>CM061055.1:37829776-38374156 GCA_030762865.1 Paraleonurus japonicus | reverse complement strand
AATATATAAAATCTAAAAGATATTTTATAAACAATAAAGTCAGTAATAATCTGAAAATAATTTAAGCGAATAAAAAAATAGAGACAATCTAGACATTATTTAATAAATTTGATGATTATCAATAACATTTTAAAATTGTTTGTAAAAATCTGAGATTAACAAACATCTAAAAAAAAAACTAATAAGTCAAGGAATAATCACTATCAAAAAAATAAATCAAGGAATAATCTAGTAAAATCTAATTAGAAAGTGTTTAAAGAATCAGATAACAAAATTTACAAAATGAAATATGAAATGAAGTAAATAAAATTAGAAGATTAATTTTTATAAATCAAAATCATATTAAAATTGTGTAATAAATTAAAAATCTAATGATAATTTCTATGAATTTGGAAGTAATAAATTATTTTTTATAAATTGTATAAATAATAATTAAAAATTAAATGGTAAGATTATCTAATAAATCTGAATATCAGTTAAAAATTCAAAAAATGAAATAAGAGACCCGAATTTTAAAAAAAAAATGAAAATAACCCAAGAAAATATAGAAAAACTACAATCAATTGAATTAATAAATTCTGGAAATTTTTCTTTAAATAAATCTAAAATCTAATAAATAACATTAAAATTATATAAGACATTTTTTTGTAATATTTTATTTTTAAATAATTTTGTTGTCACTTTTTAGAACTATTTGTTAATTTCTTTTACATTTTTTCCATTGCCGAATTTTAAGCTGTTTCTTTAGATTTATATAGGTAATATTAACATTGAAAATGATTCATATGCCCAGCGGTGTAGTCATATATATATAAGTTGATTGATCAACAGGTGGGCATGTAATCATTCCTAATCTCAACGTATAAGTTTATTTAAATAAATTACAAATTTTAGTTATAGTTATTTTCAGTTATTAAACAATATTCAGGTTCTAATTAATTATTCAAACATCTTTCGTGTCTTGTGCAGTTGAATGGTTATATATGTGTACTTAATAAAATTATAAGTTTGTTTAATTGCATAAAAAATCTTGATCTTTTCACTATTTTACAATTAATCACGTGCTTTTAATTTTTACAGTTTTATATGTAACCTTTCTAATTTTTACAACTTAATAATGATGAATATTTTGGGTATCTCTTTAATTAGTGATGTGGCAACAAAGATACTCCGGCAAATGTTTTATTTCAACATGGCAATGGTGACGAGACAATACTGGAGAATTTTGAGAAACCTGGATTTCTTTATTTCCAATCTATCTATAAATATATAATACACCAATTGGTTTCCTTACTGAGAATTGGAGGGAAACATTTTTGGCCTTTGATGTTGATTTATTAATTTAATCTTGATCGTTCATTTTAATTTAGGAAGGTTTTTGTTAATTTTAATAACAATCCAAAAATTATGAAAATGTATTTATAAAATATATTGGTGTCATTATATTAGCATATAATTAGTCAATAATTGCTTGATTGTAGCTACAATTATCCCTATATAATCTCCATCAATCTCACAACTCCAACCTCAAGTCACTCTAATGATTTTTGTATGATTTATTTCATAGTTATCTTCAATCGTTTAATCGTTGATCTGATGTTTTAATTATTTTTTTAATTGTCTTTGTATAGTTTAAAATGATTCACTATTTTGTTTTTCTCTTCCTTTACATCTAACATAAGTCTCTTTATAGAAATATCGATCGATCTTATTTTTTTGGATCATCACCATCTTGGTTGATTGTCTACAAGTAAATTATTTATTATTTATTATATTCTAATCATAACTTACCAGTATTATTTGCATCATTTATCTTGGTGTTGTTTAATCGTTGTCGTCCATGTTATTAGAATAAATTTAGGAGAGCAGGAAACACAATAACCTTTTGAAATGATTTGGCGATGGTAAACAAACTAATCGAGGTGTGAAATTGGATTATTGTGAATGAAAAGAAGACCAGCTTTATACTTGGATTTTAAAATATGGAGAGCAAATCCTAAGATAGCTTTTGATTTGTAATCTTCGTATCCGTAGACTTGATTTTCATTATTCAATATTCCACTTCAGACGAAGATGACGATGGGTTTATAATTGCTAATGAGTTGATGAACCAATCAAATATCGCATCCTGTTGTGATTAACAGTGAAAAATTATTACATATGGATACTTAGATCTGCGTCTCTGGAGTCTGTCCAATGTTGATTTGGGGTTTTTATTTTATTTTTGTTTTTAGTTCACTTTAATATTGTGATGCATTGAATATTTTTTTAATTAAATGTGGGTATTGAGATGACTTTTTACATTTATTCTATTTGAACAAATATTTTTTAATCTTGCCACTTTTGTTCGATTTTGCTAATAAAATAAAATTTTGGTGGAGACTGTTTATTTCTATTTAATTGGTGAAGCAAACAACATAGTTAATTTTATAGTGTTAAATTAGTTGCTATTGTGTTTCATTTTAGATGTTCATATTGTTAGAATATAATGTATTTAGGATACACTTATATTTATTTTAATTATAATTCAAATTTGTATAATTGAAAATTATTTGTACTTTTTTAAACAAATGTAATACTACTTTCATAGTCCATCAATACATTTATTTTCTCAACTATCTCCTTCAATTCTATGTACCCCACTTCTTCCAACATAATACCTATTATCCATACTTTCTACATCATTTTAGTTATACACAATAGTGCACTCAAAATATTAAATTTGTGCATTTGTTAGTTATGATTGTCCATGCAACTTTTATGATCCTTAGATAATAATTTAAGTCAATTTATATTAACAAAATATTTGAAAAAGGTTCCTATGATTTTGCATCTTTTCATAAATTAAGTTGAACTTAACTTAAATAATTAAGATAATTGTAGAAATTAAGATTAATCTATGTTAAATCATTAATTAATTTAAAATTTAAAAATAAAAATTTCCAACCATTTTTAAATCACTTTTTATTCTATTCGTTTTAAAATTAAAAAATATATATATTGATGAAAACTCAGTAAATAATATTAATCGCCGTGCGAAGCACGGTTACAGGCAAAAACTAGTAAATATATAATACACCAACTTATTGTCTTTTTTATTTTTGGCGCCATTCATCCATCGATCTGATGTCATCGAGTTCATCCGGTACGTTCGTTTGGTCATTGTAAAATTAGGTAATGTTAATCACCCCTCAATCACTCAATTTCATTCCATAATCTTAGCATCAAGACTCCTATAAATACTGCTCATATTTTTCATTCCAACCACAACTCACTAGCATTATTTGTGTCATTTTACTTGGTGTCATTGTGTCGTTCATCATCATCGTCCATGATATTTTATTAAATTTAATTTGATGATCATCATCATCATTGTTCCTAACATCATTCATCTTTTTCTATGTCGTTCATCATTGTGTCAATTCTTCATTGTTGGATTGTTACCATCATGTATTCCATAACAAATAATTTAATCATTTTTTTATAGGAATGATGTGTATACTTATTCGATCACCTTCTCTTCTCCACTGCAATTGGATCAAATTTCGTGAATCGTGTTAGTGTTAAGTATAGTATAATGTAACATGTAAAATTTATATCATCCTTTAGAATTGTATCATGTTTTCATATTCATGTTTGAGTTTCTTCATTTGATCGATATGTATTGTAATCTATTCAATCTATATAATCAAGTTTAACTTCGTTATTGTTTGTACAACAAATATTTTTCTACTTTTATGCATTGAATTTTATTCGATTAATTTTTCTTTTAATCGTTATTATTGTCTATTAAAGTTTTGAATAAATTTATCCATCAATTTATAGCTTTCCTTTGAGGATAATGATTCAATGCAAGAAAAAATGGTTCCACCTATATTGATGCAAGAAAAAATGGTTCCACCTATACTTCTATCCCATCGTCAAAACCGATCTCATTATACTAAATTAGGAAGTGTATAAGGAATGTCTATTTAATTATCAATTTACACCCAATAATTATGCAGATATTTTTTAGGCTTAATTCATTCACTCACTCCTTCGATTATGCCTTTTTCAAAGGATTTTCTTCCCAATTTATATAAACTCTACAATCCAATCTAACAATTTATAAATATTATAATGAAATTATAAGTCACTCTTTATTCTTTTAATTTTAAAATTAAAAAAAAATATACTGATTAAACAATAGTAATCAACGTGCGAAGTACGGTTACGGGCAAAGACTAGTATCCTAAAAGCAAGATACTTCCCTCGAGGTAATATTGATGATGCCCAATTGGGTCATTGCCCGAGCTATTTGTGGAGAAGTCTTTTCAAGTCTCGTCCCTTGATTCAAGAAGGTACTGCCTGGAGGGTAGGCAACGGGAGGAGTATCTCCCACCTCAGTGTGAGTGGAAATTTTCCAAGATACAACAGTGTTTTTCTGATGAAGATGCAGCAGCCATAATCAAGATTCCTCTTAGCAAGAGAATGCCTCCCAACAAGTGCATTTGGAATTGCACAAAAGATGGAAAATTTACTGTGAAATCAGCATATTTTTTGGTAATTTCTAAGTTCTCATCTTGTGGGGTAAACCTTCCTTCTCCAAGCAATCCCAACAAACTATGGAAGACAATATGGCATCTCCATATCCCCCCATCTATTCGCCACTTTATTTGGAGAGCTTGTACAAACTCGTTACCAACTCACGAGAATCTGAGAATTCGTCAAGTGAATATTGATGCGTAGGAAGAAGGGGTTCTTGTCTTTTTATATCTAAATTTGGCAAGGAATGTTAAATAACCCTCACCATTTTTTAAACAAAACGACCATGTTTTGATATCTGTAGAAAAGGCGAGGGTTAAATAAACTCTCGCTTTAAAAAATAATAATAATAAATTATACATACTCGTCCGATACTCGCCTTTGGCGAGTACTAGCCATGTCCTCGCCATTTTTAAATATAATAACATCCCTCGCTTTTTCCTGGTCAATGGTACAATGAAATCGAAATAACAAAAGTTTATGACATTTTGGATTGCCTGATTAAATCAATTATGTAAAATCATACAATTTAGGCTGGAATCGAAAGCAGCCTTAGGAGCCAAGTTTCTTGTCTAACATTATAACATGAGGGCAACATTACAACTCCTAATTACTTTATTTCCTCAACCTAAATAAGACATTAATTATTCAGAAATTACAAGAAAAAAAAATATACCATGGTATAGAAATATGGTGTTATTTCTTTTTTGGAGAGTGGTGTGATAAAGAGTCGCGTCATTAGTAGGAACAGCAGTATCTTCTAACAAACTCAAATGATAGAAATATAAGAAACTATTGCCATTGAAGATGCGCTTAAAGCTCTGGATAAACCACATAAGAAATCTGATGAAATTATAAAGTCAATAGTTGTTGGAAGACGGTTTTTGGCTCTCTATTTCAAGATACAAAATCCAAAGCTCTTGTTATGAATTTTGTCAAATTGAATCCAAGATAATTGAACTCGAAATATGAACCAAGCAAAGAATGATCAGATTCACTAGCTAGAGAGTGAATGTAAAGAAGAAAGAAACAACACAAAGATTTGAGTGGTTCGATCTCAACCGATCTACATCCACTATGAGGGCATTCACTTCACTATTATTCACTGAGATGATTTGTTACAGAGTGTGTTTTCTTTGAGTTACAGCAAAGTTATTTTACACTCTAAGAAAAAAGATACATCAGAAAAATCTGAATTTTTTCTGACTTTGAAGGCTAATTACTTGAGCTTCATGAATTCAATTGAGGCTGTTTTTCTTTCGGATGATAAGCTTGCTGACTCAGCTATCCATAGGTAAAGGAATCAGCTAAATTGGACCACACACTTGCAAGATATTGATTAGCAAAGTGCACTCCAGAAAATCATCAAATCTGGAAGTTAGTTATGCCCACTAACTTAACTAACTTCCTAAACTTCTAACTCCGCTTCAATTAACCTAAAAACAGTAGCAACAAGGATCTCAAACAATTTTAACATGATCTGATCTTTGTTTTAAGCTACAAACATAACAGCTCTAAATCAAATCCATCCTCTTTCCACGTACTCCACATTCTCATCAAGCTCTACATAACCTAGAGCAAATGCACTCCAATTTGGGATATAATCCATCACCCAAATATAGACGAGGCCAACCCATGAGACAAAAACTTATAAGCTTTTGTTCCTTTGAACACTGATTTCAAAGTTATTAGCAGTGTCCAGTCATCCTGTTTTCTTATGTTATCCCTGCACTAAAATCTGACTGCACATGTTGTGATTTTGAAGCACATAATAGTGTGTACTTCATCATCATATTCACTGCAGGAATACATGTTTGATTTATTTTTTTCAGCTGGGTGCTCCAATGGAAGGGTAATTATATGGGATTTCGATACTAGAAACATCACTAGAGAATTCATTTGTGGAAGATTGTACTGTTACTATAACAAATATTTGTTGGTACAAGAATGGACATCATATGCTAGTATCAGCTGCAGACAAGTCACTAACTCATTTAGATATCACAAAAAGTGAAAGAATAGCGAGAACAACACTCCTGCAGGCAGCACTAAAAGCTCGTCTCCATCCCATTTCATCCGCCCCGTCTCTTTGCTTGGTTTGTCCCATCACATCACCCCCTATGATTATTGACTTGCTTGCAAAAACTAAAAAATTCTCCTTATCGCAATACGAAATGATTTGAGATAGAAAGAATTTTTTAGTTTGGGTAAGCAAGTCAATAATCGTAAGGGGTGATGAGAGAAAACAAATCGAGCAAAGAGACGGAGTGGATGAAACAGGATAGAGACGAGCTTACATTGTTGCCTGCTATAGTGTTGTTCTCGTTATTTTCACACTTTTTATGATATCCAAAAGAGTTAATGACTTGTTTGCGGCTGATACTAGTATATGATTTCCACACTTGGACCAACAAACATACCAGTACAATCTTCCACAAATGAATTCTCTAATAATATTTGTAGTATCGAAATCTCATATAATACACCCTTTTCATCAACTGGAGTGTCTAGCTGGAAAAAAAATTATAATAAAATCTCATATAATTTCCCAGGGGTTGGCCTAGTGGTGAGGGCTTGATGCTTAGGAGTGTGATGCTCCATAGGTCTCAGGTTTGAAACCCATTAGGTGCAAACAATTCCTGAGATGAGCCAGTCCATACAGAGTTTTGCTCTGGCTTTAAATGGGGCCTCCGCTAGTGGACGGTGGGATTGGTCCCCCGGATTAGTCGGTCCTTGGGCCGGATACCGAGTTATCAAAAAAAATTAACCATCCTTCCATTGATTGGAGTGCCTAACTGGAAAAAAATGTAATAAAATAAATCAAACATGTATCTCGATTAAAGTAATGGTAGAATGCAATAAAGTACGCACAATAATAAGAGACAGATAGATTAGTAGTGTGCTTCAAAATCACAGCACATGCAGTATTCAAATTTTGGTGTAGGGATAACATATTTAAAAAAAAAAAAAAAAAAAAGATCATTGGAAACTAATAATAAATTAGACATCAGTGTTTGTCTTTCATCAAAGGAACAAAATCACAACACATTCAGTAAACGTATTATAGAAGCAACACAATCCCCCATAATTGACAATGTGACACTCCTTTTAGATTGAATTCACTATTATAACATATTTATTGTACTGACAAAATTTAAAATGTTGTTTTGTTACTTAATTAGATTAAATTATTGAATATACTTAAGTTTTGGATGAGAGTAAAATGTGAATACATACATTTGATTTATGAATTTTAAAAAATTTATACAATTTTTTAGGTGTTATATATTATAAAATATAAATAAACAGAATAAACAGGCGTACCCTTGATGAATCACACCCTATATTTTTTCAAAATCCGTATTCCCACACCCGTATCATATAGGCCCCGCACTCACGTCTCGTACCGGTGCAATATAGGCTGTTACTTATCAAAAGATCAAGAATATATTTTGGTGGACTGCACTTAAAGAGGAAGTACATCAATTTGTTTCTCAATGCCATACTTGTCAGTTGAACAAGCATGAGTTAGTGTAATCACTAGGCTTGCTACAGCCTCTATCAGAGGCTGAACAAGCTTAGAATGACATTTCTATGGATTTCATAAAAAAGCTTCCAAAGTCTGCAGGCAATGACACTATTGGGGTGGTTGCATGTGGATAGATTGACCAAGTACAGTCACTTCATTGCCTTATCACATTCTTATACAACTTCTGATCTAGATCAAATATTCCTAGATAGAATATACAAGCTACATGGCCTACCAGCTACTATAGTGTCAGACAGAGACAAAATCTTTACAAGTAAAGTTTGGCAACAGTTATTCTAATTGGTATGTGCAAAAGTTGATGAGCACAGCCTAGCACCCTCAAACGATGGTAACTGAGCGGGTGAATCAGTGTTTGAAGGGTATTTAAGGTGCAGGGTATAGATGAGTCGAGTCGAGTTGAGTAGTATTGAGCTCAAACTTGACTCGATTGCAATACTTGAAGCTCGAAACTTGACTCAAACACGGTCAAGCCAAAGTTTTTTTTAGCTGATTTACTATAATAAATAAAATAGAAACACAAGCTCAAGAAGTAAATACCAGCAACCACTAGGCCTTCACAGCAAACTATCCATCTTTAGATGGAAATTAAAATACACAGCTCATATTTTACCAAATCTAACTCATCTAAGAAGCAATAATCATCTTCAATAATCTAATCAATTAATCAAGCTGAAACAGGTGGAGAATATTAGTCAAAACACAAATGGGCATCTAGTGAATCTTCAATAATCTAACCATAACCAAACTAGTACGGGTAAAGATTATAAGTCAAAGCACAAATGGGGCCATCTAGTGACTCTTCAAAGTAGCACAATTGAATTTTTCTCTCCTTCAAGAGAGAGACATAGGGAAAAAAAAGGAGAAAGCATTGAAAATTTATTATCTCAACTTTTACACAGCTCTCTACTCCCCATAGCATTCTACCACACCTAATTTAACTCAAATGTGATGCAGCAAAACGAAATCATTATAACAATTAAAACCTTTTTTTTAAACCTTTACTTTCCCAAATAAAACCCCCAAATTTAATTTCTAAGTGATTAAATAAGAAGAAATGTAGAAAATTAAGAAGCAATACTAGAACTGGTAACTTCAAATTCACAAAAATAAATTGCCATAAAAAATTTCCCAACTAAAATAGCCGTTCCAACAAATCAATTAGCGCAAAACCTCAACAATTCTTAAATCCCGCATTTCCTTTAGTAAGGACATAAAAACACTTTCTCAAAAAAAAAATGAAAAAAAAATTCTGATGACAAATATCTTACACACACAAAGGTATTAATTAAATTGTTTCATAATAGCCATAAATGGTAACTAAATGAAATAAAATTAATTTATAAACAACATACCTCAACAGGAAGAGAATCGAGGGATCAACGGTCTGAGTGGTTGACATAGAGGGTCTAGTGAGATGGTGAGGAGTGCAGCAAGACAGTGGAGAGTACAACGACTCCAGCGAGGCGAAGGAGAATTCAGCAACTCCGGCAAGGCAACGAGATTGGCAAGAGTGTTTTAGGGTTTGGTGTCTTTAGGCTTTGGGGTTGGGCGGTTGAGAATACTCAGGGTGAATCATTTAGGGACTAGGGTTTCATTTTATGTATTTATAATATAAGCATATACTCCCTCCATCCCATAAAATTTTTCACACTTTCTTTTTCCATCCATCCCACAATAAGTTTCACACCAAAAACCCTCTATAAACTTCACCCTCTTAATATCCACTAAAATGTCACTACTTTTGAACCCACATGTACACAAAACCCAATAAATTTATTTACTTTATATATAAATATTTACAAAATTATCTTTCAAACCCCCCCAATCATTACTCTTCTTTCTTAAAAAGTGTGCACTCCCTCCTATGAAGAGTTCTATGGGATGGAGAGAGTATAATTAATATATATTTAATATAATAAAGGGCCCTTTGGTAGGCTTCTTTAATACTCAGCCCAGATAGGTAAGTAATCTGATCGGCCCAGATTACATCTACGCATATGCCCAACACGGTTCTTTGTTATGCACACACTATTCGGTGAATTCACAGATTAATATGTGCTTGACGAACAGTGTATTTGATCGATTCGGACAAGAATAACCCCATATAAAATTTATAATACCAAAGTGGTCCTCTTCTTTATCTTTTTCTTTATCTATTATTTCTGTCGTCCAAATTAGGGTTTCATAATTCACATTCACGATTGTAACTTCACAAATATCTACTACTTATGAAATGAAAATGACGAACACATTGAAACTGAGTAAATCATAAAAAAAACCTAGGCATTAATCGGTATAATGGCATAGTTATTTTCTGTAAGTTGCATAGTCATATCTTAACGCATACAAATAAAAAAATAAGAGTACATATATTGGAATAAACATGAGTGGCGTAGCTATATATTCAAATCTATTATTATGAACCAGTATAGCAAAAAAGCAATACCTTCTTGAAGAAAGGTTTCAAGTTTTATCCCTCTGCTCTCTGTTCGCAGCCAAATTAATGAATATTTTTTGATTGTGGATTCTAGGTCAAAAAAATGTACTGCTTTCCAACCTAATTATTAGTCCTTTTTCGGGGGTACTTTTTGATTAACACATATATTTTACTGTGAAGCTGAGACGAAAAATCAGACCAATTTGGTTTGATAACTCCCCAAAGGTAAACAGTATTTAATGGTCTGATAACTCCCCCAAAGGTAAACAGTATTTAAAGGTAAATCAGACCAATTTGGTCTGATAACTCCCCCAAAGGTAAACCGAAGCACATACATGGGCCGATTAAAAATCTATCAGCCCTGTATCTTACCTAGCAAAGGAGCCCTAAATGGCAAAAAAAGTAGATATTGTGCAGGCTCGAGCCGTGTATATATAAACTCGAACTCATTAGCTACTTGAGTCGTTCAAGCTCGACTCATTTCAAATCATCGACAAATTGGGATTAGTGGCATATAAATTGGCCCTACTGAAGAAGAAGAAGAAGATCGGAAATGAAGATATAGTGTGATAAGAAATACCTGAGGTGATAAATGTGGAAAGTCGTCTTGCAGCCTCTCCAGATTTTGGTGAAGAAAATAAACGCATGAAGAAGAAGAAGTCTCATTTAAGAAACTCTGAGATGAACAAATGCACAATTTAATTTCTGATAACGTATTAGAGATGAAGAAGGCGACATACAAAAAAGGAACAGGGAAGCGCAGCAGTAACAGCGATACGGCGCCGTTTTAGGAAATTAGTTTTGTAATGATGGAGAAAATTAGAAAGGAAAATAAATTTATTTATTAATAATTAATTTGCTGAAGTGACTTGCCAAGTTGCAATGTCATCTTCCATATCTAAACCAGGAGCATCAGAAATGCTCACAAGGACGATTACATCAGTACACCAAAAAGTTGCAAAAATACCAACCTCTTACCAAGAGTCCTTCTAAAAACTATGTATATTTATTTGATTAGAATAAATTCGCCTATGATTCCAAATTTAAATGTAGGACACCTCCTAATGACACTCTCCCGATCATAATTTCTTCAAAATTGAAAGACGACCAGAGTCCAAGTTGGTGATGGCATTGAGGGAGCATCAAGATGCCATAGGATGGACGGTTACAGATCTCAAGGGGATCAGCCCCTCCATTAGCATGCACCGTATTCATCTTGAGGATGATGTCCTCCCTACTCGTGAGCCTCAACGTCGACTGAACCCACCTATGATGGAAGTGGTCAAAAAGAAGGTTTTAAAACTTTTGCAGGTTGGGATAATTTTTAGGGGTGACTGTGGTAAAGAATAATGCAGGTGAATTAATTCCGACTCGTATCCAAACGGGTTGGAGAGCATGCATAAACTACCGCAAGCTAAACTTTAATTATGACTAGAAAAGATCATTTTCCTTTACCATTTATTGATCAAATGATAGATTAGTTGGTCATATTTATTATTGTTTTCTTGATGGTTTTTATGGGTACTTTCAGATTGTTATTACCCCAGAGGATCAGGAGAAGACAACATTCACTTGTCCATTCGGTATATTCTCATATCGAAGGATGCCCTAAAATTTGGTATGTTGTCGCTGGCACCCAAAAATAAAATAATTTTCTAACCAACCTACTAATGAAGCAGGGCAACTAAGGGGTTGAACCTACAGGGACAAGTTAATCTTAATTGAATAAATTCGTGTAAAATAACAATAAAAATGGAGGGATGGGAGATTTTATCAAACACTAAAATTGTAACTCATGCAATATACTCAATTGAATCCAACACAATAAATTTTAACTACCAATGAGAAAGTTAATCTAGCCCTCGGATGATCTCCCCTAGAATGATTCTTCCTAATAGCAACAAATACGTTTGTCTTATCTCGAATCTTGCCCTAAACTAGTAGTACGACCAAACTAGTTCGAATTGTTTTTAAAATTTAATTAATCAGAAATGACCACTCCTAATTAATCGTTTCAAATGGAAAACCCCAAAATATGTATTCAAAATTAAATTCATCGAACACATTAAGACATCAAAACAATAAGGCAAACTAGACTATGAAAGCAAAATGTTTAATTCATACAATCTAGACCTTAAGCTACAAATTCTATTTGCTAATACAATCACAAATTTATAAAAATTACGGATTATAAATTGCAACCTAGACGAACAATTATTAAACGTGCAAGTTGATTAGTCTCACACAAATAACAAATTGAACTATGCATAGCAAATAAACAAACAATGAGAAAAACAAGAATGGACAGAGATATATTACTATTGAACGAGACGAAACATTCTAGATTTTGACATCCTCAGACTAGAAAGTGATTTAGCCTCTAAACAAGGCCATGAATTACAAATATCAAAAAGTTGTATGAACGAAAGATTACAAAGTGCTGAAAATATGTGTTCTTTTTTTGTGTTTCTTTCAGAGCGTGATTAACAGCCTCCCGGTTCAGATCCCCGAGCCCTTGGGTGCAGTAGAGGATCGTTCTTGGTTGGCCTTGGGCTCGGAATAAAATTTGTATGACTAAGAATCAGAGAATTCAATTTCTAAGACATTTTATTTTTTTTAAAAGAAGAATGAATTAATAAAAGAACAGTGCCATATCCCGACAAAGATTAATTTCTGGTCGATATTAACAAAAAAAAACAACAACAATCTTATTTGGCTCCATTTGGATGGAGTCATTTGAAATCAATGGATTTGAGGATAATACATCATACATTTACAAATCAAAATGGAGAAAAATCAAATAAATGAATTTGATTCACACAAATATTACTTATAAGTGGAAAGATTTCAAATACACAACAAAACCTAGTCATTTGAAATCCTCTCACTTTTCCAACTTGTGTTTAATATTTGAGTAAATCAAATCCATTCATTTAGTTTTTCTCCATTTTAATTTGTGTGAATACATGATATATTATCCTCAAATCCACTACATCCAAATGGAGCCTTAATTTCAACTACAAATAGAAATCAAAATACTTGCATGAAGGCCTCCTCTCACTTTTAGCAGGTCTTGCCGAGTCATCTGCATTAATAAAAAAAAGTGCAATAGGTACAAAAGAAGGATTAATAAATCTTGCTCAAACTAGCTTACAACACATTTTCAATCTCTGGTTTCATTTAAATAGTCGTTTTTTATATTTTATATAGGATTTTGACAGATTTACTCTTCAATAAAAGAAAAAAGAGAAAAGAGGGGGTGCTTGAGAGAAAAATATAATTTTGAAACAAAATTAACCCCAAAAAAAAAAACAATTAATATGAAATGTAGGAATCAAATATCATACCTCCAAGGGGAATGAAGCCATGATCATTTGTTGTTAATTGACCATCCCGTGGTTCCTCGGAGAGACGAGATTCACCCACATCCTCCTCCTCCTCCTCCTGTAGTTCATCAGGCACAGTATCAAATTCATCTTCTCCTTCCACATACTCATTTTGATCAATCTCCATATAAGGTGCACTCCAATTAGAGACATATTCCTTGCCCCAGATATAGGCCGTGCCAGCCAATGAGACGGAAACAATTATCGGTTTCACAGGGTGCCATACTATATCCATTACTGCGTCTTTTGGACCTTCAAGGATTATCACTACACTTCCTTCCCTATCCCATATATACATCTTATGCGTTAGTCTTTCAGTCGAACCTCCAACTATCCACTCTCCATTACCACAAAAACACGGCGCTCTCCACTTCACATCGGATTCCGTATCTTTAATCTCACAAGAGAGCGCCAGACACCGTCTTCCAACAGCTCTCGATTTTTCATCTCCATCAGATTCCTAGTGTAGTTTATCCAGAGCTTTGAGCCAATCTTTCGATGGCAAAAGATTATTGTAGATTCTGATAGTTTTATAATCTAAGTTTGTTAGAAGATGTTGTCCGTTCCTGCTAAACATGAGATTTTTTATCACATCATTCCCCGGAATAGAAATAACACCACGTATTTCTATTCTTTTGTGATCAATAATTAGTATTTCCCCCTTCAAATTTCCCACATAAATCAAATCACCATACTTGTTAAAGCAAGTAGGAGTATGACTAATGTCGCTAGGGTCAACATCATTTCTTATTGAGATAGGGAGATTTTTTTAAGTTTTTGCAAGCATGTCAATAATCATAGGGGGTGATGTGATGGGACAAACCAAACAAAGAGACGGGGTGGATGAAATGGGATGGAGATGAGCTTTCAGTGCTGCCTGCAGGAGTGTTGTTCTCGCTATATTTGCACATTTTGTGATACCTAAAAGAGTTAGTGACTTGTCTGCAGCTGATACTAGCATATGATGTCCATTCTTGGACCAACAAATATTTATTACAGTACCAGTACAATCTTCCATAATGAATTCTCATATAACCACCCTTTCATCAATTGCAATGTCTAGCTGGAAAAGAAAATTATAATAAAATAAATCAAATATGTACCCTGGTGAAAATGATGGTAGGATGCAATAAAGTAAGCATGGTAATAAGATAAGGGATAGATTAGTAGTGTACTTCAAAATCACAACACAAGCAGTATTCAGGTTTTGGTGTAGGGATAACACAAGAAAACAAGATCGCTAGAAACTGATAATTAATTATACATCAGTACTTGTCTTACATCAAAGGAACAACACATGCAGCAAACACTTATTATAGACAACACAATGAATTTTCTAGTGATGCTTGTAGTATCAAAATCTCATATAATTAACCATCCTTCCATCAATTGGAGTGCCTAACTGGAAAAAAATGTGAAAAAATAAACCAAACATGTATTTTCCAATGAAAGTAATGGTAGAATGCAATAAAGTGCGCACAATAATAAGAGACATATGTACATCATAAATTAGTAGTGTGCTTCAAAATCACAACACATGCAGTATTCAAATTTTGGTGTAGGGATAACATATTAAAAAAAAAAAAAATCATTGGAAACTGATAATAAATTAGACATCAGTGCTTGTCTTCATCAAAGAAACAAAATCACAACACATTCAGTAAATGCATTATAGAAGCAAAACACAAATGGGCGTCTGTGAATCTTCAATAATCTAACCATAACCAAACTGGTACGGGTAAAGATTATAAGTCAAAGCACAAATGGGGCCATCTAGTGACTCTTCAAAGTAGCACAATTGAATTTTTCTCTACTTCAAGAGAGAGACATAAGGAAAAAAAAAAAAGGAGAAAGCATTGAAAAATTTATTATCTCAACTTTTACACAGATCTCTAGTCCACATAGCATTCTACCACACCTAATTTAACTCAAAAGTGATGCAGCAAAATGAAATCATTATAACAATTAAAACCTTTTTTTAAACCTTTACTTTCCCAAAATAAAACCCCCAAATTTAATTTCTAAGTGATTTAATAAGAAGAAATGTCGAAAATTGAGAAACAATACTAGAACGGGTAACTTCAAATTCACTACATTGCAATCAAAATTTCCCAACTAAAATAGCAGTTCTAACAAATCAATTAGCCAAAAACCTCAACTTAAATCCCGCATTTCCATATAAACAACATACCTCAACATGAGTAGAATTGAGGGATCAACGGCGTGAGTGGCTGACACAGCGAGTCTAGTGAGGCGGTGAGGAGTTCAGCGAGACAGTGGAGAGTACGACGACTCTGCCAAGGCGATGGAGAATTCAGCAACTCCTGCAAGGCAACGAGATTGGCTAGAGTCTTTAGGGTTTGGTGTCTTTTGGCTTTGGGGTTGGGCGGCTGAGAACACTCAGGGTGAATCATTTATAGACTAGGGTTTCATATTATGTATTTATAATATAAGTATATACTCCCTCCATCCCATAAAACTCTTCACACTTTCTTTTACCATCCATCCCACAATAAGTTTCAAACCATTAAAATAAAAAACCCTCTGTAAACTTCACGCTCATAATAACCACTAATTCATAATTTACACAAAATGCCACAACTTTTGAACCCACACATACACAAAACTCAATAAATATATTACTTTATACATAAATAATCATAAAATTGTCCCTCGAAACACACCAATCATTACTCTTCTTTCTTAAAAAGTGTACTCCCTCCTATGAAGAGTTATATGGGATGGAGAGACTATAATTAATATAATAATTGGCAAAAAAGTAGATATTTTGCAGGCTCGAGCCGAGTATATATAAACTCGAACTCGATAGCTACACGAGTTGTTCAAGCTCGACTCGATTAAGATTGAGTAACTTTTGATCGTTTGCCAAGCCAAGCACGAGTAGCTCGCGAGGCGCCTCGACTCATTTACAACCCTATGCATATGGTATTGGATTAGTTGGTTATGATTAGCAAAATTTTCTCTCGTACAAGACAAACTTTGACACAACATTGAATATTATATATCTCCATTTGAAACATTGTATGGGTACAAGCCAGTCAATGATATCATTGAGGACCCATTCAATAGAAACAATTAATTAATCACTGAGAAGCAGCTCAAATTTCTATTTGAAAAGGCAAGGCAGGGTCAGAATGAGTGCATTTGCTAACAGGAACAGAGGCGATATGGAATTTGCAATTGGGGATTGGGTATATTTAAACTGAAGCCCTACATCTGGAAATTAAGTCCTAAATATGCTGACTCATTTCAAATCATCGACAAATTGGGATTGGTGGCATATAAATTGGCCCTACTGAAGAAGAAGAAGAAGATCGGAAATGAAGATATAGTGGTGTGATAAGAAATACCTGAGGTGATAAAGGTGGAAAGTCGTCTTGCAACCTCTCTAGATTCTGGTGAAGAAAATAAAACACTAATCCTGGGAAGACTTCGAACAAATGCACAATTCAATTTCTGATAACGCATTAGAGATGAAGAAGGCGAAACTTGAAAAAGGAACAAGGAAGGCAGCAGTAACAGCTAAACGGCGCCGTTTTAGGATATTAGTTTAGTGCTAATAATGGAGAAAATTAGAAAGGAAAATAAATTTATTTATTAATAATTAATTTGCTGAAGTGACTTGCCAATTTGCAATGTCATCTTCCATATCTAAACCAGGAGCATCAGAAATGCTCACAAGGACGATTACATCAGTATATATATTTATAACTCGGTATCCGGTTCAAGGACCGACTAATCCGAAGGACCAATCCCACCGTCCACTAGCGGGGGCTCACTTAAAGTCAGAGCAAAGCTCTGTATGGACTGACCCATCTTAGGATTGTTTGTACCTAATGGGTTTCGAACCTTAAAAACTATATATATTTATTTGATTAGAAAATAAATTCACCTATGATTCCAAATTTAAATGTAGGACACCTCTCATCAAAATTCAAAAAAAATAATTTGGTAATAGTTTTAAACACAAACTAAAAATGCAATCACTAATTAATGTTACCAGGACTAAAATTCATTCGTGCAATTTATTATAAATAAAAATGTAATAGAGACAATATTATATAGAACACAAATTATATTTTTAATTTAATTAATTTTTTATGTGAAATTTTTTTAAAAAACAAACTTTAACTAATTTTATTACATTTATGGGTATTTATTAGATTATAAAATTATATGTGCTAAAATTGTTATAAAAAAATAAAAAATTATGTGATAAAATTGATACTTGTCATTTCTCTTAATTAGGTAGTGTCAGCTACATCATGACACCCTGGTGGTCCACGTAGAACGTCTCTCACTGGATTTTTGAACGGAGTTTGTTTTTCAATACAAGTTGAAAGTATGAATATCATTAGAAAAAAATATGAGCTAAATCTGATGAAAAGTAAAAAGTATGGCAAAAATTGATCATTTGACCTTTAATAAAATCATTGTTTTATTATGGTGACATAGATGTAGCAATTTCGGATTTGATATGAAAATAAAAAAACAAATACAACTTAGTGGACCAAAAAAATTTTAAAAAAATGTACCATAATACAAAATGGGTCAACTTAGTAGACCAAAAAACTTATAATACCTAATATAAGTTCAACTTTTAAATTTATATATTTTTCTTATATTATCATGTCGACACAAATTTTTTTGTGCCCTTATCTTGTCGGGCCAGATTTTATCATGCATGTTGTGTCACTATCATGTCAATATGAAACACGCCATGGAAACACGAATGACACACCTAATGGTTGCCCCTCATGCGACCCATTTAGAAAGTGGGTCAAATTAGTTAAAAATTGCATCAATAACGTATAATTTTTTAAAGGAAAAAAAAACTATAATTATAACCTGCTGGAAGTAGTAGTCATAGATAAAATAAAGTCCGTAATAGAAAATCATCAGCTCCCAGAAAGTACATTTGTTTTAGCAAAATAAGCTAGTTCATGAGCAATAGAATTAGAAGCTTGTTCTAACCAACACATGTTTACAAAATTAAACATCATCAATAGTTGCAAAATGTTGTAAAGAATTGGAGCAGCAGTTGAAGGAGTGTGATGAGAACGAACGAAATGGGCCACGAGGAGTTCAGTGGAGTTGGGCCAAATATCTTAGAGCAAGATTATTCATGGAATATGGCCCATGCATTTCTTTCTTATTTCAGTCCTTTTTCTTTTATTAGTCCTTATCTTTTAGTGGCAAGTATCTTTCTTGTAGAATTTAGTTAGGATTAGCAAGTTGTTAGGAAGTAACTTCTATATAAAGATTTGTGTACGTATCATTTTGGGGATTAATGAGAAAATTGATTAGCTTTCATAGTTTTCTTCTTTGCAAAATTATCGATAACTTGTCAGGCCTGAACCGGGGTTGCGGTAAATCAAAATTTCACATTGTGGTTCTCATCAATTGGTGCTTTCATTGAGAGTGGAAGTCACGATGAGAATCGCACTTCAAAATTAAAGGATCAATGGCTAGCCTATCATTGAACCAAAAAAGAGAGTTCAAGAACATGGAAGATGGTGTGTGTCTTGAGTTCTTGGAAACCAAGCTAGATCGGATGGAAATAGTTGTTACTAGATTAGTTAAAAGGAAGAGTAGATTCACCAGGAAAAGTCGTGAAACGACTCGAAAAGAAAATTGATCACTTGCTTAGGCGCAAGAAACAAGAAAAGAAAGAAAGTATCGCAGAAATGAAGAACAAAACACGGAAAGGAAAAACCATTAAGCAACAGCAAAAAAACTTTGAAGAGAAGAAAGAAACGGCCGACAACAACGTCGTCACATTTTACAGCGATGCCTCCATAATCACCGACACCAAGAACACATTCTCTATTAAAATAGGCAAGGCTCAGATGCTCTCGCCGCGGTACTGCCGTAGATGTCGTCAGTTTGGATCATGCCAAGATCGATGGATCAGCCACCTCTACTGCAGCCACACTTTCAGTCGTTACCATGGAAGGTAATGATCAATTGGTGGATAATTACGGCGATATGCCTTTGAAGGACCCGCAATTGAAGGAGATCTCTTGGAAAAAGCAGACGGAAGTTATGAATCTGACTCACTCACCCAGAAAACACATTCGAGAATATTCAACAAGGGCAAGAATGGGTGAAGGTCGACGGCACCAACGTCCACAATTGGCACTGGTACGAAACTAATTTCTTCGAGTGGTCTAGGAAATTCCTCGAAAACCTTATGTTCAACAAGACCCTTCTCTCCGACGAAGGAAATCTCTACATAAAAATAGGGAAAATCAATAAACTTGAGGGCGAAGCATATATTAACATTCGCAAGGGGAAGATAATACCTGAGCAAGAGTTGAATTTGTCTTTTTCCTATGAGGTTGAAGCCAAAGAGTCTATTGGTAAATCGGTGATTTTGAAAATTGAGGGATCGGTTGAAGTGCCCTATATTTCCGATGAGAAATGGTTTCGGAAAAGCAGAGGAAGACAAAGGGATAATCGGATTCAGGCTGTCCAAGTGCAGAAGATGAAGTTCAGGAATTACGTTGAGAAGTCCATAGCGACGAGGCTTAAGCCTCTCGCGTCCATTGATAAGTTCAGGTTGTGTGTGGAAAATTTTGATGATACATATATGGAAAGTTGGATAAACTCTGCCATTGATAAAAATGATGAAGTGGACGTGTTTGCATGATTTCGTTTATTTTTTGTTTTCGATAGAGGAAAAAACTTGTTTTCTTCTATTGACGTTACAAAAAATAAAAGATCGGTCCGGAGCTTATCTTTGAGGACAAGGATGTTCTTTAAGGGGTCGGGAATGATGAGAACGAACGAAATGGGCCACGAGGAGTTCAGTGGAGTTGGGCCAAATATCTTAGAGCAAGATTATTCGTGGAATATGGCCCATGCATTTCTTTCTTATTTCAGTCCTTTTTCTTTTATTAGTCCCTTATCTTTTAGTGGCAAGTATCTTTCTTGTAGAAGTTAGTTAAGATTAGCAAGTTGTTAGGAAGTAACTTCTATATAAAGATTTGTACGTATCATTTTGGGGATTAATGAGAAAATTGATTAACTTTCATAACTTTCTTCTTTACAAATTCTTTGCAAAATTCACGATAACTTGCCGGCCTGGGCCGGGGTTGCAGTAAATCAAAATTTCACGTTGCGGTTCTCATCAGAGAGTCTTCATCACCTACTACAGAGAGGACTGATTGAACATCACCAATTAAAGAGAAATCAGTAATGTGACTAGTCTTGGCGACGAACAGAGCTTCACGGAGGGCTAGGAACTCAGAGATAGTCGGATCCACTATACCAGCAAACTTCTTAGCAAGCCCGAAAGAAAAAGAGTCGTCCAGCCCTTGCACAAAAACACCAACACTACCATGGAGAGAATGAGCTGAAATCACTCCATCAAAGAAAATTATTTATCCTCTTTGCCGAAGGCGAAGATAGAGAGATGAGAGTGAGGACGAGGAAGCTTCTAGCTAGATTACCATTGGCCTCCTTGAAACAAACCAACACTCCATTATTTTTTGGTATACACTCTACAACTAGATTTCTCGATTGCAGCAAAATCAGAAGCTAACGACAATCAAGACAATATTTTTTTTGTTTATAAAAAGCAATTCAGAAACGAAGTGAAAGATTTTTTCAAAGAAACGATTTAACACAAGGGCTTGACAGAGAGGGGGAGACAAGGTGTGAAAACGGAAGTGAAATTGATTGGGGCATTTCATCAAACATGTGATTGGCATATTCCGTGGTACATCTCATCTTCAACCAAATGTAGTTTGTAATTGAAGCTAAAACACTCCAAACACCATCTAAAAACAATGACTGGAAATACTCACTTTAGATGATAAGATCCATCATATCAATTCTTTGTTTAAATTATCGTCAACTTAAAATATCATCAGATTTTATGGTATTAATCATACCATAAATTGATTTCGCATAATATATGCCCACTGGTTTAGAAGGAATCAAATTCTGGAAGGGAGATAGAGAGAGCATTGATCGTGTTTATGAGTGTATTAATAGTAAGATATTAACTTCGCAAAATATCCCACATCGGGGATATATGAGATAAGAGATAACGCTATAAGGCCAAAGAGTGAGCCTTTCTAACACGACCTTACTTGAACAGGATCTGTTCTATAGGCTTGTACCTCTGTATCCTTGAGTTTTGAGGAGACAGGAAACTAAGACTGGTGGATGAACTTTGCCTGCTCGACCAGAGCGTGATTAACAACCTCTCGATTCGGGTCTCCGAACCGTTGGGTGCAGCAGAGGATCGTTCTTGTTTGGTCTTGGCTAGCAAGGATGGTCGAGCAGTTGTCTATTAGTCTCTATCTTTCACATTTGGAATAAAATTCCTTTTTGGGCTCGGAATAAAATTTGTGTGACTAAGAAACAGAGAATTCAATTTCTAAGACATTTTTTTTTTTATCAAAAGAAGAATGAATTAATAAGATAACAGTGCCACAGCCCGGCAAAGATTAATTACTGGACGATATTAACAACAATCTTATTAATTTCAATAACAAAAAAAAAAAAAAAAAACAATCTTATTAATTCAACTATAAATAGAAATGAAAATGTGATACTCTTGTGTGAGACAGTCTCATGCATGAGACCATCATGAGATGGGGTCACTTTTTAATAAATTGTTATCACTTTTTCATAAATTGTTATTATTTTTTTATAAATTGTTGACTCGGTCTCATGCATGAGACCGTCTCATACAAATTTTTTTATCAATCAAAAAACTTGCGTGAAGGTCTCCTCTCTCATTTAGCAGTCTTGCCGAGTCATCTGCATTAATAAAAAAAGTGCAATAGGTATAAAAAAAAGGATTAATAAATCTTGCTCAAACTAGCTTACAACACATTTTCACTCTCCGGTTTCATTCTAATAGTCGTTTTTTTATATCTTATATAGGATTTTGAAAGATTTACTCTTCAATAAAAGAAAAAAAGAGAAGAGATGGGGTGCTTGAGAGAAAAATATAATTTTGAAACAAAATTAAACCCCCAAAAAAAAAACAATTAATATGAAATGTAGGAATCAAATATCATACCTTCAAGAGGAATGGAGCCATGATCATTTGTTGTTAATCGACCATCTCGTGGTTCCTCGGAGAGATGAGATTCACCCACATCCTCCTCCTCCCCCTCCTCCTGTACTTCATCAGGCACAGTATCAAATTCCTCTTCTCCTTCCACATACTCATTTTGATCAATCTCCATATAAGGTGCACTCCAATTAGAGAAATATTCCTTCCCCGAGAAATAGGCCGTGCCAGCCAATGAGACGAAAACAATTATCGGTTTCACAGAGTGCCATGCTATATCCATTACTGCTTCTTTTGGACCTTCAAGGATTCTCACTACACTTCCTTCCCTATCCCATATATACATCTTATGTACTAGTCTTTCAGTCGAACCTCCAACTATCCACTCTCCATTACCACTAAAACACGGCGCTCTCCACTTCACATCGGATTCCGTATCTTTAATCACACAAGAGAGCGCCAGACACCGTCTTCCAACAACACTCGACTTTTCAGCTCCATCAGATTCCTGGTGTAGTTTATCCCAAGCTTTGAGCCCATCTTTCGATGGCAAAAGATTATTGTAGATTCTGATAGTTTTATAATCTAAGTTTGTCAGAAGATGTTGTCCGTTCCTGCTAAACACGATATTTTTTATCATCGCATATCCTGGAATAAAAATAACGCCACGTATTTCTATTCTTTTGTGATCAATAATTAGTATTTCCCCCTTCAAATTTGCCACATAAACCAAATCACCATACTTGTTAAAGCAAGCAGCAGTGTGACTAACGTCGCTAGGGTCAACATCATTTCTTATTGAGATAGAGAGAACTTTTTTAGTTTTTGCAAACATGTCAATAATCATAGGGGTAATGCGATGGGACAAACCAAGCAAAGAGACGGGGTGGATGAAATGGGATGGAGACGAGCTTTCAGTGCTGCCTGCAGGAGTGTTGTTCTCGCTATTCTTTCACATTTTGTGATATCTAACAGAGTTAATGACTTGTCTACAACTGATACTAGCATATGATGTTCATTCTTGGACCACCAAATATTTGTTACAGTACCAATACAATCGTCCATAATGAATTCTCATATAACTGGAATGTCTAGCTGGAAAAAAAATTATAATAAAATAAATCAATTATGTGCCCTGGTGAAAATGATGGTAGGATGCAATAAAGTAAGCACGGTAATAAGATAAGGGATAGATTAGTAGTGTACTTCAAAATCAAAACACAAGCAGTATTTAGATTTTGGTGTAGGGATAACACAAGAAAACAAGATCGCTGGAAACTGATAATTAATTATACATTAATACTTGTCTTACATCAAAGGAACAACACATGCAGCAAACATTTATTATAGCAGCAACACAATGAATTTTCTAGTGATGCTTGTAGTATCAAAATCTCATATAATTAATCATCCTTCTATCGATTGGAGTGCCTAACTGGAAAAAAATGAATAAATCAAACATGTATTTTCCGATGAAAGTAATGGTAGAATGCAATAAAGTGCGCACAATAATAAGAGACAGATACATTAGTAGTGTGCTTCAAAATCACAACACATGCAGTATTCAAATTTTGGTGTAGGGATAACATATTTAAAAAAAGATCATTGGAAACTGATAATAAATTAGACATCAGTGTTTGTCTTCATCAAAGGAACAAAATCAAAACACATTCAGTAAAAGTATTATAGAAGCAAAACACAAATGGGCATCTAGTGAATCTTCTTTTTTTTTTTTTTTTTGACAGGGGGCATCTAGTGAATCTTCAATAATCTAACCAAGTAAACAAGATGGAACAGGTAAAGAATATAAGTGAAAGCACAATTGGGAGTCGGAGAAAGCATTGAAAATTTTATTGTCTCAACTTTTACACAGATCTCTAGTCCACATAGCATTCTACCACACCTAATTTAACTCAAAAGTGATGCAGCAAAATGAAATCATTATAACAATTAAAACCTTTTTTTAAACCTTTACTTTCCCAAAATAAAACCCCCAAATTTAATTTCTAAGTGATTAAATAAGAAGAAATGTCAAAAATTGAGAAACAATACTAGAACGGGTAACTTCAAATTCACTAAATTGCAATCAAAATATCCCAACTAAAATAGCAGTTCTAACAAATCAATTAGCCAAAAACCTCAACTTAAATCCCGCATTTCCTTATAAACAGCATACCTCAACAGGACTAGAATCGAGGGATCAACGGCGTGAGCGAGTCTAGTGAGGCGGTGAGGAGTTCAGCGAGACAGTGGAGAGTACGACGACTCTGCCGAGGCGATGGAGAATTCAGCAACTCCAGCAAGGCAACGAGATTAGGTAGAGTCTTTAGGGTTTGGTGTCTTTTGGCTTTGGGGTTGGGCGGCTGAGAACACTCAGGGTGAATCATTTATAGACTAGGGTTTCATATTATGTATTTATAATATAAGTATATACTCCCTCCATCCCATAAAACTCTTCACACTTTCTTTTACCATCCTTCCCACAATAAGTTTCAAACCCTTAAAATATAAAATTCTTTGTAAACTTCATGCTCATAATAACCACTAATTCATAATTTATACAAAATGCCACAACTTTTGAACCCACACATACACAAAACTCAATAAATATATTTACTTTATACATAAATATTTACAAAATTTTTTTTTTTATCGGTAAATGTTAGTTGTTAGTTGTTAGAAATTAGTTCACCAAGTCTCCTTACAACTCCAAATTCTCCAAGCCTCCTTGTACCTCCCACTCCAATTTGTTCCCAAATGGAATCGAACTCAGGTCTCCCACTTAAATGAGGAGCCCGGTGGCCAAGTGGGCTAAGCCCCCTTGGTTATATTTACAAAATTGTCCCTCGAAACACACCAATCATTACTCTTGTGTACTCCCTCCTATGAAGAGTTCAATGGGATGGAGAGAGTATAATTAATATAATAATTGGCAAAAAAGTAGATATTTTGCAGGCTCGAGCCGAGTATATATAAACTCGATAGCTACTCGAGTCGTTCAAGCTCGACTCGATTAAGATCGAGTAACTTTTGATCTTTTGCCAAGCCAAGCCAAGCCAAGCCAAGCACGAGTAGCTCGCGAGGCGCCTCGACTCACTTACAACCCTATGCATATGGTATTGGATTATTTGGTTATGATTAGCAGAATTTTCTCTGGTACAAGACAAACTTTGACACAACATTGAATATTATATATCTCAATTTGAAACATTGTATGGGTACAAGCCAGTCAATGATATCATTGAGGACCCATTCAACAGAAACAATTAATTAATCACTGAGAAGCAGCTCAAATTTCTATTTGAAAAGGCAAGGCAGGGTCAGAATGAGTGTTTGCAAACAGGAACAGGGGCGATATGGGAATTAGCAATTGGGGATTGGGTATACTTAAACTGAAGCCCTACATCTGGAAATTAAGTCCTAAATATGCTGACTCATTTCAAATCATCGACAAATTGGGATTGGTGGCATATAAATTGGCCCTACTGAAGAAGAAGATCGGAAATGAAGATATAGTGTGATAAGAAATACCTGAGGTGGAAAGTCGTCTTGCAAGCTCTCCAGATTCTGGTGAAGAAAATAAACACATGGTCTCATTTGCCGAATCAGAAGCCACCTGGGAAGACTTCGAACAAATGCACAATTCAAATTCTGAAGGCGACACTTGAAAAAGGAACAAGGAAGCGCAGCAGTAACTGCGAAACGGCGCCGTTTTAGGAAATTAGTTTAGAAATAATGGTGAAAATTAGAGAGGAAAATAAATTTATTTATTAATAATTAATTTGCTGAAGTGACTTGCCAAGTTGCAATGTCATCTTCCATATCTAAACCAGGAGCATCAGAAATGCTCACAAGGACGATTACGTCAGTACACCAAAAAATGTATCACCAAAAAGTTGCAAAAATGTCAACCTCTTACCAAGAGTCCTTCTAAAAACTATATTTTTTTTTATTTGATTAGAAAATAAATTCGCCTATGATTCCAAATTTAAATGTAGGACACCGCCTAATGACACTCTCCCCGTCATAATTTCTTCAAAATTGAAAGACAACCAGAGTCTAAGTTGATGATGACATTAAGTGAGCATCAAGATGCCATAGGATGGATGGTTACGGATCTCAAGGGGATCAGTCCCTCCATTAGCATGCACCGTATTCATCTTGAGGATGATGTCCTCCCTACTCGTGAGCCTCAACGTCGACTGAACCCACCTATGATGGAAGTGGTCAAAAAGAAAGTTTTAAAACTTTTGCAGGTTGGGATAATTTTTAGGGGTGATTGTGGTAAAGAATAATGCAGGTGAATTAATTCCGACTCGTATCCAAACGGGTTGGAGAGCATGCATAAACTACCGCAAGCTAAACTTTAATTATGACTAGAAAAGATCATTTTTCTTTACCATTTATTGATCAAATGATAGATTAGCTGGTCATATTTATTATTGTTTTCTTGATGGTTTTTATGGGTACTTTCAGATTGTTATTACCCCAGAGGATCAGGAGAAGACAACATTCACTTGTCCATTCGGTATATTCTCATATTGAAGGATGCCCTAAAATTTGGTGTGTTGTCGCCGGCACCCAAAAATAAAATAATTTTCTAACCAACCTACTAATGAAGCAGGGCAACTAAGGGGTTGAATCTACAGGGACAAGTTAATCTTAATTGAATAAATTCGTGTAAAATAACAATAAAAATGGAGGGATGGGAGATTTTATCAAACACTAAAATTGTAACTCATGCAATATACTCAATTGAATCCAACACAATAAATTTTAACTACCAATGAGAAAGTTAATCTAGCCCTCGGATGATCTCCCCTAGAATGATTCTTCCTAATAGCAACAAATACGTTTGTCTTATCTCGAATCTTGCCCTAAATTAGTAGTACGGCCAAACTAGTTCGAATTATTTTTAAAATTTAATTAATCAGAAAGGACCACTCCTAATTAATCGTTTCAAATGGAAAACCCCAAAATATGTATTCAAAATTAAATTCATCGAACGCATTAAGACATCAAAACAATAAGGCAAACTAGACTATGAAAGCAAAATGTTTAATTCATACAATCTAGACCTTAAGCTACAAATTCTATTTGCTACTACGATCACAAATTTATAAAAATTACGGATTATAAATTGCAACCTAGACGAACAATTATTAAACGTGCAAGTTGATTAGTCTCACACAAATAACAAATTGAATCTGTGCATAGCAAATAAACAAACAATGAGAAAAACAAGAATGGGCAGAGATATATTACTATTGAACGAGACGAAACATTCTAGGTTTTGACATCCTCAGACTAGAAAGTGATTTAGCCTCTAAACAAGGCCATGAATTACAAATATCAAAAAGTTGTATGAACGAAAGATTACAAAGTGCTGAAAATATGTGTTCTTTTTTTGTGTTTCTTTCAGAGCGTGATTAACAGTCTCCCGGTTCAGATCCCCGAGCCCTTGGGTGCAGTAGAGGATCGTTCTTGGTTGGCCTTGGCTAGCTAGGATGGTCGAGCAGCTGTCTAACTGTCTCTATCTTTTTGGCCTACTTTTACATCCGGGATAAAATTCCTTTTTGGGCTCGGAATAAAATTTGTATGACTAAGAATCAGAGAATTCAATTTCTAAGACATTTTATTTTTTTAAAAGAAGAATGAATTAATAAAAGAACAGTGTCATAGCCCGACAAAGATTAATTTCTGGTCGATATTAACAAAAAAAAAAACAACAACAATCTTATTAGGCTCCATTTGGATGGAGTCAATTGAAATCAATGGATTTGAGGATAATACACCATACATTTACAAATCAAAATGGAGAAAAATCAAATAAATGAATTTGATTCACACAAATATTACTTATAAGTGGGAGGATTTCAAATACACAACAAAACCTAGTCATTTGAAATCCTCTCACTTTTCCCACTTGTGTTTAATATTTGAGTAAATCAAATCCATTCATTTAACTTTTCTCCATTTTAATTTGTGTGAATACATAATATATTATCCTCAAATCCCTTGATTTCAAATCCACTACATCCAAATGGAGCCTTAATTTCAACTACAAATAGAAATCAAAATACTTGTGTGAAGGCCTCCTCTCACTTTTAGCAGGTCTTGCCGAGTCATCTGCATTAATAAAAAAAAAGTGCAATAGGTACAAAAGAAGGATTAATAAATCTTGCTCAAACTAGCTTACAACACATTTTCAATCTCTGGTTTCATTTAAATAGTCGTTTTTTATATTTTATATAGGATTTTGACAGATTTACTCTTCAATAAAAGAAAAAAGAGAAAAGAGGGGTGCTTGAGAGAAAAATATAATTTTGAAACAAAATTAACCCCCAAAAAAAAAACAATTAATATGAAATGTAGGAATCAAATATCATACCTCCAAGGGGAATGAAGCCATGATCATTTGTTGTTAATTGACCATCCCGTGGTTCCTCGGAGAGACGAGATTCCACCCACATCCTCCTCCTCCTCCTGTACTTCATCAGGCGCAGTATCAAATTCATCTTCTCCTTCCACATACTCATTTTGATCAATCTCCATATAAGGTGCACTCCAATTAGAGACATATTCCTTGCCCCAGATATAGGCCGTGCCAGCCAATGAGACGGAAACAATTATCGGTTTCACAGGGTGCCATACTATATCCATTACTGCGTCTTTTGGACCTTCAAGGATTCTCACTATATACATCTTATGCGTTAGTCTTTCAGTCGAACCTCCAACTATCCACTCTCCATTACCACTAAAACACGGCGCTCTCCACTTCACATCGGATTCCGTATCTTTAATCTCACAAGAGAGCGCTAGACACCGTCTTCCAACAACTCTCGACTTTTCATCTCCATCAGATTCCTGGTGTAGTTTATCCAGAGCTTTGAGCCAATCTTTCGATGGCAAAAGATTATTGTAGATTCTGATAGTTTTATAATCTAAGTTTGTTAGAAGATGTTGTCCGTTCCTGCTAAACACGAGATTTTTTATCACATCATTCCCCGGAATAGAAATAACACCACGTATTTCTATTCTTTTGTGATCAATAATTAGTATTTCCCCCTTCAAATTTCCCACATAAATCAAATCACCATACTTGTTAAAGCAAGTAGGAGTATGACTAATGTCGCTAGGGTCAACATCATTTCTTATTGAGATAGGGAGATTTTTTTCAGTTTTTGCAAGCATGTCAATAATCATAGGGGGTGATGCGATGGGACAAACCAAACAAAGAGACGGTGTGGATGAAATGGGATGGAGATGAGCTTTCAGTGCTGCCTGCAGGAGTGTTGTTCTCGCTATATTTGCACATTTTGTGATACCTAAAAGAGTTAGTGACTTGTCTGCAGCTGATACTAGCATATGATGTCCATTCTTGGACCAACAAATATTTATTACAGTACCAGTACAATCTTCCATAATGAATTCTCATATAACCACCCTTTCATCAATTGCAATGTCTAGCTGGAAAAGAAAATTATAATAAAATAAATCAAATATGTACCCTGGTGAAAATGATGGTAGGATGCAATAAAGTAAGCATGGTAATAAGATAAGGGATAGATTAGTAGTGTACTTCAAAATCACAACACAAGCAGTATTCAGGTTTTGGTGTAGGGATAACACAAGAAAACAAGAGTGCTAGAAACTGATAATTAATTATACATCAGTACTTGTCTTACATCAAAGGAACAACACATGCAGCAAACACTTATTATAGACAACACAATGAATTTTCTAGTGATGCTTGTAGTATCAAAATATCATATAATTAACCATCCTTCCATCGATTGGAGTGCCTAACTGGAAAAAAATGTGAAAAAATAAACCAAACATGTATTTTCCAATGAAAGTAATGGTAGAATGCAATAAAGTGCGCACAATAATAAGAGACATATACATCATACATTAGTAGTGTGCTTCAAAATCACAACACATGCAGTATTCAAATTTTGGTGTAGGGATAACATATTAAAAAAAAAAAAAAGATCATTGGAAACTGATAATAAATTAGACATCAGTGCTTGTCTTCATCAAAGAAACAAAATCACAACACATTCAGTAAATGCATTATAGAAGCAAAACACAAATGGGCGTCTGTGAATCTTCAATAATCTAACCATAACCAAACTGGTACGGGTAAAGATTATAAGTCAAAGCACAAATGGGGCCATCTAGTGACTCTTCAAAGTAGCACAATTGAATTTTTCTCTACTTCAAGAGAGAGACATAATAAGAAAAAAAAAAAGGAGAAAGCATTGAAAAATTTATTATCTCAACTTTTACACAGATCTCTAGTCCACATAGCATTCTACCACACCTAATTTAACTCAAAAGTGATGCAGCAAAATGAAATCAATATAACAATTAAAACCTTTTTTTAAACCTTTACTTTCCCAAAATAAAACCCCCAAATTTAATTTCTAAGTGATTAAATAAGAAGAAATGTCGAAAATTGAGAAACAATACTAGAACGGGTAACTTCAAATTCACTAAATTGCAATCAAAATTTCCCAACTAAAATAGCAGTTCTAACAAATCAATTAGCCAAAAACCTCAACTTAAATCCCGCATTTCCATATAAACAACATACCTCAACATGAGTAGAATAGAGGGATCAACGGCGTGAGTGGCTGACACAGCGAGTCTAGTGAGGCGGTGAGGAGTTCAGCGAGACAGTGGAGAGTACGACGACTCTGCCGAGGCGATGGAGAATTCAGCAACTCCGGCAAGGCAACGAGATTGGCTAGAGTCTTTAGGGTTTGGTGTCTTTTGGCTTTGGGGTTGGGCGGCTGAGAACACTCAGGGTGAATCATTTATAGACTAGGGTTTCATATTATGTATTTATAATATAAGTATATACTCCCTCCATCCCATAAAACTCTTCACACTTTCTTTTACCATCCGTCCCACAATAAGTTTCAAACCATTAAAATAAAAAATCCTCTGTAAACTTCACGCTCATAATAACCACTAATTCATAATTTACACAAAATGCCACAACTTTTGAACCCACACATACACAAAACTCAATAAATATATTACTTTATACATAAATAATCATAAAATTGTCCCTCGAAACATACCAATCATTACTCTTCTTTCTTAAAAAGTGTACTCCCTCCTGTGAAGAGTTATATGGGATGGAGAGACTATAATTAATATAATAATTGGCAAAAAAGTAGATATTTTGCAGGCTCGAGCCGAGTATATATAAACTCGAACTCGATAGCTACACGAGTCGTTCAAGCTCGACTCGATTAAGATTGAGTAACTTTTGATCGTTTGCCAAGCCAAGCACGAGTAGCTCGCGAGGCGCCTCGACTCATTTACAACCCTATGCATATGGTATTGGTTTAGTTGGTTATGATTAGCAAAATTTTCTCTGGTACAAGACAAACTTTGACACAACATTGAATAATATATATCTCAATTTGAAACATTGTATGGGTACAAGCCAGTCAATGATATCATTGAGGACCCATTCAACAGAAACAATTAATTAATCACTGAGAAGCAGCTCAAATTTCTATTTGAAAAGGCAAGGCAGTGTCAGAATGAGTGTTTGCAAACAGGAACAGGGGCGATATGGAATTTGCAATTGGGGATTGGGTATACTTAAACTGAAGCCCTACATCTGGAAATTAAGTCCTAAATATGCTGACTCATTTCAAATCATCGACAAATTGGGATTGGTAGCATATAAATTGGCTCTACTGAAGAAGAAGATATAGTGTGATAAGAAATACCTGAGGTGATAAAGGTGGAAAGTCGTCTTGCAACCTCTCTAGATTCTGGTGAAGAAAATAAACGCATGGTCTCATTTGCCCGACTCGAATAAATGCACAATTCAATTTCTGATAACGCGTTAGAGATGAAGAAGGCGACACTCAAAAAAGGAACAGGGAAGCGCAGCAGTAACAGCGAAACGGCGCCGTTTTAGGAAATTAGTTTAGTAATAATGGAGAAAATTAGAAAGGAAAATAAATTTAATTATTAATAATTAATTTGATGAAGTGACTTGCCAAGTTGCAATGTCATCTTCCATATCTAAACCAGGAGCATCAGAAATGCTCACAAGGACGATTACGTCAGTACACCAAAAAATGTATCACCAAAAAGTTGCAAAAATACCAACCTCTTACCAAGATTCCTTCTAAAAACTTCTTAGCAAGCCCGAAAGAAAAAGAGTCGTCCGGTCCTTGCACACAAACACCACAGAGAGAATGAGCAGAAATCACTCCATCAAAGAAAATTCTTCATCCCCTTTGCCGAGATAGAGAGATGAGAGTGAGGACGAGGAAACTTCCGGATTACCATGGCGTCCTTGAAACCAGCCAACACTTCATTATTTTTTGGTATGCACTCTTAACCCGTGAATCTCACATGCTTAGAAAAGTGCCCACTCCAACAGTCAGCTGAGAAAGAAGATGCCAAAGGAATTGAGAGGATGGTATCAGCCTCTTCAGCAACAAACATACTACGAACCCGATCTTCCTTCCATGTATGATCGATCAACGATGCAACTGGCAACGATTCTAGGCAAGGAAATAAAGTCCAATTGACCATGAAATTGAGGTTAAGTTTACTGACCAAAACTGATATTATCTCATAGTCTTTCTACAACTAGATTTCTCGATTGCAGCAAAATCAGAAGCTAACGACGATCAAGACGGAATTTCTGTTGTTTACGAGAAGCAATTCAGAAACGAAGTGAAAGATTTTTTCAAAGAAACGATTTAACACAAAGGCTTGACAGAGAGGGGAGACAAGGAGTGAAAAAGGAAGTGGATTTGATTGGGACATTCATCAAACATGTGATTGGCATATTCCGTGGTACATCCCATCTTCAACCAAACGTGGTTTGTAATTGAAGCTAAAACACTCCAAACACCATCTAAAAACAATGACTGGTAATACTCACTTTAGATGATAAGATTCATCATATCAATTATTTGTTTAAATTACCGTCAATTTAAAATATCGTCAGATTTTATGGTATTAATCATATCAGAAATCGATTTCGCATAATATATGCCTACTGGTTTAAAAGGAATCAGATTCTGGAAAATATATTTACTTTGCAAAATATCCCACATCGGAAACATATGAGATAAGAGACACCCTTATAAGGCCAAAGAGTGAGGCTTATGAGCACGACCTTACTTGAACAGGATCTGTTCTATAGGCTCGTACCTCTGTATCCTTGAGTTCTAAGGAGACAGGAAATCAAGGCTGGTGGATGAACTATGCCTGCTCGATCAGAGCGTGATTAACGGCCTCCTGGTTCGGGTCTCCGAGCCGTTAGGTGCAGTAGAGGATCGTTCTTGGTTGGCCTTGGCTAGCCAGGATGGTCGAGCAGCTGTCTGACAGTCAAATCTTTTTGGCCTACTACATCCTTAAAATTCCTTTTTGGCCCTCGCTTATTTAATTTGTGCATTCCTGTATATACGAATATTATTATTCACAAAAAGAACAGTGCCACAGCCTGGCAAAGATTAATTCCTCGTCGATTCTTTTTTTTTTTTGGAGTAATTCGTCGTCGATATCAACAGTCTTATTAATTTCAACTACAAACAGAAATCGAAATACTTTCATGAAGGCCTCCTCTCTCTTTTAGCAGGATGTCTTGCCGAGTCTTCTGCATTAATAAACAAATTGCAATAGGTATATAAAAGAATTAAAAATCTTGCTGAAACTAGTTTACAACACATTTTCAATCATATCCAAAGTGATCTCCAATAAATCTACTACTCCGTCTCTTTCTAATTATCGTTTTTTACAGAATTTAGACAAATTTACTCTTCAAATATCATACCCTCAAGGGGAATGGAGCCATGATCATTTGTTGTTAAGCAACTATCCCCGATCAATCGGAGAGACGAGATTCACCCATCTTCCTCCTCCTCCTCCCGCTTTTTCTCGGAGAGATGAGATTAGATTCACCCACATCCTCCTCCTCCTCTCGATTTTTAGGAATCGGGTCATCAGACAGGTATTGTATTTCTCCCTGCGACATATCTGAATCACTAAAGGCAGGATCTTTATCAATTGTAATGATATCATCTTCATCAACTTTGTCTGATATAGTACCTAGAACCATAAGGAACAAGTAATTAATATTTCCTCCGTCTCGAAAAAACTTTCATATGTAGGATGACACACACTTTAAGCAAAAAAAATAATGATTGAGGTTTAGACGGGTAATTTTGTAAACTTTTATGTATAAAGTAAAAAAACTTAATTGGCTTATGTGTATGTGAGAGTAAAAAGTAATAACATTTGTTTAAATTAGTGAAAATTGTGAGGGTGAGTTTATAAAAAGTTTTCCATTTTAAAGGTGTGAAACTTATAATGGGACGGACGAAAAAAGAAAATGTGAAAGCTTTTGTTGGATGGAGGGAGTAACAACTTATTCCTTCCCCAGATATAAACTGTGTCAACCAGTGAGACAAAAACAATGATAGGTTTCTCACCGTTGCATCTATTACTGCTTCTTGGACCCTCAAGGATGCTCACAACACTGCCTACCCTGTCCCATATTTACATCTTGTGTTCTAGTCTTCAGGACGAACCTACACTCTCCATTACCACTAAAACATGGCGCTCTCCGCTACACTCCGGATTTCGTATCTTGAATCTCAGGAGAGAGCGCGGTAAACCATCTTCCAACAACTCTCGACTTTTCAGTTTCATCAGATTCCTGGTGTAGTTTATCCAGAGATTTAAGTGCATCTTTCAATGGTAAAAGGTTATCGTAGATTTTGATAGTTCTATCATCTGAGTTCTATTCTTTCGTGATCTATGATTAGTATTTCGCCTTTGGAGTTTTCCACATAGACCAAATCCTCATGCATGAAGCAAGCAGCGGTATGTATGCCTAAAGGGAGGGTCAGCATTATTTCTCATTGAGACAGGGAGGAGTTTTTTGGTTTGTTTAAGCAAGTCAACAACCATATGGGTAATGCAATGGGACAAACCATGCAAAGAGACGGATAGATGAAACGGGATGGAGACGAGCTTGCATTGCTGTCTGTTGTAGTGTTGTTCGCGCTATTTTTTCACTTTTTACGACATCAAAAAGTGATAATGAACTTATCTGCAGCTGATATTAGTATACCGGACTAAAATTGGACATCAAAAGAGACCAACATTGAAACCAAAACGATCAAAATTGCAACCAAAGGACCAGATTTGAAAAGGTAACAAAATACTGGATTAAAATTGGACACGTGTGGCCTAAGTTACAGGACAATTCTTGATATTAACTCCAATTAAAGGCATGCCAAAATCAAATCAAATTGAGCTAATTAACTTTGCATCAAAACATTAAGAGGAAATATATAAGACCAAAGAAATTGTAACAAACAAGAGACAATTCAATTTCAGGATAAACATATTATAACTTTAATTTCTGGACAATAATATGTGAAATTATTCTGTGATCTGCCACCACATTGTCAAAACTCTCTTAGTATAGAATTAGTTGAGTATATTGAAAATGAAAAGTAAAGAATATTATTATACCAGCAAGAAAAGTTCCCAGGCGATTAAAGGCCACCATGCCCTAAATAATCATCTATCATTACAAGAATTTTATAAATTAGTGACAGATTTTTTCTGTTAGTAAACAAGGAATTTATATATATTTACTAACAGATTAGTGACAGAATACCAACCAAAAAAATATGTAACTATTAGCCTCATCACTAAATATAACAACATAAAAAATTTCCGTTGGTAAAAAATACTAACGAATTGCCGACGGATTAGTGACAGATAATTCAAAATTGAGTAGTCCGTCGCTAATCAGTCGATAATATGTCACCAAACATATTCTGTTAGTAAATTAATATGTGAATTTGTTGGTAATCTGTTATTAAAATGTTGGTAAATATTGTCAGTAATCTGTCACTAATAAATTTGTTAAAAATCTATCACTAAAATGTGTTAGTAATCTGTTACCAATCCGTTACTAAATAAATCCGTTGAAAATCTGTCACTAAAATGTGTTAGTAATCTGTCACTAAATAGTAATCTGTCACTATCCATAAGCAAATATTTCCGTCACCATTCTGTCACTAGTTAATAAATCCGTCACAAATCTGTTAGTAAAAATTGTTAATACCAATAATTTTATTTTTATCACGTCTGTATAATTCAGTAACAATAATATCAACCAAAATATACCTAAAAGTTCATTAACATATAAAGTTTGCATTCACCTACCAAAATAATAGCATTTAAAGTAGTAATATTTTTCACCTACCAAAATAATAGCATCCAAGTAGTAATATTTTTCAACTACCAAAATAATACTATCCAAGTAGTCATCAATAATTGACATACTCATTTTATGGACATTACTATAAGAATAATATATTTATTGCGATAATATTTTCAAACAAGCTAAATACAATAAATCAAAATCGATTGACATACAAGTATCTAGAATTAACATTCCAAAATTACAAATTCATTCCAGAACTATTTGCCAAAAACTAAACCAAATAGTTAACTATTAGGTATGCTATTTTTCACCATGCATTAATTGTCACCTGTAAAATAAAATGATAAAAAAAGATTATGTTAAGAAACTTGAACAAAATTTAATTTACACTAAAAAAATATAATTGTGTTTAATACATTACCTTTATCTTCTTTATGAAGACATTGTAGTCCCAAATACCATGACCTTTTTGTTGGCCTTGAGGTCACCCAATATCTTGACATTTGTCACTTTGAGATTTGACGGGATACATGAAACTATAAATTAAAAAGATAACCAAATATGTGTAATCAAATCTAACAAGAACTAATACTTAAAAAATGAACTTGTTGATAACAGAAGTGATTTTTCAATTATTATGCTATATGGTCATGATATCAGTACTCTAATATTATATTTAGAAGTCTTGTAACTACCATACAATGCAAAAAATTATTGCTGAAAAAAAAAATGAAAAGTTGCATGCATTGGCACCAACAAACAAACAGATCCAGGAGTCTGGAAAGCATAATATATTAGGTCACCTCCAGCTACTCTGTTTTCCTCTATTTGTTATAGTTTGAGATTATGGATAACTTATATGCTAACTTGACAAGAGTATTATACGTTAGTTGTCACCATAATCATGATTTACATAGTTAGACCCATACTTTAATTTTTATAGCTGCTTATTACAAATGCTCTAGTTCGGCTTACCATATAAATTAACAATTTGCTATATAAACATCAAAACTTGTGCAATTCTTTTATATCATCAGTATTTAGAGTAGATATGATTGTTGTTTGCGATTAAACAACAATCAAAACTCAGAGCTCTAAAAGAAGCATCCAAAAGAAGCAAAGACTACAAAATTTTGTCATACAAACATAATGTAGAATTCTAAAAGGCTTTAAAACCTGTTTGTCTGCTCTTTTAATTCTGAATTCATCAACCTCTTCCAAAACTCTAATCTTCATGTCTGTCTTGCCTTCGAGATCTAAATAACCAAATAACGCTCAGTAGCATCAGCAGACTGGAAGTCTAAGCAGATTAAGATAAATGTGTACTGCCTATCCACATATATGATGTTCAATGTCAACTAGTAAGTGTAGGTAATTGCTGGAATTACTAATAGCAATGGATAAATGAAGAAAAATTTAAGACCAGAAGGCATACAAGAAAGTAACATAAATTGCATTTGCGCATAACTGGACATTCTATTCAATAAGAGTTCAATTAATCCATTTAGACTACATATCACTGATCTCCAAATTAATCTAACTAAACATATCTGCAAAATAAGAACATCTATAATATACCATGATTCCATTTACAACAGACAGGTTCATAATACACTTATCCGTTCATAATTATCATGGCCCTGTCCTTTAGATTCCTCATATCTAAAGAAAAATGGTTAAGGCATCATAGGACATAAAGGTTGATATTAAAAGATATGAATATGAAACTTTTGACAAAAGTAAACAAAGCAATGGATAAGTAGGAACCTCGCAACTTTGAATTTGATATCCTACTCAGGTGAGATTTCAGTGTGCTATACATAAAGAAAACACCAATTTGAAGATAAAAAGTTATATAAGAGAAAATTCAATACGAGAGAAGATTAAATATGTAACTATATATAGATTTGTCTTCTCTCCTGAGATTGATCGATCATATATATCAATATATGTACACATGAAATCACCTAATTAATTCATCAAATGTCAGTTTTTCATATTCTATTTTTGAGTTTTCATATTATACAAAATAATCACCTTTTACCAGCAGAGCCATTCGATCGAACACCTTGAAAGCATAAGTTAATCAACACCTTCCTCATCACTGCAATAGAAACATATTGCAATTAACAAATAAAATATTAAAAAACTAATGATAAACTAATGTTGAAGCAGACTGCTATTAGGATATACAAACTTCATATCTTTCAATTAACACCAGAGATGTACAGATTCAAGAGTATTTCTAGATAACAAAAACAACTACGCACATAACACATAAATTGGAAAATGAAGGTGCAAAAACTAAAATATAATAGTGAGCAAATACAATCTGCAGAGTAAAACATACTTTTATAATTTGTAGATTAAATGCAATCTATGGATTAATTTTTCAAAATCTGCACAGGACGTTTGGCTGTAACAAAAAGACATATTCCATACCTATTGAGTGGTTGCTACGCTGATGGTTCATAGCGGAGGTATGGAGGAGAGAGTGTTCACCGTTGAGGCACCGCGACGGCTGAGAGTGGATCGGGCGTCCTAGGTTAGGCGCCGCGAAGGCGGCGGCAGAGGCAGCGATGGGAGAGACTACTGTTATGACTTATGAGGCACTGAAGGTATTCAGGAATATTTAAGAATTCACGTGGGAGTTGTTTTAAATTAGTGACAGATATTATTTCCGTCACTAAATTTTTTATGTAAATAAATTTTATATTATTTGAAATTTAGTGATGCATTATTTTGTCATTAACTATTTATATATAAAAATATTTTTTTATTAAATTAGTGATCGAGTTGATTTGTTGTAATTTTTATTAACAGATTTTTTTTGTTGGAAATAAAAAATTAGTAACACATTGAAATTCTGTAAAAAATATATGTTAATAATCCGTTGGTAATCCGTTAGCAAATCATTAAAATCATTTTCGTTACAAATCTGTTAGCATTTAGTGACAGATTAAGTTCGTTAGTAAATTGTATGAGTAATCCGTTAGTAATCTGTCGGTAAATTGTTGGATCTCAATTCCGTCACAAATTTGTTAGTATTTAATTTTAATTACGAACAGATTTAAATCCGTTACTAAAATCCGTCACTAAAATAAGCTTTTTTTTGTAGTGTATAGTGTCTGGAAAATCCCCCTGCTGTGCCTAATCTACACAATACAAAACGACACACCAAAAATAAAAACCAAAGGAAATTAACGTTTGAATCCAAAGTAAAAACAAGCAACAAAGATATATGTAGCAATTAAGAGAATCCAGTTAGGATTGTTTGATTCTTTGTAATCTTTCCTCTTTTCATAAAAATAAATCGTGTGTGAAATTGAAAAAATTAAAAGATCGTAATTAAATTGCAATATAATTAAAAAGTAGGTAAATATCAATTTTATTCCAGTAATTTTAGGTGAATCCAGTTTTAGTCCTTTATTTTTTTATTTCTCAATTTTAGTCTTTCGGTGACCAATTTTTGTTCTTTTGTGTCTAATCTCAGTGTCTTTTGGTTGAAAAATACACATTCGGCTGGAACGATAATGCGAATGATACAATTTGGGGATTTTTTTTTTTAAATTTCTCATGCCAGATTGATGATGTGACCAACGGAGCAAAAATTCCACTAGCCACAATATTATAATTCCATGTCAATATTTACATTTTTTTCAAAAAAATAAAAGTCAATATTTACATAAAATAATAAAAATATTAAAATCCAAATCTTTAAAAATTTAAACATATGATTTTCTCATATTAAAATGGTTTGACTCATTAAAATCACACACAATTTCTCATATCAAACAAATCTAAACTATTTTTTCACTCATTAAATGCAAATCAACACACCAAATAGGCAAATCCTTTTTAGCAGTCAAAGAGATGAGAAACAGGTCTGCTTCTTCTCCTTAGTGCTGCCGCCATCTGTTTCTCCTTTGCATTGCCATCCTTTTTATCTCCTTTTCCAAAGTTTCAGGACACGATTTGAGTTTGGAATTTCGAGCGTTTTTTTTTTATTAAATTGCGATATATATATTATACAAAATTGATTTACAACTTAAAATATAATATGAGTTGTAATCCGATAATTTTATATAGTATATGCTGATTCAGAGAAGAAAATGTACATATTGTAAATTATCAAAAGGTTATAGTATAGATTTCAAATTGATAAAATATAACATAACATGAATATATATAAGGTAAATATCTATTTGCAACTTCTTTTTTTTTTTTTTTTTTATAGATTAAATGATGACTCGAACCCATGACCCTTTGGACATAGGTAGTGGAGCTCTAACCACTTGAGCTATATCACATTGTCATCTATTTGCAACTTAAATTGTGGTATTTTATTAATTTGCAATTTGTATAATTTTTTTATTCAATTGCAATCTATATTATATGAAATTAATCGATTACAACCTAAAATATAATATAAATTGCAATTAGATAATTATATATAGTATAAATTATAATCTAATAAAAAAAATACGAATTGCAAATTAATAAAAAAAGATTAATAATTATGTATGGGGCATGTTTGTTTTGCGTGATTATTAGGGATATAGTTTGTTTTCCCTAAAAATCAAGTGTTTGTTATTGTTGATTTGTATTACTTATGGCCCGCAAAAATATGAAAGTCTAATATATGTTTTCCCATTTTTGAGTGAAAATATGGATCCCTTCTTTTATGAGGTATTAAAATAATCATCCACTTAGTACCAAGTTAATTGACAAAAATATCTGTAAGCAAGCAAAATTTAATTGCCGAATCAAGAAGCGACACGTGGAAATTATATATTAAATATCAATTAAATTTATTATTTAGGAATTTAAATACATATAATTTCTAATATAATAAATAATTGATAATTTAATTGGTCTATTAAATTAATTAGGCCCAATCCAAGTATTGAGTCCTAATAAAATAATTTGGGCTTCTAAGTCCATTAAATAAATAAAATTGGACCTCTAAAGTCCAATAAGTCATATTGGGTCTTTAAAGCATAATAAATCATATTGGGCCTCAAAAGTCCAATAAACCGAATTTGGCCTTTAAAGTCCAATAAATCAAGTTGGGCCTCTAAAGCCTAATAAATCAAGTTGGGCCTCTAAAGTCCAATAATAAATCGAATTGGGCCTCTAAAGTCCAATAAACTGAATTGAGTCTCTAAAGTCCAATAAACTGAATTGAGCCTCTAAAGTCCAATAAACTGAATTGAGCCTCTAAAGTCCAATAAATCAATTTGGGTCTCCAAAGCCCAATAAACCGAATTTGGCCTCTAAAGTCCAATAAATCGAATTGAGTCTTTAAAGTTCAATAAATCAATTTGGGCCTTTAAAGTCCAATTACGAAATAAAGTCCAATTAATTGAGTTGGGCTTCTAAAGCCCAATAAATCATGTCAGGTTTTTTAAAGCTTATTCTTGTAGATGCTCCCTGGTTTAACAGGTCAGGCCCGTTAAACCTAGGGTTTTCATCCTCTATAAATAGGGTCTCATTTCAGTCATTTCAGAACACACAGAAATACACGGAAATCATCGAAACACACTGGATTTCGAGCTTTGCGGATCAAGTCCGGCAATTCAAGGAGTTCTTCATCAAGAACGGCGTTTAATCCGAGATCAAGGTGCTAAGCCCCTCCGATTGGCGTTTCTCCTACAGAATTCTTCAAGTTCTTCGTCAAAGACGACGTTTGATCTGAGATCAAGGCGCTAAGCCCATCCGATCAACGTTTTCTCCTCCGAAGTTCGTCAACAGCAGTTTCAACACCGACAAATCCGGAAGTCAAGTCAAAGTCAACCACGAAGAGAGAATCGGAGGAGTTTTCTAGAGATTGTACCCGAACAATCGCTTGATTCAATTTGTTGTAATTCCAGTTTTCGTTATATATTTATTTAAATACGAAAATTTGTGTTTACAATATCCATTTTTTATTTAAAAAAAATAAATAAATAGGGGTATAATTGTAAAATTTTAATTTATCACATGAATTAATTCTCAATACAAACACTTGAAAATATTATGACTCATGTTAAACTATGTTGTAATATATATTAACAAACATTTGATTTGAATGATTTAATAATATATATTATACATAAAAAGTTGTATCACATGTTTCACTATCACTCAAAATTTAACACCTCATAACAAACGAGTTCATAGCAGATTATGTTATATAGGGATACTAAATGAGCTCCCGCGTATTACGCGGTATTTTCGTTAAATAAACTTTACAATATAATATATTATATATAATATTTTCAAATAATAATATATATATTAAAATAATGTATATGTATAAAAAAATTGTAATTATAATATTAAATTTAAATAATGGTAATATTAATTGTATGACAATTCATGCTAGGGATTAGAATTATTATAATTATGTGAAAAAAAATTACTATAAGAAAGATTTGTTTCAAATTTATTTTACAATTAATAAAAAAAAGGAGACGATTAATAGAATTTTTTATATAATTGATGCATAAATATTTTGAATAATATATATATATATATATTCGTATATTACAATAAATATCATATATGATTATATTACGTTTTTTTTTTTTTTTTTTATAAAAGTTGATACAACCACAATTTTTCTTACATACATTTATAGACTTAAGTTAAATATAATTTTATGTTTAAAATTTGTCATATGATAATAATTTTTAGATATAAAATAGATATTTAAAATATTTAAAAATTTATATATTAACTTATTTATTAAAAAAATACATATTATCTAAGGTTCAAATTGAAAATATTTTTAATTAATTCCTATATTAAAATTCACATATATATATATTAATTATAAATCAATAGGAAAATGACACATAGATTATTAACATATATATATATTTAATAAGAATGTGACACATCATTCAAATTAACCCCACGACGACACTAGGGATTAACCCAATAAACGTGTGGAAAGCAAATGCGCGTAATTGATCACTCGCCCATCGAATATAATTAAATAAATTTATTTACAAAAGCGCGATTTATAAATCTGTGGAAGTAAAAGCCCTCAATAATTGACCTCTCCACCGCCATTACCAAACCGACTCTCTCTCCGCGTCACCAAATCCTATCCGGGAACGTATACATTAATCCTCAAACCAGCATCGTCCGATCAAATTCATCTCAACCGTCAACTCTCACGCCCCGACCCTATAAATATCGTCGCCCTCTGCCATCTCGATCCCCAAACTATCCATCTGCTCTCCTGTTATTTCTCCAATTGTTGGTGTTTTGGTGACGTCGCCTTTGGGTTTTCCTCGTCTCTCTTTGAGTTGATGATTGGTAGATCGGTGATTTCCTCGGTTCTTATTTGAATTCCATGCTTGCTTAGAGTTACTGTGTTTCATTCCACAGTCCAATTCTGATTAATTCTTCGCTAATTGGAATCGGTTTATCGTATTTTTTGAGTTTTCTGGTCGTGATGCTTTTTTGGTGAATTTGATCGGGAAAAAGTTGATGAATTATCTTTGCCGATTTGGTTATTGGTATTATTCGATCGAATTGGGTTAGCACGTTATCTGTTGAGGAATATAATTAAATTTTGTGCTACTCTGTTTGATTGATCTTGGAAGTTCTTTCGGAGCCTTGTGTCGATGGTCTGATTACTTTTGTCCTCTTTTATCCTCTAGCCTGTCTAATGGATGATCAATTTCAAGTATTTACGAGTCTTCCGCCGCTCTTTTGCAGCCGTAACATGCCGTAACATTTTGTACCCTGTGATTTCTTTACTTTCAAGAGGTTTACATTGGATATGCCGGATTTATTTCCCCGATAACTTCAATTCCACACAACTCATGGTTTTTCTGTAAACGATTTTTCGACCATAGCTTTTGAATTGAGAATGAAGTTTTTAACCAGCATGGCCAAGTGGTAGATCGTTGTCTGCTAAGGATGTTTGGTGCTTTGGTATTACTTGTGTCTTCCATTTTTATGTTGGAGATCTGAAAGAAATTAGGATGTTTTCTTATCCGCAGGACTTTAGGATTTTGTTTCTTCATGTATTGCGATGACTCAAAGTTGCAAGTTGTGGATAGATGCAATGAATCAATCTCCTTCAACTTTGCTGCATGTTGAATTTGGTTAAGCTGCAACCAATCAAACATTTTCCATGTCCCTATTACGATACCTGCAATTTCCGGTCTTATTTAGGTTTTAAGTTTTCTTAAATTCTGCTGCATTGACCGTCTACTCGTCCTTTCCACACAGGCGTACCCAGAGCTACTGCATTGTCCTTTATGGATTTTAAATTATATATGATTTGTTTATTATTTTGTTTCTTGTTATGATTTTTCAAATATATTTTTTTTTTTGGTCATTCTATACTAAAATTTGTTCACTTTGAGTCGGAGGTCAATTGAAGTGTAACGATTTGTCTTATTTTCTAGGTGCTGCAGCATATGGACTTTTTTTTTGGCAGCATATGGATTTAATTAGTGAAGTCATCATTTTGACTCTTAAATCTTCGCTTTGGTTGGGATTATTGGTTGCCTGTGTTTTATGTTCCTTAATTGCTGATCAGTGCAAACCTGTCTTGCTGTGGGTGTAGGAGGCCTCTCCCTTGTGGGATATTGAATTTCTCTTTGGATGCTTGCTCTATTACTGAGGGGAAGGTGTATTGTAGAGTTTCTTTGTTCCGTTTTCTTTCGCCTGCTTGTTTATGCCTACCTGCTTATTGTTATGTTCTGCAATTTCTCAAGGTCCTTAAATATTGAGTGGCTGCTGGTTCTGAGTTGGTATCACTGGGAAGTAGTTTTGGTCCAGTGAGCTATTTTCCATTTTCATTTGTTAAATAAGTTTTTATGGTTGTAATAATGAACAGGATATCATTTCTGCCTCATCCTATCTCAGAAAATTAAGAACCCCACGGTCTCCCATTAAGGGTATGCAATGAAATCAAGAACCCATGGTTACCCATCAAGGGTATGTCACAATTGTGTAAGGTTTGGTGGGTCGATGAGGTGTGTAAGGTACTGTTGATAACTTGATATCTTCTGTTGAAGGTAGATACCCTGTCAAATCAATATTCAGCTTTCTATGAGCATTCTGTTCCTTGTGTTAGGTGTGTGGCGACTGATTCATAAGGCAAAGGTTCCAGTGAGCAAGAAAGATGGTTTTTAAGTTTTTACATTTCTTTTGCTAGTGCAAGTAGTTCTATTCGTTCTTATTCATCATCAGTTATTTTGTCTATAGATAAGGTATTAATTACTGGATCAATCAAGCTAAGAGTTGATTAGGGATATGACAAGAGAGATGCAGTTTGTGCTAAGAGTTGCGAAGTGCTTAAGGTCATAAGTTTATCCAAGTCAATGTTAAGCCTTTTGTGCATTATTTTTGCCTGTTTTTGGTGTTCCATTTTGGTTACAGGTTTGTCGGTGTGACTGGAGTCTTGACAAGGGGGTACTTGTGATATTTTGGCTGGGGTTGCAGTTCTGTTTATTACAAAGAACTTTGACTCTTGTAGAGAAGAACAGTGATGAATGGGTGTGGGGAACTAAATGCCATGGGAGGCGGTCCGTGACCTTGGTACTATTTTAACCATGGGAGGTGGTGGCGATGCAACTGAATTCTCTTGCATCGAGTTGTTTGATAAGGTGATATCGTGTCTAAGTTAATATCTAGCTTTCTGTGTGCATTTTGGGCCTTGTGTTAGGTGTGGCTGCTGATTGCAAAGGGGAAGGTTCAAATGGGCAAAAAATATGGTTTTGGGTAATTTTTATGTTTTTTTGTGTTCTTTATGTACTTCTTATTTTTATGAGATTAAATTGATAAGTTAATTGTTTTCAGCTTGATCAAGTTGGTTATACTATTTTCTTCCTTATTAGGAATATGGATTGAGAGATGCGATTTATGCTAGAGTTGGGAATCAAATAAGGCAATAAGTTATTCAAATTTGTTAAGCCCTTTGGTGAACTCTCTGTGACCATTTTTTGGTGTTGTTTTTCTATGTCCATGCGATGTTCCAGGACAAGTGGGTACTTGTGGTTTTTTGGCAGGGAAACTACGGCCTGTAGAAAGGAACAAAGACTATGGACGAGGGCGTTGATTATTCATTGCTGTTAGTTATATACATTATCTTTCTTGGGTCACATGATCTTTAGTATGCTTTTTTGATGCATCTGAACACATGTATGGAAGCTTATTATAGTTTGTGCAATAAGGTTTGGTTGTTCTTTGTTATCCAAGTGATTCTTTTTTTTTTTCTTCCTTTTCCTTACCTTCCTCCTTCACGGATGGAAACCCAAGTTTACATTTTCTGTTTGTACTAATTGTGTATTTTGACCAACTCATTGTGAGTTGCTATTATAGTGTTTCAAAATTCTATCTTTTACTTCTTGTTTTCAGGTCTTCCTTCCAGTTACCACTGAAATTGTGATGGTTCTGATGTTTTTTCTATTCCTTCTCTTTTTTTTTTTTTCTATTCCTTCTCTCCTTCTGTATATATTGTACACTTGTTCAGCCCCGCACCCCTAGCAGTAATTCCTATCAGTCTTGAATTTGGTGTCCTAGGGCCCGAGTAAAGTGAATGATTTTGCTTGGTTTCTATGTGCCGCTGTAAGATAATGGATTTATTGAATTCCTTGATACTTGGATCTGCCTTACTGTTTGGGTTATGGTTGTGTATGTTGTTTGTGCCTTGTAGTTGTTGGAATGAAGCTGCTTGCCAAATTGAGATTTAGTCCAACGCTGGATTTGCTTATCCGTAAATTCCCATCTTGGTCTTGGGTATTGGTGGGATCGGAGGAATTTTGAACTTGCACGGTGGATGGCTCACAATATTATTGTGATGGAGGGAGTAAAATAGTGGTTTTTGTCTGTTTAATCTTCTCTGGCCTGGTTATTCACTCTGCTTATCATTATGTTCATCCGTTTTCAGAGGTCGAATATCTTGTGGCTGGCTGGCTCTCAATTTACTGGTTCGATGGCCTGGTTTCCCCTTTCATTTTGGTGAATCAATTTGTTAGCACTTAGCATACATTTTGTACTTATCTATCTTATCCGATGTCTAGGAATTTAATGTTTTTCATCCATCAAGTCTAGTAGTTTGCCAAGGGTGACGATAATGTTGATGTCCTTTTCAAGAATGCATTTAGTCCTTTGCTAAGGTGATTTTGTCCCTTCACTGGTTTTAGGTATGTAAATGGCAGTTATAATTGAATGTGTTGAGCTGTTTGCACTGGGCTAATGTCAGCCATTTCTTTCTATTTGGATCTGGGATATGTTGGTTACTGATTTCATAGAAACATGTTTGCGTAAGGTAAAATCAATTAACACAAAATTATTCCTATCCTCAACAAACCTAGAGTCTTGAAGTCTTAAAAGGATTTACCATTTCAAGCTATCATATGGTCTGAACTTTCAACACATAGATAATATAAGAAGAGCACATTCAACTTCAGAGTATCAAGATAGTTGCTAATTCCGTTTGTGGTTGGTCTGGTGCTGGTCCTCTAATGCCTAATATATTTGTAATTTGATGATACTTGCATCGGTAGGGTGGTATTGAGTGAAGTTCTATTTTCTCTATATTGCCTTAGTTTTCACACTTGCTATCATTTTTTGGTACTTTTTTTCAGATGTTTGATTTGATGTGCACACAATTGGTTTATGGGAAACAGTTTTGGTTTTTGATGAGCTTATCTCTCTCTCTTCGACTGCCGAATATTCTTTCATGTGTTCTAAGGTGATCGTCAAGTCACAATATTTTTATGTGTATTTTGGATCTTTCTATGGGTGCTAGGTATTTTGGTTGCTGATTCCAGTAGAAGCAGGATTTCCTAATGGAGTCGCGTAACTTCAGCGATGGATTAGAATTGACAATTTTCAGACAATATTTATTAAGTTCCTACTGACTTCTCGTTCATCTCTCCTTGGGTGATATGGAAATTCCTTCATTCTGATTTTTTGTTCCATCTCTATTCTATTTTCATTGGCTACTATTCTGATTTTTTGTTAATGCTCTGCCATTTCTAAAGGGCCTCAAATATTGAGTAGCAGATTTCCCTACAATTTTCTGTTAAATTAGTTTAACCAAGTCATAATTGTAGATTTTATATCTTGGTTCTTCCTCATCCAATCCCAGGAAATCATGAAGACATTGTGTTTCGATGAGTGGTTTTTGGGTAATTCTGATGAGTGTGTTTACCATGATAGTTGTATTAGGTGCATGGATGGTCAACTCCATATATTTGACTGCATTCTTTGAGTACATGAAGTCATATCTTGTCTACTGCATTAATATCCAGCTTTCTGTGACCAACTTTTTTGGGCCCTGTTAGGTGTGTGGGAAGCTGATTTTAAATGGAAGGTTCCAATGAGCAAGTATCTCTCACCTCTCTTTTAAAAATTCATTCATTATTCTTTTGTTATATTGCTTTCAGCTATGTTCTCTTGTGTTCATCTTCATATATTTGATGTACAGCTCAGATTACATTGATAAGGTCATTGTTATTGAATCAAACTGGTAGTGGTACATTCGTCTTGGTTTTTCTTTCCTTTTTTTTTTTTTTTTTTTTGTCTAGAGATGTGATTTGTGTGTGTGTTAGGAAGCAGTTAAGGTGAAGTTATCCAAATCAATGTAGACTTTTGTGTGTGCTATTTTTGTCTGTTTTTTGTGTAAGGTCTTTCTTATAGGTTACCATCCAATGGTCCAGGATAAGGTGGCACTTGTGATATTTGGCAGGAATGCATTTTATTTTGCAGCAAACGACTATGGGTGAGGAGAACATGTATGTCGCCTTTTATTGCTTGTAGCTTTTTTTGATGAGTCGATGGAAATTAGATTATATTTGAGGTAGGATTAGGTATATAGTTGTTCTATGGGTGATAGACCACAAAAGTTTTAGAAGGTCATGTTACGGATTTAGTTGGTGTTATGCTTTGTACTTGACAAATGTACTTCGTGTAAGGGACTCCTCATCTTCTACCTAAATAAAATTCAGCTTCTTATAAGAAGAAATTTTAGCTTTATATGTGCATTTTGGGCCTTTTTTAGGTATGTGGGGTTTATAAGGAGATCTCCGGATGAGCAAGAAGGATCTGTATTTTTTACTTTGTATTCCAAAGAACCATGCTCTTGTAGTGAGAAATGGTAACTACAGGTGAAGAGAACTGTGTTAGTTTTATTTTCTATACCTCTCCGAGGATCACTGGTACTCTTTTTACCCATCAGAAGTTGTGATGCAACTAAATATCACTTGAAGTTAACCATAGTTTATTGTAGATTTGGTAACTAGGATCTGTTGTAATGGTTGGAAAAATTGTTGTGGATGTTGTGTTTGCTTTGTAGTTGGAATGTAGCTGCTGGGAAAATCGAGATTTGGTCTAATGCTTGATCTTCTTTGTCGGTGTGATCTGCTGAACTTTGGACATGCCCTGTGGATTCCTCACATTGTTAGTGTGGTGGAGGGAGTAAAATAGTTATTTTTGTCTGTTTAATCTTCTTTGGGCGGGTTTTTCCACTTTGCTTAACATTATGCTCTTCTGTTTTCAGAGATCGAGTTACTCGTGGTTACCTGGCTCTCGATTGAATGTTTTGACGGCCTGATTTATGTTTAACTTGAAGAGATAAGTATATTGGTTTGATCATAAATTGGTCTTTTGTTTCTGTCTCGTGCATTGCCTAGAAACTAAAGTTTTTATCAAAGCACATGTAGGTTGAGTAGTTTGCTGAGGGTGCTGGTTAATCACAAAGCAAAATAACACAATCTTGAAAATATGTTCGTTTCCTGAAGTAAATTGATGGAGAGAAAAAGATCAAAATTGGAATTCCTCTATTCTGAAATGTTGTTTTATATAATAAGGAATAAATCAACTGAGTATTCAATTTCAGTTTTGAAAGTTCTTCCATGAATGAAATGATGTATGCATATGGTGAGGCATAATATTTGTACTTTTTTTATGGCGTTCTACTTAGCTAGTTGTTTAAGGTAGAGTAAGTTGATTAAGGTGATTTTTGCGGTTTCTCAAGTATGGCCCTTTCTACAAGAATTCATTTAAAATTGCATGGACTCGTCTGCTAATATGAAGTTGTGGCTTGTTTAATAGATGTGCATTTTTATCCATACTGGTTTTCGGTATGTGTGGGATAGGTGATAAAGTTGTTAGCATTCATATGTTTGTTGGGATGGTAAGTCATCCTGGCTAATCTCAAGCTTTTCAGTTTTCTTTCTATTTGCATTGGTGGCTGATTTTCTAGGAGAAGGTTTGTCGAGAGAACAACCAACTGACAACAAAGATGGTTATCCATACTGCTTACTTCTAGTAGTTTTAATTCTCTTTAATTCTTTTGTGTTGAGTGAGCTCTTATATTTAAGTGTCATTATTAATAATTATTTTGTAATTCAGACTATATGACATAGCTTGAAGCCTTAAACCTTTTGAAGACACTGTGGTAGACTAGATTTCTTGTAGTTTGTCTGTTTGGTCTGTATGATGCTGGTCTGCACAAGTGCTGAATGAGGAACTCGTATGTGGTTATGATACTTGCATCCGAGTAGAGCGCAGTGGTGAGAACGGTTCTGCTCTTTTTCTGTTTCTTTTTAATGTTCTCCTTGGTTATCATTCATTCGGTCTGGTCAGTAGCAGCTCTCAGTTGGTCCATGTGCAAGTAGTCCTGGTGATATGCTTATTCCATCTCTCTTGAACTAGGGATTGTCAGTGTTATGAACTTATGATGCCATACAGGAGGGTGTTAGGTATATATGCATGTGGCTGATTCAGGAGAAGTGGGAGTTCTAGAAGGATTGGCTTATATGGAAATGATGGTATTCTCTTTATCATTTAATTTAATGCTACTAGTTCTACTAGTTCGAACTGGTTTTTGATGTAATTCTTCTACCTTCTTTTGGACTTGGGGTTTGATTAAGTATCTATTCTATCTGTCACACAACTAAGGCCTGTACTAAGATCCAACGAGAAACAGAACAAGAAGCTGCTGTTAGTTCTGTCCTCATTTCTGTTCAGTGGATCTCACTTCTCAGTTGGTGTCATTGGGGAGCACTTTTGGTTTGATTGGCTAATTTTCTTGCTCTTGCTCTTAAATCTGTTTCCTGATTGCAATCATAGATGCGGATGTATGTTTATTTCTTGTCCTCCATCCATCAAAGTTTATAGTTCTCTGAAGTATTCCGAGGTAGTCATTATGCATTTATGATGTGCAGCTCAATAAGGTAATTACATTGTCCTAGGAATTCTTTGCATTTTGTGATAATATGCTAGTTTGTCATGTTAATATGGGCTTAAAGTTCTACGGGTCTGCATTTTGGGTCAATCATTTTTGGGGTCTAAGTTTATATTAATCTATTATTCACTTTATTCTTTTTCTGGTTCTTGATATTCATCCCCCTATGCGTCACCTCTCCATAAAAAAAAATTAACAGTGAATAAACAATCTTTCCTTTATATTGCATCATAAAGATTAATGTTACTACTTCCACAATGGTATGGAGTGTGTGTTTTCACTTTGTCTGCTCAGTCTGATGGAATTGATTTTAGTTGTGGACTGCGGTTGTTCTTCTGCTGTTTTTCGAAAGTTGTTAACTAGTGTCTAGTGGTCCGTTGGTGGTGTCAAAATTCTGTGTTCTATTTGTAGTGTGTTTTATTGGTTACAAGTCAGTCGTGTAACTCTGCCTATGTTAAAGAGATTGGGCTCAACATAGCCGGTCCCAAGCCCGGGATAAAAGAGGAGGGGCGACACATACAGTATCTTTTTTTCTTATATTCTTGAATAGGGTTTCTTTTTCTACTAGTAATATTTATCTACTTGGCCATCTTCTTTTCCAATGTATGTGCGCTTGGTGGGTATAATTGGCTAAGTTCACCTCTATTTGTTTCCGGTCTCTATGCTTTTGAATTGGTTGGCCAATAAGTTTTTGTAAGTTACTGCTAATTATAGAAATTGCATCAGAATGGATGCTCACATTATTAAGGCAGGGCTTTAAGATTTTATAGTTGTGAAATTCTGTATGCTACTGATATTTCATTCTCTTTTTTGTAAATGTCAGCCCTCGTCTTCCCATTTTTTTATTTCGAGTAATACTTGTTTAAACCAATTGCACAGTACAATTGGTTTCCGAGTAATATCATTCAATGAAATGAGTAATATTATTCAATTGGTGTGCATGGTGCAACTGGTTTCTAAATAATATTTTTTCAGGAAAACGATTAATATCATTCATAAGTGGTGTATACAAGAGTATTTTAATCCTCAATTCTTGTTTAGTGTTGGTTGAGGTTGTGGTTGCTTATGTCGTATTTTGTTTCTAGTTCAACATAATGAGATTTGGTCTACTGCTGATGAGTAATGCCTGTCCTGTTTTCTCTAGATCTCTGATTGCAGCAGCTTGGTTACATAAATGAGTTAATTGTCATGTGGTAATTATGCTGTCTCTTGCGTACGTCATATGGGGAGTTTATTCTTTAATTTTTTTAAGTTGTTTGATAAAATTTGTTTTTTTTTTTATTACTATATAGTTTGGATAATTCTTGTTCGAAAAAAACTGCAAAGGGTGGACTATTCACAATTTTTTTTTTTTTCACATGTGCAATATTTATGCCTTGTGTTATTTTATATATTTTTTTATGAGGAAATGCTCACCTATACCAGAGGCTCTTTGATGAGACGGTTGTAAATTGAGGAATATGCACAAGTGAAAGTCATGCAAAGAGGGCTTTCGGGAATACGAATACAACAATAATCCCTATATTTCACCAAAAAAATATCACCACACGAAATTGAATCCCAAATGTTGAAATGTATGTGCTTTAGTCATCTTGCCACTTACCATCTATCTATATATGCCCCTTAGGGCTTGTGTTATTTTATTTGTTGTATGTATGTCAAATTCTGTAATTAGTATGAAAAATTACAATATATTAAAATGAAAGATTGCATAATAAATAATCGGTTAACAATGCAAATTTTAATAACTAAACTAAGGGCAACCAGGTTTATTAGAAGTAGGTAATTGGAATAATTAAACATTAATCATTCTCATTGATGATGCTTGGTAATATTTAAAATTAGGAAATGATTTAAAAATAAAATAATCACTAATTTATTTTGATTACATAATTTTCCTCTTATAATCAATCATTTAATAATCATTCATTTTTCCTCCGCTCAAATTTTTTCGTGCTCAACTTTCTTTTCAAAATTCATCAATGGGAATGAATCACTAGTCATTCTCATTACCTAATTCTAATACCCCGACCCTTAATTCAACAAAATAATAGCACATAGAATTAGACTAAGCAAACAAACATGTTAATGAGAGTACACCACAAATCAACACATTGTCATACTCAACTCCCTTGATGCAACTATTCACACCACAATAATTGTTGTATATATTCCATTAAAATGTAAATATCAATCTTCTAAAACATCTAGTAAATCTTTCCTTCTTTGTCTTTGCATTACCCTAGTTTCAAGTCTTGCTCCCGTTGGACTTCTTATGTCGGGATATGGATCAAATAATAAATATTCCTTTTTAGGTGGATTAAGGCCTGCTCAATCAATTAGTTATGAAATACCATTAACCCTATGTGTATTATCAATATCTCTACATGTGATTCGAAAGAAATTCTATTTTCTCGCCTATTTACTACGGGGCCAATGGAACCCTCCAATAAGTCTATTGGAATTGGCTCTGTATCAATGGAATCTCATCATCCATACATAACGAATTGGGGTGTGGGTCTTTGCAATGTCTTTTTCTTTTTATTTCTTATTTATTGTAAATGATGGAATCATTACACATAGTATGCCCCCCCGCCATCAGCGTATTTTTTTGTTTTACCAAACCATCCAATGTAAAGACGGTTTTCGGTGCATCACTCACATATTCTTCTGAATTATATGTATCCGCGGGTTAATTTGGAAAACCAGTAGGGATATGCAAGAACAAACTATTTTGATTGGAAACATTCCTGGGACGCATTTTATTTGGCCATTTTTTGGATGTTAAATACTATTGGATGGGTTACTTTTTATTGGCATTGGAAGCATATCACATTATGGGTTTCAGGTGCGGATGATTATCATAAGAGATTCCCAACATATCATAAGATTCTCGTTCTTGAAAATCCACGCTTTTCCAAACCCAGAAAACGGAAGGAATTCTAAGATTCCTCCTTGAGGTAAACACTTTTAAAAAAATATATTATACAAACTAATCAAACCCTTAAGTTAACAAATCTAAAAAAAAAAACAGATTTGATAATGGATTCAAAACATAAAAATGAAGTGATTAGATGAAAATCGAAAGTAGCTGCTTCAGCTTCAGCCACTCGAATTTTGGATATTCCTTTTTATTTCTCATCAAACGAATGGGTCAAGTTCTAGTTTAGGCGAAGGAAGTATGACCGCCTTACCAATAGTTGGCAGGATTTTAGTAGGCCAAGCGCTTATTTGTTGAGGAGAAACTAATCCAATTCGGAGTTGTTGGTGTCGTTAAATCGTCAAAAATTCTTAGTCTTGGTTTCGGGTTACATCCTTTTTTCATTTTCATTCAAGAGTTCTTTCCTTCAAATTGGATCTGATGAAATCCAGGTATTGTAGACATTGACTCATTGAGTCGTGAGGACGAGTATTGTGTTAATTAAGCATTAGGGTCAATAACGGAACCAGAATCTGAAATAATGGCCGTCTGTGGTAAAAAATTTAATTTTAGGTGGAATTCTTAATATTTTTTTATAACATGTAAAAAAAACAAAAATTAGGGTGGCTTATACTCCACAATGTAGTTCCGCCCTTAATTAGGGTATGCTCACCTGAATCAATCATGGTGCTATCAAGATAGTGCAGCGAAACATGGATATAATAGGATCAGAAGGATAATACATCGTATAAAAGATTGAATTTGTGGGAAGATTTTAGGGAGAACTCTTTCTAATGCAACAACTAATTTGTAATTGATATTTTCAAAGGGCGGTAATGACATTAAATTGAAAAGTGCCACTTTATTACACCAGTTGTACAGTAAAATTATGAAAGCAGTTTGTGCATAATAAAAAACTAATATTATTTAGTATACGGACTAATATTTTTGTTTATCCAAAACTAATATTTTCTTTGTATGAACTAATACTCTTCAAATTTCTGTTTTCTTGTGGTCTTATGACCCATTTAAATGAGTCAAAATTACATATTTTACACCACACAATCAGTGCGTAAAAGTTTTTGCATAAATTGATTTGAAAATTATTTAATATTGATATTCAGAAATTATAAGCAACACATACTTAAATTGAAAATTCAAACTATGATAAACTCTATTTTTGTAATATCCTAGAAGAGAATTTCATATTCTTCCACCAAAATTGGTGCTTCTTAGCTTCTATTTCATACATAAAATGATACTAAATCAAGATAAACAATCATCTTGATCATCTTAAATACTTTAGAGGGCTTGGATTCAAAAAAGCAAAGGCTCTAAATTCTTGATCATTTTCCAATATAGACATTTCCTCTTCATCCATTGTCACCCATGCTTCAATTCCATCACCACATATTGTATCATTTAGAACAGCAAGATTCATAAAAAAGGACCACTTGCATCAATACTTGCAACCCAAACAGGCCTTCCCCACCCAAAATCAACACCATAAAAACCCAACTTACACCAGCTTGTGAATCCAAAATGATCCACATCTTCCCTCACAAACTCTTCCATCTCTTCTAGATCCTTCCTCATCGCGTTCGACCCTTGCTCGCCTCGTAGTTTCTCCGCATACGCTCCATCAATCCCCGATATACCCTTCTTCACCTCATCCACCACTTGAGCAAGTTGTGGATTTACCTTTCCACCCCCACATTTTGCACTTGCTATCCAAATAAGGTTCCCAAGAGAGTGTTGTGAGAAATTCGGAATCGCCCTTCTTCGTAGGTTTACCACATGCGTAAGCAGAGACGGCTTCCTGTACCCCAACCTCGCCTCCGAGGCAGCCATTGCCGACTTCCATATCAAACCAGAGACGGCCTCCACCCGCGTCGGCCCCCCAGACGCCTTCTCTTTCAGAGACGCGATTGCTGAGCTGTCAAACCCGAACCTCTTCGTCACAAACCGTCCTTTCTTGAACATCAAGCCCCACAAAGTCATTGAAGCATCTTTCAACCACGAATCACTACAAGGGAAGAGATCAGAAGCAGAGAAATCAGGGCTTATGACTTCTTCTTCATCATAAGAAGCAGAATTAGCCCAACTTTTCAAGAAAGTGCTCAATGCAGCTCCATCAAGAACTCTATGTGACACACACACACCAATTGCAATCCCACCACATTCAAATTCAGTTGCTCGAACATTAGTTACACTGAAACCAGAGCTGGTCAGTCCACATGGAAGGAACAGAGCCATGTCTTTAAGATCCGGGCATTCGAGGAAATCACTCAAACAACAATTAACCTTGGCCGTGGTAAATGAAGCTCCCTGATCATCACAATCAATGGAGAAATCGTCTTTGATCGTGCCTGCAAGTGGGAAAAAGCGTGTCAGAGTTTCTGATAACGATTTCTTCAGAGTAGCTAAGCTTTGTTGAAGTTGATGATTGTTATTGGGGTAGAAGATGACGATGGGGGCATAGGCTGCAGGAATTAGGTGATCCAACAAGCAGAGTTTGAAGTTTTTGAGGTGATTTGGAGTTGGAGAAGATGGTTTGATCGTCTCTGTAGAAATGATTTCAACTTCCATAGTGATCATTGATGGAAACAATGCAAAAACCTTAGCTTTATCGAGGCATAATCAACTTCTAATGAAGGGAAAGATGCTTCTAATCTTGACTTATTAACAAAGAATATATGAAGACTAAGTGGCGTTTGTTGCAAATTCCATAATGGGAATGAGAACGAGTATAATGCAATTATCGTTAATGAGAATAAAAAATGATCGTAAATCATTTTTTCCTACTAAATAATATAATTATTACTCATTTTAATTAACTTATTCCTCTCCTACAATTATTTGTCCTCAATTATTCTCCCCGCTATTACCAACAAACTTATTTTGTTTCATTTTTTTTCAAAATTGAAGCACAACACTAATAATATAACTATTATAGAAATATTCTTTCCTCCAATATATCAAAATATTGAGGAAAAATATAATTTCATTCTTATTCCCGTTAAAATGGTACATAAGTGGATCGGTTTTCCTATGTACTCTAGAAACAGATGACAATTGACATGGCCCATCTTTGAAAATATCGTAACTCAGATATTAAGCTGATATTATACATTCTTTGCACGAGGTTCTTTTTTCCTCAAAAAATTTGGACCTACTTTTTTTGTACTATAATTACATGATTTTTTTTATTATATATATGTAAATTTATTTGAATATACAAAAAATCCATGCAAATTAAAACTAACAATTTTTAATATTATATAATTTACATGATTTTTTTATTATATATATGTAAATTTATTTGAATATAAAAAAAAAAAATCCATTCAAATTTAAACTAATAATTCAACATAATATTACAACTTATATTTAAATTACAATAAACACCAAGTATTCTGTGTTTGGATATTGTACCACAAATGATCAATTTAAAAAAATATCAAGTAATAGAGCTTTGGTTTAGAAAATACTCTGGAATTTTTTCAGGAGAATATTTTTAAAATTTCAGGTTAATTTCTTAATTAATTAATTTAAAATTTTTCAATATTTATATTTTATTTTACTTCAAATCATGATTCAAATAAAATTATAAGCTCACAAATTATATAAAATGTATGTGATGAGCGTACATGTGAGAATTTTATACAATTTTTTATCATAATAAGTATAAATAAATGATTAATTACAATTTACAACATGTATTATATTTTATAACAAATTACAATTCATACTATGTAAAATAGATAGATTGGTACCTGAATTCAAACTTTATTCTTTTTTCTAGTTAGGAATTAATTTTTTATTAGAAATTAAATATTTAGTAAAAAATAATTAATAAATTTAAAATGACAAATATAACAATGGCCAAATATAATGAAGAATAAAATTTGAATTGAGATATAAATCTGTCAATTTTACACACGTGGGTTGCAATTTGTTAAAAAAAAAATATTTTGTGTTGTAAAGTATAATTAATTCATAAATAAATAAATAAATAAATAAGCCGCCCATTATTCGTTCTCCATATTTGTTACTGGTTCAGTCGTTCGACCACTGGCCAATCACTTTATTTTCGCAACCGTCCGATGATAACATCACACACACACCAAATATTGCAAAACAAAATAATAATTAATAATTATATTATCAAAATACAACTTCAGCTAATAATATATAATAATATTAATTTTCACATGGAAACGCGGTATTAGATCGGTCGTATCATCCTGTCAAAGAAAAAGATCGGTCGTATCATAGCCGTTAAATAGGAGTTGGCTAAATCAACGACGTCGTTGTCTAATAACTCTTCAGTCGAAATTTCGTCGATTTTGATTTTTGAATCCACCAGTCCGATCGATTTTCACAAGATCGCTGCCTCCATGCTCACTCCTTCTAAATTATGAGATGAACAATACGCTGAATTTCTGCATTTTTCTTGTTATACATCGCGGATTGTAATGGGATATCGCCGTCGCCTGAATCCCCTCTCAGATCTTCTGATTCTTGCCTGTGTATTTCTGTTTGCTCGTTTCACTTATGGAAAATCTAATGCCACGAAAGCTGCTGCAATTACCCCCGTCAATCACGATCTGTACCATACCAGGTACAGTTTTGCTTCTCTCTCTTTTTTTTTTTTGAAAGAATCTAGTGTTTGTGTGATTTGATTTATATAGCTCTTAAGCAATTTTCTTAGTGAGATTGCTATTTTTTATCCGACATTGCTTGAGTTAGAATTAATCATAGGAGAGAAGGAAATTTGTGTTTCAATTAATGGTTTGACCGTTGACTGGGTTTTCATCGAATCTCTTGTTTTCTTGAATTTGAATTGTTTATTCTATCATTTGTTAGCGAACTTCTAATGTTTTTTATCTCATGATAATGAGATTCTGGAAAAGCTTGAACTTGTGTACAAATCGAAACTGAAGCTCAAAGTTTGAACTTTCATGATTAGTAGCATCTATTTTCGATTCACTGTTGACTATGTGATGATCATGGGGAATGCAATTCAGTCAAAGTGTATCATCTTGCTGAGATTGATAAAGGAAGCCTGAGAGCTAATGAAACTGACTTTATTCTTACCCTTCTCTTTGACAATTACTTGTATATAATTCTTTTATAACAAAGATTATTAGTTGCATTGGAGCCGTATATTTCTTTGATCATATATGTTTATCTGATTTACTTTGCTTTAGTTTTCTCGATTTGTGTATGACTATTCTATTTCTTTGCAGTGGAGCTTTATTGGAGGAAATCGAATCATTAGTTCATCGTCACCCAGATAAACTCTCGGTGTGTGCTAATGTTCTATTTTACTATATACCAGTTACTGCTCTGGTCCTTGAAATATAAGTTTCTCATTAGCTTTTGCTACTTAAATACAGATTGAAAAAGTTACAAGTAAGAACAAAGGCTATGAGGCACAGATGACTGTAGTTACATATAACCGGGATAAAAAAGAGAGTGATGACAAGGCAAAGCTTAGGATTCTGCTTGTAAGTAATTCTCTACTAACCCTATCAAGTCATCTTTGTTTCAAAAGGTTATTGCACAGTTTAGTTCCGTGGAGGTTTCGTGGAGTAAGAGAAAAGGGGTACCAGAATTTCCTGTTTCAGAGTTGAACAGTGTATGATAATTCTCAGGTTGGTTATTGCTGGTGTTTTGACAGATGATTCCTTGTATTCCAGACTTTTGGACAGCATGCTAGGGAGCTTATTACAACTGAGCTAGCGCTGCGACTCCTTTCCATCCTAAGTGAAGAGGAGTTTTTACCCAATGTGAACCGTTCTGCTTTAAACAGGACACTCGATAGGCTTCTAATAAAGGTAATTTTTAACGACTTCTTGAATATTTGCCTGTCATTACACGTAGACAATTGGAGAAAATGTGATCCTCAGAGTCGTGATGTGGCAATATAACTGTTAATAGTAGTTTAAGTGTTTAACGATCCATTTTAAGAAGGAATATCATTAACTTTTGATAACTGTTGTCTTTTGAACTTCTATTATTAGGTTGTACCAATGGAAAATTTGAATGGCCGCAAACTCGTTGAAGATGGAGAGCTTTGTGAGAGAAGAAACGGTCTCGCAACTAGTCCTTTTTTTAAAAAGAAATATCATGAAAAAGAAAAGGAATGAGATACAAGTGCAAAATGCTTAAAGATTCAGTTTTTTTGCAGGAAGAGGAGTTGATCTCAATCGAAACTGGAGTGTAGATTGGGGTAAAAAGGAGAAGGTATTTAAGCATTTTTATTAGGCCATTAGAATGTTATGCTTAGTTCAATATCATGGAGCTTAACTTTGTGAAAACTCTCCTTTTTTTCTTCCTTCTGTATTCCTCCATAAATTTGTGTAAATTAGTGTTGGGACATTACCATTATAACCTATTAGATGGATTTCTTCTTTGGTTTACTGAATGTTAGATGTTTGTTTAGATTTTGCTCATTGACTCATTTTATGCCATTATGTGCTAAGAAATCTTTTAACCGTCTCAGGATTATGATCCATATGAAGAAAATCCTGGGACTGCTCCTTTCAGCGAGCCTGAGAGTCAAATTATGCGAAAATTATCTGTATCATTTGAACCACATATTTGGGTTAATGTGCACTCTGGGATGGAGGTACATTGATGCTTTTTTTATTCTACTGGCATTGCCTTTTCTCTATTTGTTATTGAAATTATCGAAGTTTCTGAACTTTCTAATGTTCTAATCCAGAATCTGAGAATTGAATGGTTTCAACCATTCATTGGGTTGCATGTCTTATATATATATATATATATATATATATATATATATATTTATATAGTATATTTTATGGTTGGCTAGATACTATGATACTTTAATTAATATTTGTATATTTGCATAATGTTTTGACCAAAGCTTAATGTAAGATACTTAGCAGCCTTCATTTCTTTCTGTATAATAATATACCTGATTCACTGTCAACACTTTTGCTTATCTTATTTGTTTTATTTCTAGGCTTTGTTTATGCCATATGATCACAAAAACACAACCCCAGACGGAATACCTTCTCAGATAATGAAATCAATGCTTGAAGAGTTAAACCATCTTCATCTCAAAGATAGTTGCTTGGTTGGATCTGGTGGAGGATCTGTCGGGTGTGTACTACTTAAGATGTATCATTATTATTTCAATTTAATCTTTTCGAATTTCAATGTTTTAGTTTTCTTAATTAGATGAGCCACGCCTAAGAAAGCAGAACTTCTCAAATATGATTGGCATTCTTCTGACTACAAATAATATTTGAAGCAAAAATGACTATGGAAGTTGTTCTATATAATTGAAAAATGCCATACTTCTAGGCTTACATGTAGGGTCAGTTACAAATAGGTTTAAAAAAAATTCAAAATTGCAAATAGGTTCAAAAATTTTACACAGCAGTACAAGATAAATTTGCATAGAAGCTCAAAAATATTTGCACAATAAACCTATTTGCAATTTTGGGATACTTTTTTAACCTATTTGTAATAATTCCTTATATGTAAAACCCGAAAGCTGTAAAGTCATTCCCTTCTTCATCCCTCTGTTTCGTAAGTTGTCATTTAGTGAAGTTGATAAACAAACAAGGTGATTAATCAAAATTAATTACACTTGAACAATTGTTTCGTGATTCTGATTATTGCATACAAGATGCAATTCTTTTATATAACACTTCATAATCCTTTGTTAAGCATGACAGAATTCTAGGTTAATTTTTTTATCCTACATTTTTTCTGTTTTAGTAACTAGAATTGCAAGAGCTGGTCTCTAGTTCTAGCATCTACCAACCTTCTGTAAAATGCAAATCCTTGTATAATTTATGTATAGGTATCTGGCACATGGTACAGCAACAGACTATATGTACGATGTAGCAAGGGTGCCCATGGCTTTCACCTTCGAGGTCTGTCAATGCCTAAACGTTGAGTTTAATTTATTTCATTCATCTTTTGGCACCTAAAGTCCTTGTACTTCACAGATTTATGGAGATCTTAAAGCATCCTCAAGAGACTGTTTCAAAATGTTCAATCCTATAGACATCACCTCCTTCAATGTATGTCAAATATCTTATATTGATATAGACAAAAACTTGTGCACACCATTGGTGCAATTTTGACCCATATTCTAATGGGGTTATAGCAGGACCCACAGAAAAAGGGAAGAATATAATGAAAGTATTAGTTCATATGAAGAAAAATATTAGTTTGTATGTTCCCTAGTATTAGTACTTTTCAGTATACAGACTAATGTTTTTGTCATCATATGAATATGAACTACTCCCTCCTGTCCCGGAACTATCTTCACACTTTCTATTTCGGTCCGTCCCACAACTATCTTCACACACCAAATTTGGAAATAACACTCAATATCAATACCTTCACAATATCAATTTTATTTCAAAAATGTCACTCTTACTTTGTTCTACTATATTCTCTCTCCTACACTTTATCTCATACAACCACCCAAAATACTCTTACACTTTATTCTCTATACTAATTTAAGTTTTCTTAATAAGCGTGTCTCTTCACATATGAAGATAGTTCCGGGACGGAGGGAGTAATATTTTACAGCCATTTTTCTCTGAAAATTGCTTCTGCAGTGCAATTGGTGAGCATAAGTATTGCTCATTGATATATACTAGGGTTAATTGCCGAAAAATCATGACATTTACTTCGATTGCAAAGTTACCAAATTTTTGGATATTGTCGAAAAAATCATGACTTTAGGTATTTACAAATCACAATCAATATTTGAATGGCCGGATGTTGATGAGTTAGAGCGTGTAGACAAATAGAAGATTCAAATTATGTTTGTTGTTTCAGTTAAAGTACTTGAACATACTAGCATCCGGTCATTCAAATATCAATCAGTTATTCAATTTGCAAATTAAACCTAAAGTTATGATTTTTTCGGCAATATCCAAAAGTTTGATTAAGTTTGCATTTGAAGTAAAGGTTATGATTTTTTCGACAATTAAACCTATATACTTTGCAGTAACATTACAATACCACCATTTCTCCAACATCACTCAACACTGTTGATCTTTTGAATGATAGAGGGTTCTCAACGACTGGTCAGCTGCATTCTTCCAGATGTTCAGCATAGGTGTGCAGCAGATGGATGGACTTCAGACAAAGGCAATTGCATCGAGCTTTGACCATTGGGTATCGATTGATGACTACCTTAATGGATATCTGATGCACAGGAAAAGTAGGTACGGAAAGAAGATGGAAGTTCTTGACCTCGGATTGCAGGAGATTCGAACGTATTTCAGGTTGTTTTTGCTATCTTCTGTGCTCTTGCTGTTCATGTTTTGCTCTAGAATTTCCAAGACCACTAGGCCTCTTGTTTCTGCCATGTCTCTTTGATCACATAGGCTTATCAATTTTTAGTCTTTTATTTTTTTCTAATTTATTGCTGGGGAAGAAGTTATTTTTTTCCACGTGTATATTATTCTCTAACGATATACAATTTGTTGAGGTGTTACAGAGTTCATTTTTCTGTATATACTGCAGAACCCATCACATATGATTAATTATCAAACCCCCAATGCATAAATAGACCCTCGTATGTTTATTTTGAATGTGTTTGATTTAAAAAATGGTTATGTATTGATGGGGTAATTACAATGGTTAGTATTTGCAATTTTAATCACACGAATTAATTTTCTCAATGAAGTCTCGTAATTTTTAAAAGGCAAAGTATGTTGTGAATTAGTTTTATTGTGGAATTTGTTTGCATTTTGGGGTATTTTTAACAGTATTAGTCATTGCATTAAAAGGTATTACTTTGATAATAATATTATATAATAAAAACGATTAATACTGTTTTGAATTGCACTTCACGAGTCTCATTATGTCAGGTCAGCGTCTGGTTGCTATATGAAATTCCAACAACTTATGTGAGCAGCACATGCGAACATTCTACAACTTTGTTAATATATAATAACTATAGTTACATTATTTTAACAGTTATGAAATTCAACTAAAATTGTCAATATTCGATAGAAACAAGACTAATTTTGCAATTTATAAATTATGTGAGCTTTGTTATGTTTACAACAACTACCAAAGCATAAAGATGTGAAAAAATAAATCCCTCTTATCCATTGCTACACTGAGTGTTCAGCTGTATATACATAATGAATGTATGTAATAAACTGAGTTAATTTGCATTCCTCAGCAAATGTGAAAGAGCATATTTTTGTGCCTTCAATTTATATTCAAAGAATTATACAAGGCGCCAGACAGCAGCCATTCCCTTTGAGTGTTGAACTCAGGCATCTACATTGATTTTTCATTGCAAAAACCTGTATGTTACGTAAACGCAATTGCTCTCGTATTTATAACTTGGAACGAAAACCTGTGCCTTCAAATCTACACACTTTTGAAACGACCAATGCCTATTGACTCCACGGTTTAGTCGGTCCAGATGATAACGAATCAGCTATAAGTTATATGTAGACTTGATGTATTTTAGAGCAGATCTTAACATTGCTCTGGCTTTTCTATCTGGAGCACACCCAGAGAGAAGCATTTCCTCGAAAACAGCAGGAACCTGAAAACATACCAAAGGTTAAGTTCATTTTAAAAGCTACATATAATAATAATCCTGCTTTTCTGTTCAAACAAATAAAGAAATGTTGAATTTGTAGCATACATCTTTTATTATGCTTCTGAATGTTGTTCCAACAAATGGCGCTTGGTTTAAAATACTTCAATAAGAATGAACATAAGGTAATAGTGGTGATTAATAAGAATAAAATATTATCAATTCAAGTTCATGTATGAATATATTTCGTGCGGGGTAATAAGACTCAAAATACGTTAATCATTTGATTAACTACCTTTCATCTTATAATCATTTTTCTTCAATCATTATATTATTCATCAACCAACAATCATCATTTATTCCAAGATTAGAGTAAAAACAGTAACAATATAACCATCATTCTCGTTGTAATTCACTATTCAATGATTATCATTAGCATTCTCATTAACGAACCTAAACCAAGCACCCCCTAAATTTGATGAATACTTATGCTTTAGTCATTGAGTAAATTCTCCTTTGTGTTGCCAGTTGCCAGCATCTTTAGAGTAATAAAGGGAGTGTTTGGAATTTGTAGTGAGGAGTGTATTCACTCCCATTTAGGAGAAAAATGGTCTATTCCCCTAAGTGAGCGTTCATTCCATTCCATTCCCATTCCTTGTACTCCATATTTGCCTGTATCCTTTGATATACCTAGCGCAATTATTTGTTCCGTTCTTCGTTTTATGCATTTTTACTAACAATAATGTAAATCGCATCTGAGTTAACGACTTTACCAGAATCGCGATTTCCTTTGTTTATGAGGAAAAAGGCTACAACTAAATCAAGGAAACAACAAGAGCACATGTTGAAGAATTGAATTGACTTCTCTATATGTGCATGTAATTAACTAGCAAGACTAATTAACCTAAGACCCTTGAGAGTAATTGGGTGAATGTAGAAGAGAAGATCAGAAGGTCTACATTCATATGTACGCATTTTTTTGGTTTATCTCTGTGAGGAAAACAGTAAGATTTCAATCGAACAGCAAGCTAACATATACACTAAGTTCTAAAGATCACAAGATGATCAATAAAGTTGTCACTAAATTTTCTAGAACACTAAGCACATATAATTAAGAAGAGTACCAAACAGCATGTACCTTTTCATACTTCTCGACACGTATCAATGCTTTCATGAGTGTGGTGTAAGTAACAACGTCCGGTTTCAAGTCCTACAATCACAGATAATGCATGGAGATTTAGCTTCGACCATACGGAGATATAAGAACACTTTTAATTTTTTGAAATAATCTTAACACAAATTAAGATCAGATGAATCACATTTTCCTTCATGTAATCCAACACAGCAAAGGCTTCTGCATCTCTCCTATCCTCCCCAAAAGCATTAACCAGTGAATTTAAAGCTAATAGGCTAGGCTTCAAACCATCGCCTCTCATGACCCTAAACGCATTTACAGCTTGCTCAGATAATCCCTGAACACAAGTATCATAAGGTTCTTAGTACAAGCAGATAACACGCAACATTTAGCCATCAATAACTAAAGCTCAATCACGACGAAAAAATATTATGTTCCAAGGGAGGTTGATAAAACAAAAATATTATGTTCCAAGAAAAAATAAGGTTCTTTTATCAAATTGGTACTTGTACAATTTTATTTTTTATCGACTGCATCCTCTACTACTCGAGATTCGAGATTGACCAATTGCAACCTGAACTCTATTTTAATGTTTTTTTCTGGGCAGAAGTTGAATGTGTGGCTTGCAAGCCTACTTCTCTAGGGTATATCCGTCTATTCTACCACAATGGGAGCGATGATCCATGGTTCTTTCTGCAGTTTTTCGCACAATATTCAAACAAAACTTTTCTGCAATTTCTCAGGGATATATCATAGTTATATTGTGCCTCACGTTACTTTATTGGCCTTGCATTTAATCTTGAATAGACGGATATACCCCTGAGAAACAAGCATGCAAGTCACGTGTTTGATTTTCTGCCAAAAAAACCACTAAAACGAAGTACATGTTGCAACCGGTCAATCTCGTAGAGGACGCAATCGGGAAAGAAATAATACAGGTATCAGTTTGATAACAGAATACTGCTTGTAAGTTCACAATACTGCTTTGAAGTTTAGAAGATACCCTCTGTGCATAGGCATTGATCAAAGCATTATACATCGTGGAGGAAGGTTTCAATCCACACGATTTCATCGCTTCTAAACACTCAATTGCATCATTAAATCTCCCCGATTGTCCATAAATATCAACGAGTGTCGTATATGTGACAACATTAGGTAATAATCCTTGACTCTGCATCTTTCCCAACAACTCACTCACATCATCCCACCTTTCTTGCACCCCAAAAGAATTGAGCAAGATATTATAAGTAGTTGTGCAAGGCAAACAGCCACTTTTTTGCATTTCCTCAAACAACTCATGTGCTGTATTATGATGCCCTTGCTTGCAATGACAATCAATAAGTGTATTCCACGTAACAACATCTGGCTCAATACCCTCACCCTTCATCCTCTCAAAAGCCCCCATCATATGCTCAAGACAGTTATACTTCCCAAATGTATCAATCATCACATTATAAAATTGTCTATTAGGATTAACCCCACAATTCTTCATCTCCTTGAGCACTTGAAATGATCTTTGCCACTCTCCCTTATCCCTATAACTAGCCAAGATCCTAGCAAACACATAACAATTAGGCTTCACATTATTAGCCTCCATCTCTTTCAACACAATCCTAGCACTCTCCCACCTCCCAGCATTTCCATATGCATCAATGAGCAAACTATATGTGTGTTCATCAGGCAAAACCCCACTTCTCTCCATCTCTGATACAATGTGTTCAGCATCCTTTAGAGCTCCCACCTTTACATACCCTTTCAAGAGAGCATTATAAGCCCTTGTCCTAGGCCTCAACCCCCCCTCCTTTAACTCCTCGAAAACCGCCTCTGCTTCCTCAACTCTCCCCGAATTCCCCAACTCATTCACAATACCTACAATCGTGCTTGTTTTCGGACTCAATCCATTCCCTTGCATCATGCCTAGGAAGAACAAGGCCCTATCTATATCCCCTGCTTTTGTAAAACCTGCAATTACATCGTTGAATAACTGCCCATCTAACTCTATCCTATCAGCTTCCATTTCACCATACAATTTCTCTAGAATTGAAACATCCACACTGTTATTCCTCATTAAAGATTGAATAACCAAACTATAATTAACATAATCAGATTGGTACCCATCTCGCCGCATTCTTTCCATCAGATTCAAGGCCTTTTCAAGATCACCGTTCCTTGCACACGCACCAATCAGAGCATTGTAAGTCAGAGGGGTCAAACTCTGACTCTGAGACAACAGAAAAGCTTCGTACAGCTTCTCATTCCGCCCTAGCGCGCTAATTAAAATTGAATAAAGTAGCTCATAAGAGAAGCAGAGATTGTGCCTCTGCAGCCAAGTGACCAAAGCATAAGCACTGGAAAACGAGGAGGGGGAGGAAGCGAGATTTTTTATGAGGGAGTGCCAGAGGGGGGCTGGAACGGCGCCGTATGACTCGGCGAGACGGAGCTCAGCCGGGTCGAGCCGGTTCGGAGGGTCCGGGTCGGAGGGGTGAGACGGGGTGTAGTGAGTGGAGAGGAAGGTGAGGAGAGGGGTGAAGTCGTAGTGAGGATTGGGGAGTAAAGCGACGTCGTACGGGTCTTGGTCGTCTCCGTTAATGGTGGTGAGATTGAGGTGTTGGGAGGTGGCGGATAGAAGGAAATGGTGGCGCTGGTGGAGGAAGGGCGGAGGAGGAGGGAAGTGGAGGGGGCGGTGGCGGAGGTGGAGCAGTGGTGGAGGGAGTAGCAGCGTGTTCATTGTTTTCTTGAGGTGGCTGATGACTGACCAAATTACAGTTTATCGGTTAGCATCATTTCCCCTCCCTATTTTTCCACATTTCTCTTTTTCTTTTCTTTTTTTATTATTATTAAACTCAGATATTTCTATTAATTTAAAATTGATTTTCTTGCTATTAATTATTTAATTAAATATCTATATAAATATAAAAAAATTCAGGATATTTCTACCCTTTTCGAAATCTTGTTTATGGTTTAAAACTGATATCATTACACTTATATTCAATAATACTATAATATTCATTTATAGTGTGCAGTCTGTACATGCATAATTTTGTACTTATTGAATATGTTCTAATTAAATTATGGAATGATGTGAATAAAGTTTAGAAGGAACAAATATCAAATTGATTTTGTGAATTATTAAAAACCTATTAATATCTTAGTTTTGTGCTTTTATTGTTTAATTTTGACTAATCACATTTAAATGTAAAATTCTTAAATGAAAATTTTTTTTATCAGCAAAAAAGGTATCCTCCGTTCCACATTAGTTTTCATACTAATTTGGGCACGCATTTTGAGAAAAAAGTGTAATGAGTGGAGTATTAAAGGATAATTTTGTAAATTTTTAATATTAAAGTAAGGGAGGTAGTTGGATTGAGTGTAAAAAGTAATGACATTTTGTGTAAATATATAAATATTGTGAGGGTGGAGTTTAAGGAGGGGTTTCCTTTTTTTGAATATGAAAACTAATGTGAGACAAATCAAAAAGAAAAGTGCGAAAACTGATGTGGGACAGAGGGAGTATATATTATAAAGCATAGAGTACAAGGGGTATTCCAACCCCTACAATATTTTGATGTCAACAGCTTCGGATTTTTACTCCACTCCGCAAAAGAAATATCACTCTTCAATCTATTCTTTCCGATCAACCACGACCACACCCTAACTTTAACTTCTCTAGAACATCTAGTAGGATCTATATTCTTTCTACTAAGTACATGCTCATTTCTCTCTTTCCAAATTGTCCAAACTACCGCCATCCATAGATTAGAAGAAATCATACCAGTTTTTTCTTTGAGATTGAATCTGTGTTGAAGCAAATGCTGAATAGGATTAGAGTGCGGAACCATTGCCAATCTCCACCAATTATAACAGGTAGAACTATTTCTTAAATGAAAAATTATAGGAGACAATAATGCAGACTTGTCGAAGAGCAAAAAACTCACAACATATGACGAAGTGATTTAGCTCAAGTGGTTAGAGCTCCACTATCTATGCCTAAAAGGTTATGGGTTCGAGTTACCATTTAATCAATAAACTCACAACATATGATTGGCCGCTCTTGGAAAATTCTTCGAGAAATCAAAGATAAAGGAATTATGAAGAGCAAATTAATTTTCCTTTTTTCTTTTTGAAACATTTTCTATTAAAAAATTAAATTCACAATAATTTTTTATTTTAATTTATTTTTAATATATAATAATATTTAATTTAATATTTATATTGTCCATATAAATTTAAATTTATAATATGAATTTTATTGTGTTTCATAGCATATTTTTTATTGCAAAAACTTGTATGACAATGTCTCGTACACAATACAGGTTTTCATTGCTAACTGCTAAGGGGAGTATCAAATATATTAAAAGAGCATCAAATATATATGTGAGAGTATCAAATATGTGAGCAGAGGTATCAAATATATTGTCAGCAAAAATATCAAATATGTGACCAATAATATTTATGTAAAATGATTAGGGGTAAACTCATCTAATATATATATGAAAATGTCTCATACATAAAACGAGTTTTACTGCTAAGAGGAGTATCAAATATATTAAAGGATATCGAATATATATATATGAGAGTATAGAAGTATAAAATATATTATGAAAAGAAATATCAAATACGTGAAAAATAATATTTATATAAGACGATTTAGGGGTGATCCCATTTAATATATGAGACTGTTTTCACCTAGAGTCCTTTTTTAATTGCATTGTAAAAATGTGTTGGAACTTGTAATAGTAATACATATATTTGATAAGTTTTGAAAAAATAAATTGTGAGATGATTCGATCGGTATCAGCGCAACATATTTATTTATTTTTTTGAGAATTTCATATATTTAATTTACTTATTATCGCACTTTTATTTGTTCATGTGAGTAGGTTTAAATAATTTCAATTCATACCCAATAACCTACCTTCAACTCCCAGTGAAACGCCTCCACTACAGCCGCCAACTTCAACCACCACAGCGCCGCCCGCTCCATCGCCTTTCTGCCGCCGAGACCAGTGCTCATTGGCTCCTTAAACCCTCGGTTCTGCCCCCACTAGCTCCACCGGAAACACCATCGCAAGGGCCACGAGTGCAAAACCCTATCACTCTGTCCCGTACAAAAACCTATTGTCAGTATGGGAGGGTCTAAACATCAGATTAACAAGGCACATAAAACTCGATTTGCTTCGAAATCTTCCCGCAACGTTCATAAGATTTCTTCTCAAGGTTATATTTAATTTATTTTTTTGTCGGAAGTTTGTATTTTAGAATTGTATAATTTACTTGTGATTTTGTTTTTCTTATCAGATAAAGCTAAAATGTCAAAGTCTAATCGTAGTGTTACTGAAGGAGCCAAGGCTTCTCGGCTGCAGCGTAACAAAATGGTGCGTCTACTTTTTTTGTATTACATGTGCGTTCCTCGAAGTACTAGTGCGTTATATTGCGTATATAATATAAGCGTGGCTTTTGGATTAGCTATTAATACAGTGGTTGTGTGTTGTAGATGAGGGAGCAGAAGAGAGCGGCAGTTTTGAAAGAGAAGAGAGCACTATCTGGACCATCGAGCCCCCCTCGTGTTATTGTAAATTTGGTTTCTCTTCCTGTTAATTAAGGCCAGAGATGCATATTATGGCGATTCTCATGTTTTGTGAACACTGTAGGTGCTTTTTGGCCTTTCGTCTTGTGTAAATTTGAATGCTGTTGAAGAAGATATTCTATCATTGTTGTCGAAAGAGGGAAATAATTCTACTCTTCCAGCTGTTGCATCTTCTGAGTTCAAGCTGAGAGCCACGGTACATTCATAATACCAACAGTTACTTATTGTAGTACTCCACTTTAACATTATCTTCTCATTTTGATGCTTCAAGAAGTTTAATTATAGGGCTATATGTTTGTGCTTAATTTCTTTCCCTCACTATTTCTGTTAATTCTTGCTAGTAAAATGTAGTGCTAAAACATAAGCTATCATTTACACGGAAAATTGGATGAAAAGTCTGTTATATCCACCTAAAAAGGGGAAACACAGAAGGATATTAACTTATTTTGCCTGCAATAGGTATTGAAAGCTCCTCATGGTGATCTTTCTACATGCATTGAGATGGCAAAGGTACTTTATTGTTTCTTTTCTACTTCAGGGTTCTATTGCATAATGCATATGTATTATGTTATGATCCCACATTGATCCACAAGAAATTGTGGATACTTAAGTGGAAGTCAATCCTTCACTATTGAGTATTGAGCTAGCTTTTGGGGTGGAGTTAGGGCTTCCATGCTTGAGTGCTTAACGTATTATGCCTTTGGACACATTTCCCATCTCTGGTATGTGGTTTTCTGTTTGCTTGTAGGTTGCTGATTTACTTGCTTTTGTGGCATCTACAAAATCCTTAGATGAAGCAAATGCTACTGATAGTTACATTGATTCATTTGGGTCACAATGTCTTTCTGTGTTCAGACAACTTGGTCTACCAAGCACTGTGGTCCTGATTCGTGTAAGTAATCTTTCCCACGATTCTTTTGTATGTTGTTTTTTTCCTCTTATTTTTGCAGAAGTTATTTCGAAGATCTTTAGTGCGAATCCTCTAATTTTGTTTCAGGATCTACCTGATGACGTAAAAAGTAAACATGAATTGAAGAAGATGTGTACGTCTACACTTGCTTCTGAATTTCGCGAGGACTGTAAGTTTTATGCTGCAGATAAAGAGGAGGAATTGCATAAGGTACTTCATTGCTCATAAATTGTTAACCTCTGACTTGGTCATCCTCACCATATCTATCATAGTTGATGTTCCCTGTTAGTCCACATCTTTTATGGTTTTTTTAAACTTACTGGAGCTCAAATTTTTTGTCATAGTTTATGTGGCTTTTTAAGGATCAAAGGCTTACAATACCTCATTGGCGAAATCAACGTTCTTACCTCATGGCCCAAAAGGTATAACTAACTCAACATATATGCTTGTCTATTTCTTTTTGTGCATTCAAAGTTTTCGGTGGCCTAGTGACTCATTGATCACTTGTTGGTCATCCCTTATATTTCTGATTCGATAAAAGACTCCCCATATCTTTAAAGTCCGTAGGGGAATCTGAGTTGACATTTGTGGTGAGCTGATATAATTTCCCTGAACTAGTTTATTGAATCTATCCATCTTTTATGACCTTCAGATTGAATCCATTATGATTCCTTTTATTTATGCACAGCCACATGGACGTTTTTGTTGAATAATATGAAGAAGAGAAAAATATATAGGGCTAGCCAACAATTTAACATTTTAAATATTTTCATGATCTTGGGAAGTTGAATTCGGTTATGTGTACTCGTTTATATGAGCCATTAATAGATTAAAAACATTGCATTTTTTAATTGTAAGCTAAGTCATGGCAACTGGTTGTATATGACAAAATGCTAACTGTTATAACTTATTTATTATAAACACTCAACAGGTTGATATGGTAGCTGATGATACAACCAGTTCGGAAAAATGCACGGTTGTCCTTACTGGTTATCTACGCGCACACAACCTCTCAGTAAATCAGCTGGTGATACACTCTGCCTTTCTCGTTAATTTCAAAGAATGAAATATGTTCAGGGTCTGAGTGTTTCTAGATTAGGTACATGTTGCTGGAGCAGGGGATTTCCAGTTGTCCAAGATTGAACTTCTCAAGGATCCATGTCCTCTGAATGTAAGGAAAGCGATGGATGTCATGGACTCCGAGAGTGATATCCAGGTTCGTCTTTCCAAAAGACTTACCATGCTTTTATGCAAATAATTAGTTCTCGGGGAAAAAAAAGAAGAAAAAGAGACATATCAAATGGCTAAGATTGCATCTGGTTTAACTTATCTTGTTATTTGATTGTTTGAAGGATGGTTTCTTCACACAACTCCTTTTAAGAGCAGCACATGTTAAAAGACCTGCTTGTTTCTTTTCAACTCGCAACCTAGAAAAAATGGGAATATTATTTTTAGCAGATGAGGTGAAAATATTTTTAGATGACTGATATTCTAGGCCTAGGTTATTTAATATAATTATTAATTGGTAGGGTTTTAGTTGGCTGCTATAAAATAAAGCCTGCTGTTCTACTAATTAGGTTGCAGTTCCCCTAGATTGTCTAGTCACAAAACTTGCAATGGATGAATTTTATTGGTAATGAGCAATCTTTCTCTCTTCATTCTTCTTTGTAAAGCTTTAAATCTTGCAGGTGATGACGTGCCTTACCCCTGACCCAATGAAGCAAGAACCTTTAGTTGTTGAAAATGCCCCTGATCCACTGGCAGGAGAACAGGTTAATAAGTCTTTTAGCGCTTCATAGGTTTCTCTGTTTCTGGATAATGCATTAAAGATATGGCATTAGTTTACATTTTATTATCCAGATCCATAACATCTCGGAAAGTTATTAGTTATTTGCATGTTTCAATCCAGACATGGCCAACAGAGGCAGAAATGGCTGAAGCAGACAGGAATAACGAGGAAAAAAAGACAAAAAAGAAGAGGAGGCTTCCTAAGGGCATATCAGACTACCAGGTTGAACCGTGTCTCCATTCTTTTGTCACTTTCTCTTCCTTATATTTTGTAATCCATGTGTTGAATAGGGTTGCACAATTTGATGACTTGGAAGCAGTTTTAGTCACTCTAGTTATTTGGAACATTTTGCAGGCAGCATGGATTGTGGATGATTCTGATATTGATGATTCTGATAGTGATGAAGTTGCAGATGATGGTATGGTGGTGGATAATGGTGAGATTGTCTTTTCTGACAAGAAGTTTGGGAATAACTTTGAGTTTGATGAGGACCAGGCTTCCCTAAATTTAAGAGATTCAGATGAAGAAACTGAAACTGATTCTGTAATGATGGTACGCTTTGTTAGTAACTCCTGGTATTTAAAAGCATATTGTGGAAGAGGATGTTGAATGATGTGATTTCCTTATCTGTTTGTTCATTATTGAAAAAGAAGCGCTATTCTACGTGGATTGAGGTTGAGAAGTCCTTCAATTGAATCTTTCTGCTAATTATGCTCATAGTAATTTTGTAGCTATATAATATAATCACTTCTGTTTATCATTAGCATTTGTTTTCACTTTTTATGCTGCCAATTCATTTAAATAAGAAACATTTACCTTATAAGAATGAAACGAAGTAACAAAATATAAATTGGATGATGGCTTTACTTGCTTCATTGAATCGTGGAAGCCTTTTTTCTTAAGCATTTTCTGGGACACATTTTCTCTATACGAGGTACAGTGAGTTTTTTTTGTAGTTTATGAGTATTAATGACCTATCTTTGTGCTACAGGATGATGACAACTTAACCAAAGAGCAGATAGAAGATCAGATTCGAAAAATCAAAGAATCACATGCTGAAGACGAGGGTACATGTCTATTTGCTAATGTTTATGTTTATGTTGGCTTGTAATTAATTGTCTGTATGTTTAGTCACACACAGTTTCTACAAGTTAGTAGCATTAATGATGAAGAAATTATAAAAATAGTTGGAAGTTACTTCACTAAGTTAAATCTAATTGCGCCGATTGCTATCCAGAATATCCTGATGAAGTGGATACACCTATAGATGTTCCAGCTCGAAAACGATTTGCTAAATACAGAGGTGTCAAATCTTTCAAAACTTCAACATGGGATCCCAAAGTATGTTCTTGTCTCTGTAGATTGAACCACTTCTGGAATTTTTGTCTCTGAGCCATAATGTTGGCCAAAATTATGTTTTGGCAGGAATCTTTGCCTCCTGAATATGCTAGGATTTTTGCATTTGATAATTTTTCAAGAACAAAAAAGCATGTACTTGCAAAAGCTCTTGATATGGAGCAAGACTCCGATGGCTGTATACCAGTTGGCTCATACACTAGGCTTTTTATAAAGGACGTTTGTGTTAGTGTTGCGTCCAAGTTATGTAAATTGGCTAATAAAATGCCAATAATAGCTTGCGGCCTTCTACAGCACGAGTCTAAAGTCTCTGTCCTCAATTTCAGGTAACCTCATTTTAATTTTTTTTTTCTTATTCTGGTAGCATCCTTATTATAAGTTACCATTTTCTGACAATACTCAACTTTATTTGTCTTTAGCATTAAGAAACATGACTCATATGATGCTCCTATTAAAGCAAAAGAAGAACTCATTTTTCATGTTGGCTTCCGTCAAATTATAACAAGGTAATTTCCTTATTGTTGCTTTAAAAACTCAGAAAATAACGGTACTTAGTTAATGCTTCACGGATCACTTTAGCCTTCTGAGTTTTGTGATGCAGGCCTATCTTTTCTTCAGATAGCATCAATGCCAATAAGCACAAAATGGAGAGATTTCTTCATGCTGGGAGATTTTCAGTAGCTTCGATTTATGCTCCGATGGCTTTTCCTCAACTTCCTCTAATTGCCTTGAAGAGCCAAGGAGATGACACCTGTCCTGCAATTGCCGCTGTTGGTACTTTAAGAAGTGTAGACCCTGATAGGATTGTTCTCAAGAGAATTATTTTAACTGGGTAAGCGACACATTCCTCAATGTCTCGAAAATTGTTTTCTACTTGAGGTGGTAATATTATTTCGCTGAAGCTTGCGCTGCTGCATGTTTTTTGACTGTCAAAATATTTAATCGTTTATTATAAATCAAAATCATTTAGAACGTAACTTTAGGTGATATATTTATTTGGTTTAGTTACCTCTGGATTTTGTACGAGATCAAGATATCGAATTAGACATTCAAGTTGCATAAATTTAATTTTGTAAGAGATCAAGATATCTTCAGATTTTACAGATTTCATTTTTCACAATCAGAGCTTATGGAGTACCAATCTTGTGGATTCTTGGATGTTCTATTTTCTGCGGAAAACCATTGTGATTAAATATCACAATCATGCATCTGTTTCAAAAAAAGCTCAAGTGATTTTTATTACCTGAAAATATCCATTTGAAAACATTTAATACTCCATTAGGATTTACGGGGCCTAATGTACATCTGTATTTAAGAGATGCTCTTACTTCTTAGGATATTCCAAAAGGACTCTTTAAGTGCCTTGATCTTGATGCATCATTTATCCATTCAAAAGTTGCTCTGGTTAAGGTTTAAGTTGCTGAAAATTAAGACCTGCAATCTTCTTAAATTTGAATGGTTCCATGTGACATAGGTCTACTCTCAATTTGAATGGTTCCCATGTGATTGTAATTCTCATTTTCACTTAACTTGTGCTCAATTGTGAATTTGCCCGTATTATTAAATATTATACACTGAAAGTGTGTTTTTTTTTTTCTAAATTTAAAGTATATAGAAGTAGATAATTGGATATGTCAACTAACATATGGGGTGAAACTCATGCAGTTACCCTCTACGTGTATCCAAAGTAAAAGCAACGGTGAGATACATGTTTCATAATCCAGAGGATGTAAGATGGTTCAAGGTACTACAGTCAACTCTTTTACCTTTATTTTTAAAATTTATTATTTGGCGTACGTGATTATAAAATGGCAGGTTTCTATTTGTTTCCTTTGTAATATTATTGTTTTCGTTGCAGCCTGTTGAAGTTGTGACGAAATGTGGTCGCCGTGGTCGTATTAGGGAACCAGTAGGAACTCATGGTATGTCCACCTGATTAAAATTGTGGCACAGATGGTTTAATTTTCTTTTATAATCCTGTCAATCAATGAATAAATTGCAAAATTGGTGCCATATCTGTTGGGTGTTAGAGATATTAGCCCATATGAATAAATTTTTTCAATTAAGTCTCGTAACTTTTAAATGATGCAATTGTAGTGACGTCATCATTTTAAAAAGCAATGGTACTTAATTGAGAAAACTAATTCGTACTAGATTAAAATCGTCGACACCCAATAGATATGAGACCAATTTTGCAAATTACTCGTCAATCAACACATATTAACATGTGAATAATAATAATGCCCTGTTTGTACCTCGATGCACAACATTAACACGGTGTGTTCGTCTTTGGGCCACAGGGGCTATGAAATGCATATTTAATGGCGTCCTTCAGCAGCATGACACCGTATGTATGAGTTTATATAAGCGCACCTATCCAAAGTGGCCACAACAATGGTTTCCCCTACAATCTGGTTCGGATTGACTTTAGGGTACTGAGTTCAAAGCTGGGAACACAAGCATTATTGTTCTTTCCATCTGGGAAGCAAAAATTTTGGTTGTATATTTTCTGTTAGTGAGTGATTCTTTATTTAATTTCTTGTTTTTATGCTTATTTAATGGACTTTATGTGTCCATCTGAGACTGTCTTTACTATTTCTGATTAGAGGGCTGAATTGCATTCTGCCCATGTGTTGTGTCTTACTAGTTTTATTTGAATTATAATATCATTTTTTTGAAGACGACTTATGTTATCCTAATTATTCCGGTGAAGACATATGGGTCACTTTTATATGAATAATATGTACATATATGTATTTGTGTATGTGTATGTACGTATATTAATCGATTTTCATTGCTCTTAATGCTGTGATGATAATTACATGAAAAATAGCGTAGTCGGTTTCGTGTTGTAGTAGAATCGGTTGTCCACTAAATTCTCAGTTTTAACCCAGTTTTGTTGTAGTATACTCCCTCTACTTACTTTCTATTTTCATTTGTCCAGGACTGACAATGTATACATAGAGATCATAAATCCTGACATTAAAAAAGAAGAGTAATAATTTGAGGGGTTTAAAGGGTAATTTTGTAAATTTTTATATATAAAAATAGAAAAATTGATAGAATTGTGTGCATAAGTGAGTCCAAATTATGATATTTTTTATAAATTTGTCGATATTATGACTTGTGAGGGTGAAGATTATGGAGGATTTTACATTTAAAAGGATGTGAAATGTATTATGGGACAAACAGAAAAAAAAAGTAAAATATTTCAGGATGAAGGTAGTACATTTTATATATGATTTTTAAAAAGTGATTAAATTTATTTGATGTAAAGTGTATCATTTTTAATTTTTTTTAGATATTTTTTTAAAAGTTATACATCTATTCAAAGATGATCCCACACAAACTTTTTCTCACCAGAAAAAACTTATAATTGTTCAAATATGGTAAAAATCAGTGGGATTTGGACCTCATCCCTGTAAAGGGGGTCTAATGGATATTATTTTTTTGAGCAAGGGGTCTAATGGATAATTATCATTCATGGTATTAACTGAAATTTTATAGAACTTCATTTTTACTTTATAACTATTGAAAATTTGTCTTTGGATTCTTCTGCACAGGGTCCGTATCCTGAAGAATTCACCCTCAATTTGTAAACCTACGATATTAAAATATGAAAAATTTACCACCCAGCCCCTGAAAACAAATGACTACATATCGAATGGCTTTGAATTATATATGTGCACATATGTAACTGGACAGAGTGTACCAAGCAACCTACAGATTATGGAAGCTCTGATTTTTCTCATTTTTCTTACCACTAACGATAACTTGGGACATCTTCATAGATGAATAATTATTGCACATTGCTGTTTTCTTTATCCCCTCAAGTTGAACCCAATGGTTACTTTGAATTAACCAGCTATTCGACATATAATTTGCAACATGAATTGAAATAGGAAATGCAGAAACCAATGTTAACACCGTCGTCTAAAAGAGCAGCATGACTAGTTCAATTGCTTGCAGAAATTCTTTAATATTTTCTCTTCAGTAGCCAAACGTTGAAGAACTTTGCACACATCATGCACAATCTCAGTTAAGCTCAAGCGTACTCGGTTCATCCTAGACCCTTCAATTGCCTCAACCAAGCCTCCCCAACCTGTTCCTGTCCAAGGGGCTGCCCGGTTTTCTGCCCCGGTTTGACTTAGGTGACCGATGTCCCCGTTCAAAGTCATCAGATGCTTCAACTTCCCCTTCTTCTACAATATCAAAATCACGATGAGAGTTCTCATGGTCTGTCCTTGATGGTTTTGACCAGCTTTGGTTTTTTTCGCGCTTAGTCTTCTCACTATCACCTGGGACTTCAACATCTTCCAGTTCCCTCTCAAGTTCATCCATGGGGTCCACTTTACGAGTTATATCTCCACGAGCCTTCCTTCGCTCAAATGCAGCTTTAAGTTTCTCTTTGTCCAGCTTTTTTGTAGCATCTTGAGGTGATTGACCAACTGCAACATCCTTGTTGGAAACACTTCTGCTATGTAACTTATCCTTCACTTCTACTGCATCTATTCGCCCAGAATTCCCTTCTTGATCGCCCTCAGCCCATTTATTCTGGATCTCCCCTGAGTTCCCCTGGCGGTCCACCACCTCTTTTGAGTCATTAATATTATCTTCTCTATCACGAATACTATTATTTTCAGAGCTTACGTAGTCTTTATTTCGCATTTGAGTAATTTTAGGAGGTCCGATGTGATTATCAGCATTTTGATTTTGTTCATCAGGACCTTGCCTTGATGGTGCTGGCTTCAAGGACAATCCCTTTGATGTAGATCCACTATGGGAAGAACGTTCTTCAATAGAAGGACCTTTTGATGGGGGTCGTTGATTGCCTTCTGCTTCACTAATCTGAGATGGGGGTACTCTATTTTGCTCATACAGCTCTAGCATCTGGTTGCTAACCTCTGCAAGGAAGGAACAATTAGTTAAAAAAAAGGAACATCGTAAAGAATCAGTATACGCAGAAATGCAATATCACTATTATCCTTGACCCTCCCCCCCTTTTCTCCTTTTAAATATAAAAAAGAAAGTCAAATTTAATCAAAGCACCATCTTCTCAGCCATTTCAGATATTCTAGTCCATGATAGCATGGAATCATTCCGTACAAGGAAGCAAAGGCAGTGAAGACTCCCACCCTCCAATTGGCGAGGGGTGACATCAAACTCCTGCCACCAAACCTTCTCGCCATCAGATGGAAGCTTTACTTTGAGAAATTTGGCAGCAAGGAAAATTGCACCTGCTGCAATGTGGTGGGGCTTAAATTGCAAGCAGAGAGATGTCCGAAGCCTGCATGCCACTTTCTTAGGTCAAAAAGGAGAAGAGAGAGAACGGCCATGGATAAGCAAACTATATTGAATACACCGTACCCATCATTCACAAAGTTCCACGCAACTTGAGCAAGGGCATTTTGGGCAACCGCAAATTTTTTAATTGCCTCCACAAGGGGCTTATATGGATGATGCACATTGAGATCAAAACCAAGTGTTCCAAGAACAACCCTTTCTCCTAATAAAATTAGTTCCTTTTGTTGCTCATAGGTCTCCTGCACAAATGACTACATATCAGAATGGCAGGCGTGTAGAAGAGGTTCAAAAGTTAATTGTAATGTAATCATAGGCATAATACATCAAAAGGTCTCTGAACTATCAACTTTTATTTCATCGGGTCTTTAAACTATTTTTGGTTTTAAAAAGTATCACAATTTTATTTCACAAGCCATTTTAGGTCTCGTTAAATAATGTACATGTCATCTGTATTAAAGTTTAATAATATACACAAGTATTATTTGCGAGTCATCTTAGGTACTCACTACAAAGTATTGGGGTTAAAAGGACTTGCACAATACACATCTAGATATTAATAAAATTAGCGTACATATTATTAACGGGACCATTTAGATAAATTGAGAAATTTTATCAATTTTTCGTCTCGAGGGAGCTCGTAAAATAATAAGTCGATACTTGAAGGGCCTTTAAAAAAATAGTTTGAGGACCTAATAAAACAGAAGTTGATAGTTTAGGGATTTATTAATGCATTATGCCGATAATCATATGCATACAAATTTACTAAAGTGTAACTTTTTCAGCCATTGGCTTATAGAAGGTGTAAAATGCCAAATCCAACAAAAAAACAATCAAGGTCAAGCAGAACCAATCCAACAATAAACATGAACAAAGTACAGCACCTTTTGCTTGATCCTTTGCACAGCTGCAGGATCTTTTTTATGAATAATCTCATATGAGACAAGAATGACATCTTTTAGAGGGCGGGGAGTTTCTTCAACCTTACCAGCTAGAAACATACATACTGTGGCAATGGTCTGCAGAACACATGCAAATGTATTAGCTTCCAAAATCCCCAGAATTTTCACAAAAAGTCAGCAGCATAGTTGAGTTTCAGAAAACAACTATTAAATATATTATTGGCAGCAGAACCATTACTTTAATATTCTTCTCTTCATCAACTATTCTGAAGTACGTAGTCCCCCTTCTGTCGTGGGGATTTTATTTCTTTTACTTAGCTTATTTTCTTTAGGTTTAACACAAAAGATGTCAGTATACTATAAGCTCAATGAAAAATTACTAGTGCTTTCAAAAATGTAAGCACAAATGGAAAAACAAGATCTATGGAGGCTACAATCTTACTTGCTGACCACCCACAAACAGACAGAGAATATACTATATTCACTAATATGAACATCAATTGAGTCTGTTATAAGATGGTATAGTTTCCGTGAACAAAGACTTGTGTGAAAATGATTCTCATCTCTCCAATGAACAATTATTTTAATGAAATGCACATAACAGTTTTGAGGATATAGATCATCTCTCCTCTAAATTTGTTCTAATAAACACAGTGGCTGAATAACTTAACCACCGGGCTTTAGCATTGCATGTCAAACGTTATGGTTCGCAGAACACTGGAATACACAGTTCCAATTATAAACTATCCAAAACAATTTCACAGAAACCGTTGTGTTGTGAAAAAATCCCTGTAATTCCCGGAAGCTATATATCGGGGTAATTATTTAGAGAAAATTGCACAGAGACAGATAATATACAATACACAATCCACTGTATGTTATTACACTAACTACAATAAACAATTCACTGAATTTTATTTCACAAACATGGCATATAATATCTTAGTTGGAAGGGACTATTAGATTCTAAGATTCAATCAGTAACGCAACATTCTCTAAAGCATGCTACTCAGTAATGGTCATTTAACATAAAATGTTACCAAATCAAGAGAAAAGTCAGAAAACAATTGGAGACAGAACAAAATTCACTCACCCTCCTATCATTTCTCGCATGTGATTGGCGAAGGAAGAAACGGTGACAAAATATAATTGCAGTAGCAATCGTCACCTGAGGCCTGCATCAAGAAGGATCCAGCATGTACTCAGTAACTATGACAAATTGCATAGGTCAGTACAACTACACTATTTGATGTAAATTAAATGAAAACTAACAAAATAAAAACAAAGGAACATATGAGGCAAGTATAAACATAATGATTATTATCTGTGTTTCTCTTTTAATAAATGTATTCTAAGAGTTCACAATAGAGTAAAATTCTACCCAATCTTCAGCTCAATGAGCGACTCAAAGTGGAGGACTAAAGTGCAGATCAGGAACCCATATGCTATTCATTTATGCAACACGCAAGTGAGGGTTCTGTAATCATTATATAATCTTCTTTATTTATAGTTCATGGGGAAAAAAATCAAACAATAAAATTGATGTGTGTGATAATGTGATGTCACTTATAGCTCATTATTGTTCAATACTGACAAAAGCAACAAGAATCGTGTATAATTATGCTCCTCAGAAATAAAACTATAAGGAAAAGAAAAACTAATACATTTAGGCACATAGTTATTTTAAATGTTCTACAGGCACTTGCAAGAAAGTTTAGCCAATACATTCTTATAACTTAAGGACGCGCACGCGGGGAGTGGGGGTAGTTTGAACACACACAACTTACACTTTAAGCCTCATGCCTAAATCTTGTAAAAATGTGCAATATGATTTACGCAAGTAAGTCTCTTTCTTCAAATCAATGCCATCTCGTCTGGAAGGGGAATCTTCTTCAATTTCCTTCCTTGAGAAATACCAACGTTCACCACCTTCTTCTATCTCTTCCTGAGAAACCTTAAAATTTCCTTCAGATGCTCCATTATGAGAGAGCTCACCAGTCAGCAGGCTAGCCATTTGAAGCTCTGTTCGCCCAACTAAATATTTTAAGAATTCCAGGAGAGATCTCTTCACATAATATGGTCAGAGCCTCAAACCCCCATCGATAAACTTCCACTCAGTAAACTCACAGAATAGCAGCATCCGGGAGCTAGCAGAGTAGACATGCACCCAAAAATGTATGTTAGAAATAAACAAAAAGTTAAAGCAGAACAACAAATGCATCATTAGTAACACAGAAGTATCCAAATTTTCATTATTTCGTAAGCATCCTTGAATATGTTGCCAAAACAATCAACCACACATTAACCTTATTCAACAGCTTACTGACTTAAGGAAAACTGTAAGGACACTACTAATTCCATTCTGGATATATACTTTGTGCTAGAAGGGAATTAGAAGATGTATCCTCAAGATCAAAAGCTTATGCATTAAATTACTTATACTTCTCTTTCAACTGAATGGGAATTATATAAATTTGGGAAGCTGCTTCTGAAATTATAACTTGTCATTATTCAACTTGTCTTACTTTCTATAGTCAAAAATAAAGTAAAAATTGAACAGCTTATACACAGAAAAAATATTAGTTTTAAGAAACAACTGTTTTAGATAAGTTGCAAATTAACCACCAAATAATTAGCTTCTGTATAGCTGCATATAGTTCCAGAGTACAAAAATAATACAATTTGGCAACAAGGATAGCTCGTATGTCATAAACATACTGTATTTTTTTATCCCCAGGCTATGAAAAAAGGCTGGCTACAATGTATAGTTATTGCAAAAATAATTGAGATGAATGTCAAGAAGGGAATATGTTAAGATCCTGATCTATGGGCAAGACAGTATGAACTAAGCTACTACACTAGGCAAGCAGGAACCTAACCAGTAATAGGAGAACCTAAAATTTAAATCGCAGAAACTTAACCAAATCACCCATAAATGCAGACTACCTACATCAGGGAACAATGACTACATCATAGAATTAGAAATAACACAAAATAACAAAAAGACACAACCCTATTAGAAGGTATATTGCTGAAAAATCATATTCAGAAAACCAAAAAAAAGTCTCCCATCGAAAGAATAATACACCAAAACAAAAGGTTGGCTATTGGGCACATGAACCAAACAAATTACCATAAACTAGAAAAAAATATACATCCCCAAACTGAGCAGAGTTGTTAGAGACGCGGGGCCCACAGCGCAAGAACCCTCTATCGCCCGAGGGAGACTCTTGAGAATGGGCACACTAAAAATGGCTAAGGTTGAAAATAATATCTAGGCACGAAATTGGTATAATTGAAGAAAGACGGTGAGGTCAAATATCAATCAGGCAAAAGTTTTTTAATTAAAAAAATACAATATCCGAGACATAAAATTTGAGGAGTAGCCGAATAGGCTAATCTTATCTAAATCGAGATTTATCAAATTTGTTGCTACTGGAAGGAGATATAGAGTTGAAACACAGTAAATGACAGCAACGCAGAGAGAGATAAGATTCCCGAAACAAGAATAAAGAAAACGAAATTTACCCGGTGAACAGCGTGAGCAGGGGCGTCACCGGAGAAACGATGGCAGCTGCCGGAATCGACTGGTGGAGGCGCGGCGAAGGTCGAAAATCGCTGGCAATCGAGATTCAGAGGAGGGAGCGCAGTTGCTTCGTTTTTCACCGAGCTTCCCTTAAACCCTAGGTCAGAGAATTCAGCGCCCTTTCTTTGTTTACGAATTACGTCCCGTCTTTGTTTCCATTTCGTTTTTTTTTTCTTTAAAACGTTTTTTATATCTAAAAAACTGTGTTGTATTTTCTGTACAAAAAAAAATCTGAAAAATTGACAAGAAATGGTGTTTAATCTTACAGTAACACACGTTTGGCCTTACCAACACATATTTGACTTTATAATAACACAACTTGGGAATAAATTTTTATTTTTACCTTTGCGCGAGTTTAGTACATATATTTACCTTTACGATAACATACATTTGACCTTATAGTAAAACAATATGATAGTGAGTTTTTATTTTTACTTTTGTGCGAGTTTAGTATACATATTTGCCCTTTCATATGTTTAACCTTTTTTTTTTGTCAAACATGTTTGATCTTATAGTAACACATTGTGTGAGTTTTTATTTTAGGGCAATTTTTTTGGATAAATACATATTATTTGTTCTTACGGTAATTACATATTTACCCTTACAGTAACAAATGTTTAATCTTATAATAACACACTTGAGAATAAGAGCAATATTTTATTTTTGTTTTTGCACAATTTTTTTGGAAAATCCACTGGACTCGACCCGACCCACCTAAAATCCACGAATTTCTTTATATGAGTAATTTTACGTCGTATAATATTTATATAAGTATTTGTTTTTATATTTTTTAAACATATAAGGTCAAAAAAAATATTTTTAAACATATAAATTGTAAAAAAAATATTTTAAAATCTTATAAGTTGTTTAACATATAATACCAAGTTGTAAAGAGGTTATAAGTTAAGCCGGACATGCTCTGAATTCTAATATTTTCTAATAGAGTTGATGTAAGGTGAATGCATGTATACACCTGAATTTCATTGACGTTTTTTAATTTCATTGACGGTTTTTAATTAATTTTGTTGATATTTTTCATTTTTTGTTTGCATGATACTATTTTATTATTATAACTGATAATTTTTATATCAAGTGACACTTTTCCGTTGTAATATCTAAAACTTTTTATCACGAATTAGATTTTTAAGTGCAGGGTAAGTCAATAATCAGAGCCCCGACTCAGGTCAGCAGGCGGCGGTGGTTCACGAATTGGGAAATTAATTCGCAAAAGAGGAAAGATACTTTTCCGATTAATCCGAATCTGATTACAAGAATTAATTCGCAAAAGAGGAAAATACTTTTCTGATTAATCCGAATCTGATTACAAAAAGTTATTTATACTTCCTAATATCACCTGGGCCTAAGAACTAATGGGCCAACCACTAATAATAATTTGTAAAGAATTAGTTTAATTCCAGGCCCATCCAAGGATACAACTAGTAAGCCTAATTGCCTTTATTTCTTGTGACCCCATTGTGAATTAATATGTTGGGTTGCAACTTCTTTCATCCTTCTTCGTCGGGCCCGATTATATGCATTCTTCAATTCCCGACTCTCGTTTGCATCAGATACCAAGTCTATAAAATTGCATCAACTTTGATTCCCATAATATTTGCTGAGCACGTGAGCATTAGTTTCCAATTCACAAATGAGCTGAACTCATTTGGGCCGAAAAATATGGCTAAATGGGCCGGATAAATGGGCTTGAATTAAAAAGTACCTAGCTTCTCAACTCTTCCCTTGTAATTCATCTCCCGAATTTTTATTTTTTCGATTTCTTTATTCGTTCGAGTTCGCTAAGGCTCCATTTGGATGGAATGATTTAAAATCAAAGGATTTGAGGATAAATGAATGAAGAAAAGCTAAATGAATGAATTTGATTAACTCAAATATTAAGCACAAGTGGGAAAAATGAGAGGATTTCAAATGACTAGATTTTGTTGGGTATTTGAAATCCTCCCACGTATAAGTAATATTTGTGTGAACCAAATCTATCAATTTAAATTTTCTTCATTTTGATTTGTAAATGTATGATATATTATCATCAAACCCCTTGATTTCAAATCACGACATCCAAATGGAGCCTAAAATTATACTCGTGTTTTGTATTTAATTAATTTTTAAATTTTTTACAAAGATAACAAAACACAATCTTTTTCCATATCAAACATAATTAGTTAAAATCAAGCAATAAAAATATGAAATTAAATTAAAAAAATCTCTAATGTTCAATAAAATCATATAACTATCACTAGATCAAATAACCACTTATAAACGTTCAAATTGATGTAATTAATGGGTCAGATGATTAACGGTCACGAATTCAAATTATATTTCTCTGTGTAAGAATTGGGTGTATACTCTCTTTCATGTGCTGAATTGTGTGTAAGAATTGTGTGCACGCTTGGAGGACCATTCGGGAAAGACTACCAACAAAAACAAATTTGCAAAGGAGAAATTACTTGTCAAATGGAGTGAGTGGAAACTGCATCTTTTGTGACACACACGCGGAATCGGTTAAACATATCTTTTTTTAATGTGATTTTACGTACAATATTTGGATGGATTGTCTTAACTGGATTGGTGTGAATGCTGCATTTTCCTCTATGCCAATGATTAATCTACTACATTTTAGTAGTCTATTAAGAGGTAAAAAAGGAAAATCTTTCATGGTGTGTGTATGGAAGTGTGCGGTGTGATTGATTTGGAAAGCTAAAAATGTCATTATTTTTCGAGGAGATCAGGCACCAAGAGATAGATTAATGGCAGACCTCAAGTCTTTTTTATGGACCTGGCTTTCTTGCAACAAGAAAACTATTTGGAAGGGGGAGTACATAGAATGGAGTTGCAGTTCGTGGCTCTTCATTAAATATTGTTGATGTTAAGTGAAATATGGAATAGGAGTTATAATTTGTTTCTGGGAGTAGATTAGATAAGTTTCTGTATAGCAAATTTTGTACTCTGATTCAAGTTACTAGGCATTTCTCTTGCCTATAACTTGATTGTTTTAATAAAATATTTCTTTCCCTGATAAAAAAAAAAATTATGGGTTGATTTTAACTTATTAAATAAGACTTTTTAACCAGATTGAGAAACAACTGTACACCAAATTAAATTGCTTAAAATTTATTTTTAGGACACTTACGATTGCTGAATTTGATAAGAAGATTTATTACCAAACACTACCCAGTTTTAATTTTTTTAACACAAACCAATTTAACTAACTTCATTAAAACACAATAACTTTCAAATATTCCCGTGCACTATGATTGAATTTGATACGCTTAACTTTTTTTTCTTTTTTTTTGACAAATGTTACGCTTGACTTATTTAATGAGTTTTTCATGTAATGATGTAATCATAAAAAGAAAATTAAATGATGTGTATACGCATAATTAATTTACAAATCAAAGCTTCCCACTTTCCCACCAAGAATATATATATATGTTATTTTTATTTTTTAAAAAAAGAGCCACTTTCCACACAGACAAACCCAGTTCATCAAATTCTTCCACCCACCCACCCACCCACTTCCACCTTCTTCAGCACTTAGTTCCCAAGTTGCCCCCCTATAAAATATACAGAATATAGTTTAAATATATTCAACATAAAGAATGTTTGAAAAACCACGAGTAATAAAGTCAATTCCCCACTAATCATTTTTAAACGTAAAATATGGGATAATTTCATTTTAAACCCATAAAAATATGCTCAAAATACTTTTGATTCCTATATTCAAAAGTAGTCCTTTTTTTTTTTTCATAATTGGTCCTAATTGTTAAATAATATTTCACATTTTTTGTTCCAAAATTGGTGCTGATATTTCAAAATTGATCATTTTTTTAACAGTTTAAACTAATTTTGCAAATAAAATGTCACTTTTGCACATAGAGGACTGAGAATGAGAAATTTTTTTGGATGCAATTTATCCCTTAAAATATTGATTATGTATGTAAATCAGGAATTACTCGTACATTATTTTTTATAGGAGACATTGTTGCTGTCATAAATGATTTCGTACAGGCATTAATTCTAATATATATGAGAAAGTATTATACATACATTATGCCTTGTATATGTATTACTAAGTTGTAGCATTACGTTTTAAAAAGTACTGATGGTGTAATTACATGTGGTGTAACTTTAAAATGTTTAGGGTTAATAGTTTAAAAGAGTTGAATTATAATAATAATTATTATTATTATTATTTTGCTATGTTGGGCATAGAAAAATTAATAAAAAATAAATTTAAATGACAAAATGAGAAATTAAATAAGTAATTGAATCAATATATTTAAGTCTAACAATATAAATATAACAGCAAAATTTTGTTTGAGACCATCTCTACGTGAGATGAGTTTCACTTTTAAGAGAAATATCAAATATATATGCAAAAATATCAAATGCAGGAGTATTAAATATATGATAAAGAGTATCAAATATATTTTCAGCAAATATATCTCTATTATACTAATAGGGAGTTTGATTTTGATGATGTGTCAAACTCACATTCATTTGGCTTATGTGTCAAGCTCACATTAATTTGTCTTATATGTCACCCTAAAAATAACTTACTTGAGTATATGTGTATAAAACTTAAACTTATGTGTCATCTATGTGGCTCTATAAAATCTATTTAAAAAAAAAATGCATCCACATAGATTTGAACCTTACACCTCATAAATGACACTACTAATATTTTTACCAACTAAACCAATTTATAAATATTAAATATCTATTATATTTATCTTAAGTCTAAAGTATATTAGAATTTTTGTTAGTAATAAAAACAAGTAAATTAAGTATATTTATTTTATTATTACTGAATTTATTAATTAAATTATAAAATATTCTAATTATGTAAATTTTTTTAAGCCCTCTTAGTTGAAACTATTATAGAATTGACGTAAATCATAATTAAATTGAGATTGAAATTAAAGGTCGTGCATTAATAAAAGAATAGCTTATAATTTTATACATATATTTTATTTGAATATATTTATTATATTAATTTATGCATACATAATATATTATAATATTAATTAATTTTTATGAAAATCCGCGTAATACGCGGGGCTCATCTAGTCAAATACATAAATAAAGGTATTAACTTTTTAAAACGGATTAGAAATGTGACATATCTCATCTCATGTATAATATCGTCAACCAACCAATAGTCCTCCCAAAAATAATATGGTAAAATAAGGTTAGAATGCGCGGTGATCACGTCATTCTTTATCCAACTAAATTATCTTTTGAAAAGAATTCAAAGAGAAGTTGGTTGGGAATATTAAAAAAATAATAATAAAAGAAGTTGGAACCCACCATTGTCAAGGAAGAGATTGATTATTACCGGGGACTTAATCAATTCCTTATCCAACTTTCCTTCAAATAAATAAAAAATATAAATCTTATTAAAAGAGAAGTTTGCCAGGACAAAAAATCGAACCCCACCTTTGTTAAGTACGAGAGGTATTTATAATACTCCTTTTCTACATCTCATAAAATTTTTCATTTAAAGAAAGGGCACATTTTTTAAGAAAAAAAAATAATAATTGAAATTTAAAGAGTAATTTTGTAAAATTTTATGTACAAAACAAATAAATTAATTGAATTGTGTGTGAATCTAAAAGTAATAACATTTTGTGTAAAATAGTAGTATTATAAAAATGAAGTTTATAGAAAGTTATTTATTTAATAATATTTATTATAAATGAACGAAAAATGAAATTATGAAAAATCCCCTATATACTAAGGGTCCGTTTGATAGGAGTTTAGATTTTAATAGGGTAAATTATATGTAGGTACAAATAGTAGGGGAAAAGGTAGATAAAAGTTTTTATATGGGTGTTTGATAGATTGTATTTGTGTCTCCCTAATAATTTATAATGTGTTTGATAGGAAGTAATAAGGGGTGGTATAATTTATATGTTGTTTGATAAGATGTAATAAGGGGTTAAATGGGGGTATTTTTGTTGCCTTCTGTCGGCATATTAATTGTAAGGGGGTGGAGGGCATGATTAATTTTGTAAAGATGAACAGTAAAAATTGGTATATTTATTAACGGGCTGAATTTTTTAGCGGGCCTGATGTATTATATGTACTGGCTATCAAACACATTAACACCCCTTACAATTTGTATTAACACCCCTTATAAAGGGGTATCAAACACTGCCTAATAGCGAGTTTTAATTTGCTTAGTTGTCATCTTCTCATTCATTTTGATGATGTGTCTTTTTTTCATTAAGTTTAAATCTATGCATTAAAATAGATTGTATTATGTGGCATCATAATATTGAGTAATGTGATGATGTGTCAATAAGTAATAATTTTTTTAAATTAAGAAAAACTTATGGAATGATTAATATTGGAAAATTTGACTAATTTAATAAATCTCTTAAAGTAAGTATATTATTTCAAAGTATTTCTCTTTATAAAAATTTGATATTATATAATTTTAAATTAATGTGATTATTTTACTTTATATAATATAATTCTAAATATGTGATTTCTCTTAAATCTTAATATTGAGTATAATGATTAATTCTTAAATCATAATATTGAGTATAATGATTAATTCTATTTATATCACAATTTTAAATAATATATAGGAGTATAAATATTATATTACAATTTGATGTATTGAAAAATAAAATTTTATTTAAATACTTTATAAATTTGATGTATTGAAATATAAAATTTTAAAATATACAGAAAATTATTAGATATTTTTATACATATATTAGTTGAATATGTTTATTTTATAATATAAATATATTATTTTATACAATAAATTAATTAATTTATATATATTATATAATATATTATGCTATCAATTTAATTTGAGAACAACCCGCGTAGACGCGGGATATTAATCTAGTTCTATTATAAACGAGTGAGTAATAGCTAGCTAGAGATTTATATATAAAAGTAATATATGTGTATTATAAGTATTATAGAGTAGGATTTTTTCAGTTGAATTTCTATTTTCAACTTCTTGTTCTACTCTATTTGATTATTAACACATATGTCGATGTGATTTACATTATTAACTAATTATTAACACATATGTCGATGTGATTTACATTATTAACTAATTATTTTTTATCTTTTACATGTCATATATCTCTAATATGAATCAGATGATTTTTTTTTAATTTTAGAGAATTTGAATTTATATTCCAAAATAAGAATAAACAAACGAATTTAGGAATCCCAAAAATCACTTAGGAACATAATCATTCCAAGAATACATCACCATGCATGACCAAAGTACATATATAGCTGGAAATTAACCTTCTATTAAAGATCTTAATTAATTTCCAATTAATCAAAACAAAATATAATTAAATTAAATTAAGATTTAACTCCATTACTTAATTTCTTAAAGCTGGAAATCTTCATGGGACTAGGATCAACATCCGCAAGACGATGAAGGTCCTCAATTTCATCAAAAGCAGCAAAGCAATGTTCATCAAGAGTCAACCATGCTTCAATCCCATCCCCATCTCTCGTATCCATCAACCAAAGCACATTTATGAAAGGCCATTCCACATCACTCCCGGCATCACATTTCGTTATCCAAACAGGCCTTCCCCATCCGAAATCCACATCGTAGAGACCAAAATTACACCAACTCGAAATCGCCAAATAATCGGCGTTTTCCGCGAAACCCTGCCACGTGTCCTCCAGATTCTTGCAATAGCCCTTAAACCCTACCTCGCCCTCCATTCTCCTCACGAAATCTACGTCCACCTTACTTATCGCGCTCCTTACCTTACAGAACAAATTCCCTAACTCCCTGTTTGGCTCGTCGTTGGCGCTGGAGGCCGGGACGAGCCAGACAAAGTTTCCGAAACTCCCGTCCGGAAACGGGGTTTCGGCCTTGCGTCTCATGTTGACGCCATGCGTCACCAGAGACGCCGTCATCGACCCGTTTCTCTGGCACGCGATCGCGAAGCACTGCCAGAGAAACGTCGACACGGTCTCGACGCGACTCGGGCGGCGTTGATTCTCCGTCGGTATTTTCGACCGGAGCATCGAAATCGACGGGGAATCGAACACGTAGCGTCTCATGCAAGTTTTTCCGAATTTGAAGTACTGTCTCATGGCGGAGAAAAGGTGGTCGGATTCTCTCTTCATTGATTCATTTTGAGGGAAGGATGATTTCGCTTTGTAATCGGGGAAAATCGTGGTTTCTCCAGAGTTTATTACAGCCGAGGCCCAAGATTTCATGAAAGTTCCAATGGTTACACCATCGGCAACTTTGTGCAAGAAAAGTGAACCAATGGCGATACCTCCACATGCGAAGTGGTTAACTTGGATCATCGCGACATTCGACCCGGGACCCGGTTCGGCCCAGGTGAGTTGACTCGGGATGTGTGCCCGGCACGCTTGCGGGTCGGGTTTCTGCAAGAAATCGGTGAGGTGGTAGTCGAATTTAGCGACGGTGAAGGGGACTCCGTCGTCGTTGCAGTCGACGGAGAGAGTGTTTCCGACTCTGCCAGCGAAGGGGTAGAAGAGAGAGAGAGCTGAAGAGAGAGAGTGCTTGAGGGTTTCGGAAATGACGGATTCGGTGCTAATGGAAATGTTATTATTAGGGAAGTATAATACGAGGGGGACGTAGATGGGAGGGACAATTTGGTCAAATAAAGAGAGTTTGTAGGTTTTCTTGTTTTCTGGGGTGGGTGATGAGGGTTTGATGCATTCTTTTGAAATTATTTCTCCCTCCATTTTCATTTTCGGAAGGAAATTAGTGGTTGAAGAGGTTTCAAGAAATTTGGTGGAATTGAAAGATGTGGCTCTTCTATATATAGACTGCAAAAAGTAGAAAAAAATATTAAAATTTTCAATTTAGTCCCATAATTTACAAATCAGTTTGATTTTGTTCCTACTTTAGCTGGAAAATCAGAAACATCGTAAAATAAAAAATAACATCGTACAATGCAAATAACATGAGACTATATGACCCCATTTGTCATTTTCAGTAAAATAAGATAAAAGTTGTAGGAATATCAATTAATTGATAAGTTGTGAAATTTAATTGAAAATGTCACATTTTTTGGGACATTTTACATAAAAGTTTTAAATTTGGGGAGGAATTGAATTTTAACTCATAGACTTACTATGTATTGCTTATCTGAGGCGTAAATAGTCAAACCAGTAATCGTATTTTTAGTTGACAAAGATTACGATGAAAATCATGTCACAGTTTCTAACCAACGTCAACAAACCGTAGTTGAGTCATAACTAGCTTTCATTAGCAGCGACTGTGTCCCATTAATTACTAATATATTCTGAAATGGAACAATTACTTATAAGTCACTACATTTGTGTTTATTTAGGTGACAAAAGTCCCAAAAGCTTCAGTTTTTAATTTATATATAACTACGTATCTGTCCAATCTGAATAAAATTTTGTATGATTTTTTTCAAAATAAAATAAATAGCATCTGTATATATATTTTAAACACATGACGTCCAAAAAGAACATATTCCTAAATTTTAAACCTACACCACCAAATTAACACAAGGTCAGTGACAAAAGCTTCGTAGGTCTGATTAATTGTTTTGGGAATGATTTAATCACTCAACCTCAGTTTATTAGGTATTGTCTAAAAGAGTTTTTTTTTTTTTTTAATAATATTATATGTAGGTATACATGTTGAAATTTTATTGTCATTTTTTTTTATCAGAAAAAATACTACTAATAGCATCAGCAAACTTTCTTAGGTACAAGTAGTACCCTATAGCAGGTTGCAAGGGTAATATATAAAGTTTCAGCAGTCCAACTCCAAACAAACTCTAGATTCTACAACGCACGCTCTAAAATAAAACGTCTAGCTCCACAACCTCTCTCTAATTTCATCCACAATCTTCCCCCTATGCCAATACGAATTCTCAAAATAATTTTGTTTCTCCACTTCCACAACACCCACATAACACAAATTCAAATACTAATTGAAAAGAGTTCACCTTTTTTTTTTTTTTTTAATCAGAGACACCCTGAAATTTTATTGTCAACTAATATTACTTCACTTTCCATGGTCATTTTCTTCCAACAAATTATGGAAGATGCCTCCAATAGAAGAGTAGTTTAAGTGACAAAGTGATATATATATAGTTTTAAGTAAGTTTTATAAAGCGGAGAAAAATGAAAGCAAAAGTCAATAAAAGAAATGGTCAAAATTTGTGTGCAATTGCATTAGTAGAATTTTGATCCAATTTTGACGAAATGAGGAGAGAGGGTTAATTCATATAAAAAAATATTAAATCACAATAAAATTTTAAATTTATGTATTGAATAGTATTAATATTTTTCAATATATACACTGTTTTCTGCTAAAAAGCAATATAAATAATTAATTGAAAATTTATGGGTAAAAATTGCACCAATAAAAATTTGTACGCCAAAATTTACTCTTTTTATACTGAAATCAGACGTTTTTTTACGATGACAAGTTTGGTGCAGTTAGAGTGTTGGTTGGGAATAATGCATATATATAAATTGTACTATATTATTAAAATAAAAAGAGACTAAATAGTGACTATAATCATCAGATGGGGTAGGACGCCTAGCTCCCTAGCTAATTAAGTATATGTAAAAAAAAAAAAAAATCATCAAAAGAGTATCACATTATAGATAAGTATGCATAATCGATCATTATGGTCGATTATACAAGAGTGCACCCTCCTAAACTAAAGGGGCCCTCCATTGAAGAAAAAAAAAGGACCTTTATTGTGAGTGCTTAATTGTTTTTAAGTATAATAATTAAAAGAATTAAGTATGGTGCATGATCCGAATTAGCATGATACTATATATAATTTCACGCATAAAACATGCGACGAGTGTTGCGAAATTTATACTCGTTTTTTGTGTTGAGATATTATATTTTATTTTTATAAAAACTTATACTTCCTTCGTCTTAAATTAGTTTTCATACTAATATGGGCTCGCATTTTAAGAAAAAGTGTAATGAGTAGAGCATTGAAGGATAATTTTGTAAACTTTTATTATTAAAGTAAAGGAGGTGGTTGAATTGAGTGTAAAAAGTAATGACATTTTGTGTAAATATATGAATATTGTGAGGGTGGAGTTTAATGAGAAGTTTCCTTTTTTGAAATGTGAAAACTAATGTGGGACAAACCAAAAAAGAAAGTGTGAAAACTGATGTGGGACAGAGGGAGTTCATGATACGTACTAACACTTCTACTGATTTTTGTGATATTTTAAAAACCTAGATATCACATTGTCAATACTATTGTGCATCGTCTTGCTAGGATGTTATGACTTTTCCTAGTCCTTTTTGTTGGATCGAGACTCCATCTTTTGTGGTGAGTCTTTTCAATTTTGATTGCATTTAATATTAATAAAGTTTATTTTTCTTTTAAAAAAATATAATAAACATCACATAAACCTACAAAAATATCATATCTAAACGGTTCATACAATACAAATTTATTTTTAATTTTTAGTTCATTTTGTATTCTAAAATAAATCATTTATTAACAAACCCAACCCCCAACCCCCAACCCATTCCAGTAGTAGAAGTCCTAGTTTTTCTTAACAAAATATACTCCATCCGTGTTCAGATTTCGTTTATACGGAGGGAGACACATTTATTAAGAAAATGGGAGAAAGTGTAAGGGTATTTTGGGCGGTTGAATGATATAAAGTGTGGAAGAGAGAATAAAGTAAAATAAAACAAAAGTGATATTTTTTAAATTTAAATGGTATTAACTTATGAAGGATATTCTTTTTTTAGTATGTAAATGTAATATTGGGATGTCAAAATAGAACAAATGTAAAAGTAATGTTGGGATGGGGAGTATAAATTAATAATGTAAGGATAACTAAAAACTAATTAAGTAGATAAAATTGGGACGTTAAATTAGAGAATGACCGGAGATAGGGTTAGCCCTCAGGTGGGGTAGGAGGAATGATCGTCATGTGCTCCAGGTTATTACTCCCTCTCTCCGTATTTATTTTCACATGTGAAATGACACATTTCTTTAATGAAAACTCAAATTAGTGTAGGAAAGAGAATAAAGTGTAAGGCTCCATTTGGATGGAGTGGATTTGAAATCAAGGGATTTGAGGATGATATAGCATGTATTCATACAAATTAAAATGGAGAAAAGCTAAATAAATGGATTTGATTCACTCAAATGTAAAGCACAAGTAGGAGAAGTGAGAGGATTTCAAATGACTAGGTTTTGTTGGGTATTTGAAATCCTCCCACTTTTAAGTAATATTTGTGTAAACCAAATTCATTCATTTAGTTTCTCTCCATTTTGATTTGTAAATATATAGTATATTATTCTCAAATCCATTGATTTCAAATGACTCCATCCAAATGGAGTATTTTGGGTGGTTGAATAAGATAAAGTGTAGGAGAGAGAATAAAGTAGAATAAAACAAGAGTGACATATTTGAAATTTATATGGTATTGTGAGCGTGTAATTTATATAGGATATTTCATTTTAAGAGTGTGAAAGTAATTGTGGGACAGACGAAAAAGGAAAATGTGAAAGTAATCGTAGGACGGAGGGAGTACTATATATATATTTCTTATTAAAAAATAAAAAAAATGAAAACACATATCTTCCTTGTAGTAGCAGTGCAGCACAACAGTAAAATAGCTTTTTTAGTTGTAGTTAATTGAGTAGGTTTAACAAGTTTATAATATGAAATTTGTATGTAATTCACTTTTTATATCTACTATCATGGTGCATTAAAATTGATCGTACAAAAACATATTCATTCTTGTTGAATATAAAAAGTAAATCTACACACTTAAAATTTATTTTGACGAATAAATATATGTTGGAGTAATTATATACTCCTCCGTCCCGTACCCGTACCTATTTGCACAGTTGACTTTTTCAACAGTTTTTGTGAGAGTTATTTCATAGTAATATGTTTACAAAAGTTGTTTTATATGAATGATATGCTAGTTAATAAGATCATCTAGCATATCATTCATATAAAACAACTTTTGTAAACATATTATTAAGAAATAACTCTCACACAAAAATCGTTGAAAAAGTCAACTATGCAAATAGGTATGGGACGGAGGGAGTATAAATTAAGAACTCGTCTGCTTTACGAATATGCTAGAGTACGATATAAAGCATATGCCAGATTACGATGGAATAGATTAGTTGAAATAAATGAGTTAAAATAATCTATCAAGATCCAGTGAAACAAACCAGACCTAAATATATTTAAATATTGGGACACTTTCTTGTGAGATTATACAACTACGGACATGTTCGCAAACTATGTTAACAATTTCTAGAAATTTTTTTTTTTTTTTTTCAAAAGCTGTGAGTAGCATTTGAAGAAAAAATGATTCTACCAAATTTGGAAACACCACCTTACAAAATGCAGTATAACTCACTCAGACCTATTGAAATCAGAGAATTGCAGTTTTAACTCCTTTAGGTACATTATCCTTTTATTCCACACATTCAAGATCAAAACCTAGACTAAAATAGGAACACCAAGAAAGAAATTAAGGTCACCAGACACCATGCTTATAATGTTGCGCTGGATACTGAACTTCCAGAAGGTACCAAAATTTGGATAAAATGCGAACATGTTTCCCAAATATGAAACTAAGTTAAATAAGTAATCAGCTTAAGTTCATTTTTTATTAGACTAAGCTATAAGATCTTATCAAACTTGTCATATAATTATTGTTGTTTACAACCACATAATTTGTTTGACATCAATGACTAACAGCGGTAGCAGATCATCCTATTTCTATTCAAGTTTAATTGCTACCTCAATGAAAAGATTGGTATAACGAAATTCAAAATTTCAGATTCTAGCATGGCTGAAAGCTTCAATGAATCTAAATGTTTTCACCTGGGGGAAGCTCTGCAGGTTTTGGGAGAGTACCAAGTACGCGTTCCATGTCAAAGCGAACTTCAATATTACGGATACTATAACCGACCACCATAAGCCAATAAAGTAGCTTTGCAAGTTCTGGAGCACTTGTTTCTGTTACGCTAGTCTGCAAAAACAAAATACTAAATAAACAAGACTTCGCAAGAGCAAATGCCTCTTATGATGTGTGTGGAACTTGAGTCAATCAGCAAATGCCCCAACGACATACATCACACACACACACACACATATATATATATATATATATACGGTTTTGATATGGAGCCCGATGGCAGGTTTCTTGTGTAGCCCAACACCAGTATAAACTACTTGTATCATTCTACAATGTACAAGTGTTTTATGTTGGTGTTGGACTCCATAAGAAATCCACCATTGGGTTACATATTATTAATTATTACTCAATATGTGTGTGTGATATAACAGGAGACTATTATTACTAGCATGATCGAACTGCATGTACAACAGCAGATAAGTGAACAGAACTCGTATCTCTTGATCTCAATATTCAAAGTAAAGCTCTCGGGTTCGAGATTAGAAAATCAGATTGAGATTTTGAAATATCCATAAACTACTTTGGGATTTTAGAATCCACCCCTACTCGGTTTCAAATACCTATAAATCCTACAATATCATATTTTTTTTCTCCACCATACTCTCTCCAATGATTCATTAATGCAAATGTGTTTTTCTCGCTTTTATTTTATTTATCTCTTTACATAACTTTTATTCACTTTTACAACTCCCAATTAAGCACGCTAATTATTACACAATCATTCAACCATTGCAATTATAATCAACAATAATATAATACAACATAAAACACTCTTATGCATCAATTTTTTGATATAAAGTGAAACCCTACCATACATAAATCACAAAACAAACTCACACCATTACTATTTATGAGGATTTTGAAATCCACTAGATTTTTAGATTTTGGAATCCGAATTTCAAAATCCCAAATCAAATATACCCCTAATATAATTCTACAATTAATTTTACTATATAATGTTGCAAGAATAATTTCCCAGAAGTAAAGGTAAAACTGTTTTTTTCATTCAAATACACAGATTAAGTAACTAAGATAGGATCAATTTTGTCTATATAAATGAGGATTTAACAGATCCAACTTCTTCAAATACAAATTAAAAAGGAGGCATTAGTGCCAGTACTAGTTAATGGTTTAATGCTTACCTTCATTTGATTAGGATCAGCAACAGCCAATAGGCGTTTTATGAATGTGTTCATCGCCAACACAACATCCTCTCCAGCGCTACTTGTTAGCTCCTGAGTGAATTTAGGGAAAATAGCTTCTCACAAAATGTTGCTTTCGATTGGAAAAATCTAGGGGGAACTCATCGGATAGACATAGTTCAAAATACATAACATAAGGCAAACTGAAAATTCTTTCAATACTAAATTTTAAATCTATCAGTTCTTCAGTACTAAAGAACTAGCTAAAATTTTACTGGAAGACAAATTCCCCCCCTTTGCTCACTTTTCTTGTGGTTTATACAAATCATAATGAGTCAAAGACTGTTTTAGTAGCTCACATGAACTGATGTGCAGTCAAATTTATTCTTACCTTGAGATTTTGAGGCTCAAGAGTTTTCAGATATTCTAAGAGTTCGTTCTGCCCATTAGAAGCTTTTCTTACGACTTGAAGGTTAAGTTCCTCAATCTCTGCTTCAAGTAGCTCAATGTATTTCACTGCATCCATTGTTTCTGGACCTGAGACATTGTTCCACCTTATAACTTCACCTGAAACCTTTTTCTGTGTGCCTGGTGCATAATCTGGCACGTCCTAACATCACATGATAAGTAAAAAAAAGGAAACTTCATAAAAAATGTGTTATTAAATAGGGTTAGCATTCAGAAATATGGTAGCAGGTAAGTGCAATAGTTCAGGCATGTGCATCAGAAAATATAATAATGTGTCATTCACGGAATGCAAGCAAATTATTTGCTGCATGCCAGGATAAGATGATATTAGCAGCTTCTACTGGCAACATGGCCAATAAAGTTAATGAAAAATTATGGCAATCTAAGCACAGATCCAGAAATCTGAACTTGAATATTTCATGAATGGAGCCTCATACATTGAATTTCAAAATCAAAACCCATATAATGAATAATCACTAGCATTAAGGCAACAATGACATCCTTTAACAATCCATTTGCAAATTTTTTTATTTTGTGTTTTGAAGCGCTTGCTGTTATCAAATTATCTCCATCATTTCACTTCTCCCATTCACACAATCAATCTACCACGACAAAGATAAGCTAATTGTGGAGGGAGAACAGAACTCACTTTCTTCTCTTGCGGTTCAGGAAGAGCAGCTTGTTCCAAGCTCTGTTGCAATTCCAGCCGGTATTGAGCATTCTTAAACATATATCCAGTCATCAGGACACTGTACATTAGTTGCGCCAAATTTTCAGCAACCTGAAATAAAGCATATGAAATATCACAACACACACCAACAACCAACTTTAAGCCCACTGAATCGACTGTTAAGGATAATTAAACACTTACGGTGGTAACTGTCACAGCAAAAAACTGGGGAGGTAGGGTTCCAATCATATTTGTCACTGTCTGGCGCATTGCATCAACTACCTATAATGGAATTGTCAGCAGAGAAAGTCATTCATCAAAAAGATTCTCTATTCAGACCCGTACTAATAGCTTAACAATGTTGGAACAAATAGTCGCCCATGATTTGTTATAGCATAAACACCAAACTCATTGAGGCATTTCCACAAATACCTAGACTAAGCACAAAGTTTAGTGTGAAACACCTGCTGGGGCGCTCTTTTGACAAACAGCTCCATGAATTCAGGTTGTACATTCTGCACATACTCCAGCAGAATCTCCCTCCGGTTCTTAGGCTACAAATCAATATTAAAACCCGTAAATAATTCAAACAACGAACACATTTCACTAATTTCGCCAAAGTAAAAAAAAATTGTAGGGTAATTTACTAGGGTCCCATTAGGGGGTTTAGAATCGCCGGCATTAGGTGAAGCGCTTTTGTCACTTTCTGAGGCTCTGACGACTGTAAATCGTCCTCTGAAATTGGATGTTTTTCTCGGAAATCGGAGGTGAGGGGGCGGCGGAATTGACGACGTCGTAGAAGAAGACAGTGGAGACGAAGGGGATTGTGATGAAGATAAGAGAATCGAGGAAAGCTTCAATGTTAAAGACGACATTTCAATGTAAAACAGAAAACTCGTTGCGATATATTTGCAGCTTCTCTTCTTGTTGGGTGCTTGCTATTGCTATTCAGACTGCAGCGATGACACCATAGCAGTAAATGTGCCTTTCTTGGGTGAGACTTGAGAGTGTTGTGAAATAGAAATTCTCCCTTGCAAAATAAATATAACTTCGTATATTCGTTATCATAGAAATTATGGCAAAAATTTGGGTAATATCATTTCACAAATGAGTATAAATTAACCCAAATTTTTATTTATTTTCATCAAACTATAAAAAATATATTATTTCAGTTTATACTACTCTATTTCACCTATTTCATTATATTTAGCCCTGTCAAAAAAAAAATCATTATATTTTAGAATTTATAAGGATAATACTTTTTTCCAAAAAATAAAAAATAATAAGGATAATACTTTTTCATTCAAAACATAGAGCAACACATTAACATATGACATCTAGAAACCAAAAAATATATTGTTATGGATCCCATTTAATTAATAACTCTTCTTTCTACCTATGTAAATGGCCCAAAAATATATTGTTATGGATCCCATTTAATTAATAACTCCAACGATTAACATAGCTAGCTAGATGATATGAAAGAGTTGTAATGTTTATTTATTTTTTAATTTTCACCATGAAAATTATGTATAAGTTTTTTCGAAAATTATGTATAAGATTAAAAAGTTAAATTCGTGGGTCAACTCATTTATGTAATTTATATGGCGGGTCATGGAAGCATATAAATAAAAGGGTAAAACGTATATTTATTTTTTCACCTAATTTAATTTTAGATATTTACTAAATGATATTACCACTTGTAATATTGTTATGTTTTGTATGTAATATTACTACATTAAATATCCTTCATAATTTTAACTTTTTCTTATACATTGAATATAATATTGTTATTTTTAAATGTATAATAATGTCATGTTTTGTATATAATTTGCATGTGACATCATTCATAACTACAGAGTAATATGTAATATAAAGTAGACAGTAAACAGGCAATGTTGTTAACTATAAGACATAATGCTCTTTGGGAAAAAATTGTGTATCGGGTGCACATTTTGAACTCTATTTTTACTATTATTGTCATTCACATTTACTATTACTATCATATTTATTTATAATAGTGTGCATGACAGTAACCAGGGACGGATCCAGAAACTTTTTATAGAGGGGGCACAATTAAAAATTTATTATATTTTATTATTTATATTAATATAAAACAAATATATATATATATATATATATATTTAAAAAAAATCCTGGAGGCACGTGCCCCCACGGGATGCATACATCCATCTCTGACAGTAACAGTATGTGTATAATGGTGATAGTAAAAATAGAGTTCGTCGTATGCACCCGGTTCACATAAGTGTTACTCATATTCTTTTATAAAAGTGGCAATATTATATTATAGTATTATGAACGAGAAGTTGTATTAGTTTGAAGATTATGTCAAAATACAACATAATATGATAGGTTGTTTATGTAGACAACTTACTTTCTACACTTGGCTTTTACTTGCATGTATTTGGTTGAGGAGAAACTCAACTAATAAGCTGAGATGAAGACAAATCATCTTAAGGATCTAGTATTGATTTTTCTAAGCACAATTCATACAAACTTAGAATTCGATACTTAGCAAATATGTTGTTTAATTATAATGTCAGTTGACTAGCATCAAGGGTAAAGACAAACTGGTAGATGTAAAAGTAGTGTATTGCAAAGCTAAAAAGCTACATTAAGTCAAGCCAATTGATTAGTGTCATGAACGACTTTACTTATCCAACTAATGTTGATCAATAAAGAGTTGACAACGAAGTACGGATCTGGCAGAAAGATGAAAAATATATATTCCCCTGTCTCATACTCGTCGTGACATTTGCCAGAAAGCTCCGTCCGTACTCGTTGCATCATTTCCTTAAATGGTAATAAAACAATTTTTTCAATTTTATCTATGCCCTTCAAACACTACAATATTACACTATATACCACTAATTTTTCCACACTAACACAATTTAATACTATTAAACAACTTTCTTATTAAAGTTGAAAAGACTACCCTACCCCTATAAAAAAAGTAACTTATATTATTAAACAACTCTTACATTAAAACTTGTGAAAAACAGTAAATGTCACAACGAGTATGGGACGGAGGAAATTTTTTTTTTTAGAATGTTAAAAGAATGTATTGTGTTTTAAAAAAAAAAAATTATTTAGGCTCCATTTGGATGGAGTGGATTTGAAATCAAGGGATTTGAGGATAATACAACATGCATTCACACAAACTAAAATGGAGAAAAATTAAATGAATAGATTTGATTCACTCAAATATTAATTACAAGTGGGAGAAGTGAGAGGATTTCAAATGACTAGATTTTGTTGGGTATTTGAAATCCTCCCACTTATAAGTAATACTAGATGAGCTCCCGCGTATTACGCGGTATTGCCGTTAAATAAACTTTACAATATAATATATTATATATAATATTTTCAAATAATAATATATATATATATTAAAATAATATATATGTATAAAAAAATTATAATTATAATATTAAATTTAAATAATGGTAATATTAATTGTATGACAATTCATGCTAGGGATTAGAATTATTATAATTATGTGAAAGAATTTACTATAAGATTTGTTTCAAATTTATTTTACAATTAATAAAAAAAAAAGGAGACGATTAATAGAATTTTTTTATATATATATATATCGTATATTTACAATAAATATCATACATGATTATATTAAGTTTTTTTTTTTTTTATAAAAGTTGATACAGCCACAATTTTTCCTACATACATTTATAGACTTAAGTTAAATATAATTTTATATTTTAAAATTGTCATATGATAACACTTTTTAGATATAAGATAAATATTTAAAATATTTAAAGATTTATATATTAACTTATTTATTAAAAAATATACATATGTTAAAAAATATACATATTGTGCAAGAGGTCTAAGGTTCAAACCTCCTTAGAAATATATTTTTTAATTAATTCCTATATTAAAATGTCACATAGATGCCATATATTAATTATAAATCAATAGAAAAATGACACTTAGATTATTAACATATATATGCATTTAATAAAAATATGACACCTCATCCAAATTAATCTCATGACGACACCTAAGCAAAAACAAACTCCCTATTAGTAATATAGGATGTATGAACCGAATCAATTTATTTAGTTTTTCTCTATTTTGATGTGTAAATGTACAAATCCTTTGATTTCAAATGACTCCATCCAAAAAAAGCATCAGTTTTTTCATTAAATGATTAAGAATGAATTGTTGAGTGAACTTTTGGAGTTCTTTGTTGTGGTGACATGACACATGTGGAAACACATTATTTCATTTCCACCATGATTCAAAGCCAAGTGAGTTTTTTTTTTCAATTTCAGTGTTCGAGGAGTTATGTATGTTTGGATTATCAGCGAGCAAGCAACAACTTGACTAAGTACTCATTTGATTTCTCTTATTAATTATTCGACAGATACGATTGACTTTATTTTAACACTTGTCAGTCCATGTTAACTCATTTGTCATGCTCTAATCATACAAACTAAACGAGCACTAAAAGTGCGGATTATGTGTAGTGGACATGTCCGGAGGTTGGCAAGTTGAGGCCGAATGTTAACTCGGGATACAATCCAAATAAGGGGATAATAACATGAATATTATCCTTCGAAATCATGAGAGAATGTCTTAATCGAGGCTGCAATCCCAATTAATGACCCAAGCAAGTGAGGTGCTGACATTGCACAATGATGTTATATGGATGGGATTATAACAATATTCGGGTATTCTCTATTTTTCATTTAGTCTACAGATAGTTATGACTTGAGAGAGATATTTAACTCTATTGGAGTGTTTTTTTTTTCCAGTAAAATAAGGATTTCATTCATATTGGGTATAAGAAATACCCTTGCAGAAAGCATAAGTACATAATGTCTCCAGAAAACGAGAAACAAAGAAAGAGAAAGAAAGCAAAACCAAGCAGATTACAAAGTTACATCAGAGCACAAATTAGCACTCCAAGCCGAAAAAGACGTCTCTCTCCTAATCCAACGTTTTGCCATAAACCAACTCCATAATCTAGCCTTAAGTTCGTCAAAAATTTTTTGTAAAGACAATTCCTCATTCGAGAATATCTTCGCATTTCTCTTCTTCCAAATAAGCCAAACAACTCCCATCCAAACAACCAAAGCACACTTTCTGCCCCCCTTACTCCTTAAAGAATTTCGAAAACGGATTAAATTAGTAATGGTACCTGAGTGTAGAACAGAATGCACTCCAAGCCAGTCACAACAATTCATCCATATTCCATATGAAACCGGGCACTCAAAGAACAAGTGAGTTTCCGTTTCTTCGTGATCTGAGCACAAAGAGCACTGTACGTCGGTTGAAGCATCAAGAGATACCTCTTCTGCGTAAATTTTTTTGGTAGGCAACCGTCCCCATAACAACCTCCATGCATGGGCAATGACTTTAGATGATACTGCACTTTTCCAAATTAACTTGAAGCACTTAATCATCTCCTCGTTCATGGTTTCAGTTCGATTGAGATTCATGATTGAAGAGTACGTCTCTTTGTAGAGATTACTCTCGTCGATGATAACCTCAATTTCCAAGAATCCTCCACATCAACTTTCAATTGGACCCTATCAATCAAGCTCAAAAGGTGGTTAAAAGTATTTAATTCACGATCAAATAACGGTCTTCTCCATCTCCAAGACCAAACCCATCTATCATCTACCCAAGAACCCAGCTTTCCTACTTTTTTCCCCTTGATCTAGACTCAAAAGGAATAATCTCTTAAACTTCTCCCGAAACACCCCCTCCCCAGTCCAATCTTCAAACCAAAAATCTGTATTACATCCATCACCAATTGATTTAACTAAGTTATCCCTAAATCAGCCCCCATTTTCACCACAACAAATATTTAACACGTCCTTCCACCAAAGCGATACCTTCCCTTGTCTACCCCACGACAACCTCCCCCCTCAACCCCAAAGTTCCACCATATTTTGAATTGATAACCCTTGCCCACAACCTCTGCTTTTCAGTCAAAAACCTCCGGCCCCATTTCCCCAGCAAAACCTCATTAAAAGATGTCAAATCCCTTACTCCTAGGCCCCCAACATTCTTGGAATTGTAAATTTTATCCCAACCCACCCAAGCCACTTTTCTAGAACTCTCACCGCCCCCCAAAGGAAATTACGTTGCAAACACACAATTTCGCTCACCGTTTTCTTTGGGATTTTGAAAAAGGACAAGTAGTAAATAGGCAGTGAGGATAGAACCGAATTTAACAAAGTTATTATGGAGGTAAATGCACCGATTTATTTTATAATTAGCACAGATCCCGCGTGTTATGAAATATAAAAAAAATTGAATTTTTTTTACACCAAAAAAAATAAAATTAAACTATAGTGTAATAGAATATCAAATTTAATAAATCTTGTGAATTGAGAAAAGAATATTCAATAAATTAAAATTACACAATTTTAGAAAATTAGTATCATTACAATTTTAGAAAATTCAAAATTTTCATTTATGCAAGGAATTTAATATAAATTTGGCATATATACAAATATATATAATATATCGACACATAGGCAAAATCAGTAAGAATACGACACGTAAGCAAAATCAATCAAAAGACGACACCTCACATGTCTAGAAAGATTATCTTGGTGGCACATAGGGTGTGTTTGCAAACTCGTGGAGGGGGCAGAAATACTTATTTTTTAAGCTGCCCCTCTCAACTTTTATTTTTTAGAAATACTTTTAAGACGTCAGTTTAGTTTGCAAACAACCCATAGTCTAGCAAAATTCATTTTCCTTGTCTAGTCTGTCTATTTGGATTAAAACACGAGTTTCTTGATTCTCTTGAACACATTATTCGGTTGAAGGTCTATCCTATTGATTAACAATTTTTTTTTTTAAAAGAAAAAGGATTTGATGCCCTTTCTTTTTCTTTTTGTTGATAAAAGGATTTGCTTAACTTTATTTAGCTATTTCATTAAATTTTGACAAACTTTGAAACCTAGATTATCATTGTAAACTCTAGAAATTTCTTAATCCCCAAATTTGGTTCCAATATAGTTGGCATTACTCGGTAAGGAAAGAATCTTCCTCCCACAATTCCCAATACAGCAATGCCTGCTGCCCCTAAAAACCCAAAATCAATTCGATTTTACGAATATTTCTGATTTCGGATGTAAATCTTCATCTTTCCCAACAGTAAATTTGCGAGATGTCAATCTCAAATTTTAACCTGAATCTCAATTGATTTCAGAGCATCAAAATCCTTGTCGTTATTGCAAATGCTCCAAGTGTAAAACTCCAACTAGTGCTCGCAAAATGATTGTTCCACTTCCCTCCATGTTCCCTCTCCGTCAATTATACTGACGTTGTGCCCTCTTTCATTGAGGGAAACACCCGAAATTCATCAGATATTTCCTCCGCCGCCCATTGCCATTATTAATGGCTTATCCGCGGCGGCGCAACCTGTACCTCAGCCGGCTTTTCCCCGCCATCTCTGCCATTTCCGCTGCCATCCTCCTCCTCTTTGTGTTCATCTCTTTCCTCGCACCTTCCCCTGTCGAGAACGATCACATCCGCCGTACCAGGGTACCTCTAATTTCGAGAAAAAGGGTTTGTTTCATTGGGTTCTTTCATGCTTCTACTTTATTGGATTTTTTTTGAAGTGTTGTTGAATTGGTGTTGCTACTATTTTCTTGTTTTAGATAATTAATGACGTTGCTGAGGTGAATCAAGTGCCACCGGTGCTTCAGGTTCCAGTTAGGTTTTTCTGTTCATGTATATTTGTTTCTGATTGTTTTTGTTTTGATGTTGATTGATTGGATCCGAGATTTGTGCTAAATGTGGTGTTTGTTGGTTGATGAGATCTAGAATAGTGGAAGAGTGGGTAGTCGCGATCTTTGGAGTACGAAGAATGCCAGATTTTACTATGGGTGCAGCAATGCTACCAGTAAATTTGCAAGTATGTGATGATGTTTACAGATTTAAACGTCATTCATCATCTATCAATATGTGCCCCTCGATCATGTCATTGCTACTCTGTTGGTTTTATTTGTTCTGTTGGCATTGTTTCTGATTCTCAGCATTCTATTTAGTGTTTTCTATGTATTTAATATCGGTTATTCCATTTTGCATGACAGAAGCTGTTGATGTAACAAAACCCAATCGTTATTTGGCCATTGCAACCAGTGGAGGTTTAAACCAGCAGAGAACTGGGGTATTAATTTTCTCCCTTTAACTCATGAAAATTTGTTATTATCTTCTTCTGCCCTCATCAGCCTACACAGAAGAAACTCTGCTATGTTCTCTTTTTTCTTATGCAATTGGTAACTTGCTTGTAGTTTATAACCTTTTAAATTAGTACTCACAAGTCGTGACTGTGGGATGTCTACATCTGTCATGTAAAACTCTTCCACATTTTCTTTATTCTTTGACTTCCGTTGTAGGGGTGTGCTTGACTTTTCTAATGTTAGACACATATAGTTGATTATTGTAAGTGAAAACAATATTGTTATACTTTGACCCTGTATTTGCCAGTTAATTGCAAATATTCAACATTTAGCAACATATCTGCTACCATATTCAGCAAGAGCGTAATTTGAAACAGTCCTAGTGAATGATTATGCACAGTTTCTCATAGCAATTTCATGCACAGTGGTTGTCTTAATCTCTTAAAATGGGTATGCAATGTGTGCTCAGTATAGACGCTGAAGTGAATTCTTTTGTTGGTACTCGTTCTATTCAGATTACTGATGCTGTTGTTGCTGCGCGCATTTTGAATGCTACCCTTGTCATCCCAAAATTGGACCAGAAGTCCTTCTGGAAAGATATTAGGTGAAGATTTTGTGCATGCAGAAATTCCTATTGAAACTGCTTTTTTATATCCACTCAATGTTGCTGTCTTATGCAGCAATTTTTCAGAGATCTTCGATGTTGATTGGTTTATATCATATCTGGCAAAAGATGTAAAAATTGTGAAAGAGCTTCCACGAAGAAGAGGGCATACGTGGAATCCATATACAATGCGTGTTCCCAGAAAATGCAATGAACATTGCTATATTAGTCGTTTAATACCTGTACTATCGAAGAAACGCGTAAGTTGACAGGGTCCCCTGATGTGCCTTATTTTTTTTTTCTAATATACTTCTTGAAAATACGAGCTACTATAACTGAGCATTTGGACAAAAAATGTGCTATAATATGTCTTAATTGGGGGGTGCTTGGTTAAAAGTTCTTCATTGGGAACGAGAATGAGTTTAAGCTTATTATGATGCTAAAGGAGAACAAAACATGATCAATCCACTACCTCCCCTCTTGAATAAGTTAATCATTACCTTTTTTTTTTTTTAGTTATCTCTCCTTCTATAATCATTTCTCCTCAATTATTCCACTATTTCTCAATCAACACCATTTGTTGTCCACTAATTAAGACAACATACTAACTATGTAACCACCATTTGGACAACCCTTCCTCCAACATATCCCTTTCATTATGGGGCATATAGAGGGAAACGAGATTTTCATTACCATTCCCATTGAAGAATTTGAACCAAGCACCCCCTTGTTTGTTAGGACTTAGTTCATGTTATACATCAACATCACATCTTAGAGTAATAAGAAGATGATATTAATAAAGAGTATTGTCCCTCTATACAGCATTTACAAGTGTCAACTCTTAATTCCTATCCATAGGATGTTACTTCCTGCCACAGAGATAATGCTAGCTCTAGGTGCATTTAGAGATTATGGATACTGAACTTTAAAAGTTAAATTCCTGTGTTTTTGGCTCCTCTTACTTTCATGTTGGGGCCTTGAGTACCAAGTTTTTTCTTTTGACTCTTTGTCAATTAAGGGCATCTTGGTTATTATCAGTACTTGCCCTCTTTTTTACTTTGTTCAAGTTAATGCAGAACATTATAAAATGTTACATCATATTTGGAACTCCTAGTGGTTATAATTTAAAAGAATTCTGGAAGTTTGCAATGACATATATAATTTGCTATTGTCTTTTTCCCAATTTCTGTTCCCTTCCACTAATGAATGCTGTCATTCTTGTCAGGCTGTTATGTTAACAAAGTTCGACTATAGACTTTCAAATAGGTTGGACTTGGACCTGCAGAAGCTTAGGTGCAGAGTTAATTATCATGCTCTGAAGTTCACCAATTCAATCCTTGAAATGGGTGCAAAATTGGTTCAAAGAATGAGGAAGAGGAGCAAGCATTACATTGCCCTTCACCTCAGGTGCCTACATAGGGTTTTCTATCTCTTGCTCCAGATATATACCCTTACTAGTCTCATAGTCATGATCAACATAATTTTATCTATTGCTTTTCAATTTTTGACCAATGTTGGCTCTTCAATTTGTGTTATCTCTCTGGGTGTCTCGGTTGTCATATGTACTTCCACTTTTGGATTTTCTTAGGAGGCATTTGGTTCAAATTCTTCAATGGGAATGTTAATGAGAATCATCGAATTGTGAATTACAATGAGATTGATCATTGATGGTTACATTGTTAGTGTATTGCTAAAATCTTAAAATAAGTTGAGACAAAAAATGATTGTTGGTTAATGAGTAGTTGGATTGAAGAGAAGTGATTGTAGGGGAGGAGGTAGTTAATCAACATCCCTTGTACGAAGTATCATGAAGGTGAATTGATCATCTTTTATTCTCATCAATCAGCACAATTACCCTATATTCATTTCCATTTCCATTTCCATTCCCATTGAGTAGTGCATAGTTTTATGAAAATTGTTTCCATTTCTCAATTAATCTAGACCTTCTCTTGCTGCAATGTGGTATACTTTCTGAATATTTCTACTAACACATGGATGCATGATTGTTTTTTATGTGCCTGTGTTTGTTGTTTACAGGTTTGAACCTGATATGCTTGCATTCTCAGGATGTTATTATGGTGGAGGAGACAAAGAGATCAGGGATTTGGCAAAAATAAGGCGGAGGTGGAAAACCTTACACGTAATGCTTCATATGCTTCTTTAGAATATCTCTAAATTTACTGTGGGATGTACGAATGAACACGGAAACACATATGAAAATAATAATTAACCATTTCTTTTCAGACAAGTCTTTGTTTACCCGCTTTAATTTTTAAAGGTGGTGGGCGGGTGTTGATCTGTGGTGTGTGATTTGATTTTTCTGAAAGATATTGTTGTATATTCTTTTGTTGAGAAAAATGGGTAGATGTGTTTAGGTGGGTTTACAACTAGTAAGGTTGTAGAAATGTTCAAGTTCACTTCATTTTGTAATTCCATCTGGTATATCGAGTTGCAATGACATGATATGGTCAAGCTTCCTCCTGCAAAGCAGTGGAATAAGACCCATTTCCATATCCAATCTCTTTGGTAACAGGAAATATTAAGAATATTGAGAATTGGTGTTGATTGAATCTGCAGAATCCTAATCCAGAGAGGGAGAGAAGGCAAGGAAGATGTCCTCTGAGTCCTGAGGAAGTTGGTCTTCTGCTAAGAGCGCTTGGGTATGACAGAGAGACCCATATATTTGTGGCATCTGGAGAAGTATATGGAGGGGAAGCAACATTGGCCCCCTTAAAGGCTCTTTTCCCCAACTTCTATTCGAAAGATATCTTAGCAAAACATGGGGAACTGGAACCGTTCTCTCAATTTTCTTCTCGAATGGCTGCTCTAGATTTTATTGTATGTGATGAAAGCGATGTATTTGTTACAAATAACAATGGGAACATGGCTAAAATCTTAGCAGGACGAAGGTATGCCTCTTAACACCTACTAATTTTCGTGGTTGCTCAATTGTTTATAGTATTTTTCTAAGGGAAAAAGATTTTTTTAGTCCAGTAAGTTCGCCCATTTTATGTTTCTCCATTTTATCAAATTGAATTTCGTCATGTTACCTTTCAAAATTCAACTTTTTAGTCCCTTTTAGCTGGTCAAAAGACTAAAAAGTTGAATTTTGGAAGTTAACGGGATGAAATTCAATTCGAGAAAGTGAAGTGTCCGAAGAGCATAATTGGGAAATTTACAGGACTGAAAAAACCTTTTCCCTTTTTCTAATATTTGGTTGCTCATTCATTTATAATATGTCTTGCAATGACTTGACTTGCTAATGTTCTCCTCAATGCGCTAACTTATGGTGCTAATGTTGCCATTTCTCTGGACTGCAGGAGATTTTTCGGGCACAAGCCTACAATTCGTCCCAATGCTAAAAAGCTGTACAGGCTGTTTGCTGGGAGAAATAATATGACCTGGGAAGAATTCGCCTCTAAAGCCCGTACATATCAGAGGGGTTTCATGGGAGATCCTAAGGAGGTCAGACCGGGCAGGGGAGCATTCCATGAAAATCCGTCTTCTTGCATTTGTGAAGATTCTGAGGCAAAAGCTGGTTCAGTTAAAAAAGAATCTGGTAAGGGGTCTTCTCCAATCAAAAAAGATGTTGAAGATGATCAAAACATGAATGATGATCTGGAATGGTCAGATCCTGAAGATGAAGATGATCCGACAATTCAGCAGGGTAACAATTTGTATAATGAGACGAGCATGGATTATGACAATCTAACTGACGAACCCGATATGAACGAGCTGCTTTCAGATTAAATTCAAGTAATCTTTGTAAAAATGTGAGCGCTTAATCCAGCCATCATAGTAAGATTTGAAAGGTATATTTCTGCATTTTCTTCGACTTTAGAAAGTGCTAACCATGATGAGAACCACTTTTTCCAATCACGTGGTTGAGTAAAACAACACCAGGCAACACAGAACAACTCCTTTTGGACTATTAGTGAGCTCATTATAGAAGCTTGTATATACTGCTGCTCTTTTTTTTTTTTCTTTCTAATGATCTATGTAGACGGTTGAATAGATTTGTATTTGAGCTAGTTGTAATGAAGACAGAAAGTTTTGTCACTTGCAAAGGTACCTTAAGGATTGTATCATATGAAGAGAGAGAGACCAGTTCCTTTATGAATGGAAATGGATGTTTCCGATAGACATTGTAAATTGTTTTATACGTGTATGATTTTGTGAATGACTTGTTGGGTGCACTGTAAATTAAAATGTTGGTATGGGCTGACTGTTGACTATACCTATTGCACTCATGTATAATTCATCGAGTGCAGTAGAGCTCGTTTGGTTGGGCTTATTAGGGGTAATGTAATACCACGTCCAAGCCTCGTTAATCTACCTGTCAACCAAGCGGGTCCTGAAAGTGTGTCCTACCTAGATAAGGAGAGAGTTTGGTTTGCTTATTAACAAGTTGAGTTTAAGCTTAATTTTCTATTATACACAAGCTTTTCTCGAGCTTAATTGAGATACGAGCTTATATGAACTTGATAATATCATTCACTTTTTTGGTTTAATATAAATCAATATTAAGAGTGTGTTAAACAATTCAATTGCACCGCTTCATTAACTAAGGGGCTTAGCCCATTTGGTCGTGGGCTCCTCATTTAGGTGGGAGACAAAAAAAAAAAAAACTAATAATTGGTAGTCAATTCAGAACACGAGATACTTGGGCATAATAAAATGAAAGAGTCACCTTTTCACAATAAAAAAACTAATCATTTGTTCATTAGAAAAAAAAAAAAAAGGACTAATTGTACGAGAGTTTTTATTTGGCCCAGTTATATGCACACACTTTTTTATTAAGAACACACACCTAAGATAATTTAAAAGTTAAATATATGTGTAATGACAAAAATATCCTTATCACCTTATTTGTATTATGTTTGTGTGTTATTTGTTATTTGTTGTATTAATTTTGTTGTTGTTGAGTTGTTTTCGATGCTAATGAACGTAAATACGACGATAAATATTTTTTTGGTGTTTGAATTTTATAAATTTTTCGAGTCTGATTTTATGAAAATGTGACCAACTTTCATTTTTTTTTTGTTTTTTGCGAAAAATAGCCTAATTTTCGAAAATAATTTCCGAAAAAAAGGACATATTTTCGTCAAAATTATTCGAATGGTTTATAATTTTTCAGAAATTGAATAATAAAGGGTATTTTAGGGAGTTAATGGGGGTGTACTCAATAATTTGTGGGTGTTTTCATCACGTGGGTGTTCTCAATAAAAAAGTGAGTGGATATAACCTATTCTACCTTTTTTATGCAGATAATTCTTGACTGGCTATGGGCTACAAATGTCTTGGGCCCATTGCTCGGCCCATTATTCATTTATTAAATTATTTTTGGGAAAAATATAAATGTTTCTGTTCACGAAATTTTTTTTATGCAGGATGACTCACTTTTTAAAAAGGATAAATAACAATTGAGATTTTGGGGGTAATTTTATAAAATACTTATTTATAAAGTGAAAAATTTATTGAATCGTGTGTATGTAAGTTAAAAAATAATGATATAATTTTTTTTTTATAAATTTGTAAATATTGTAAAGGTAGAATTTATAAAAGATTTTTCTTTTTGGAGGTGTGGGAGTTGTTTTAGAATGTCCCGAAAAAAAGTAAAGAACAGAGAGGTAGTGTTTATAATTTTTTTTTATTTAGATTTGGTCCTTCACTCTCAAAATTAGTGATCAAAATTTTATTTTTGCTCTTATTTTTTTTTCTGCCGTCAGTTGAATAACATGATCAACTATTTGAGGATAATAAATATAACTATTTAAAAATTTTGAACTTAAATATATAATTATAAAAAAAATAAATCAATTTTTTAATAATTATATTTAAATAAAACTTATAAATAAGTATATTTATCACTTGATTTTTCGATGAACGAGACGATCAATTATAATTATTAATCATATAATCAAAAGTGAGAGTCAAGGGAAAATTTTATGATCAATTTTAAAAGTGGGTGAAAATAGGGGCTAAATCTGGAAAAAAAAAATACACAAAAAACGTACCTATAATTATCCTTATTTTTGCGTTCAATCTAATTTGGTTATATTTATTGCTGCGGTATATAATTGGAGATGAAATTATAATAACTCATGCGAAAATGCAAGGTGGATCAACTGGAATCGGCTATGGTCTCAAATACCAGGTCAATTTTTCTGAATTTTCTGTAGTATTCGAGAAGAAAGTGAGTATCTAAACTGAATTTGATTGCATCAGGCAAGATGCATTTCCGATGTGAAAGCCGATACAGATCACACCAGTTTCCTCACCGGCACTCTTAGCCTCAAAGAAGAAAATGAGGTACTTTAGGAGCAGTAATTTTTCGGAATCTAGTACTTTTGTTACGGTTGATCTAAATGCGGTGAGAATTTTCAGGTGCATTTGCTGAGACTTTCATCTGGTGGTACTGAATTGATCTGCGAGGGTTTGTTTTCTCATCCGAATGAAATTTGGGATCTCGCGTCTTGTCCTTTCGATCAACGGATTTTCTCCACTGTGTACTCTTCTGGTAATTCCACCGTTTTTTCAGTTTCAGATTACGGAATAATGGCATACTCTTGATGCATCAAATTGTTTGATGGAGAAATGTAGTTAGACTGATAAGCAAACCAAGTTCCTGATATTTAATAGATATTAAAGGGACTTGAACTATTCATTTAATTCTGAAGAATGATAGTGTTAACTGTTATGTTGTTTTCAAGGGGAAACATACGGTGCAGCAGTATGGCAAATCCCTGAGTTGTATGGTCAGCTGAGTTCTCCTCAATTGGAAAGTGTTGCTTCTCTGGATGGACACACTAGCAAGATTAGATGGTAAGCTTGATTTGAAGGATAAACTGTGGGTTAAAGTTAGAACATTAATTTTATGGGGAAGTCTTGTGTTGGACCGTCTCATACATGAGACATGCTACTTTTACAAACTTTTCAAATATGAATATTATAAAAATAGGCAAAAGTATCACTTATATATGAGACCATCTCATATAGGTTTTTGTGTAATTATATTTGTTTTCAGTTAGTCAATGAGGAATAAATATATGATATGTAAAAATAATACAATGCACACAGAATACAATCATAGAAAAAGTTAAATTGCAACAGAGAACAGAGTTCCATGTGGTCATTACTCTGAAAAAAGAACTTTGGATTCTACCAGCATGCTTTCATTTTAGTATCCCTATCAAACTACTGAAGGGCAATGTGCTCTGCCTAATTGTTAGTATTCCTTTCCTAATTAGGCATAGTTCATTGCCCTTCAGTAGCTTGTGCTTCATTAATACCCAATTTGTAGGAAGCTTAGTGATTGTTAGAATCTGCGATCTGTAGACCCCATTGGTGACAACTGACAACCTCTCTTCCATGTGACTTTCTCAATTGGAATTTGAAAATTTGGAACCCAATTAGATTTGTCTCATGATAGGAGAAAGGAAAAGGAGAGGAAATTTTCACTTTCAGTTTGATTGGGATTAGTAAGCATTATGATCAATGGTTTTCCTTTTTTTCCTTCCCCAATAAAGCATAATATAATATGCTTGTGTAATGATACTACATGCTCTTTGTAGCATACTCTGGTGGCCTACAGGAAGACATGACAAGCTGGTTAGCATTGATGAGCAAAATCTCTTCCTCTGGAGCTTAGATACTTCAAAGAAGACTGCTCAGGTTAGTGACCTGCAGAAATGATTTGAGTTGGTTCAGCCATATGTGATATGTTTGTGTCAACATGGACATGATACTAGCTTTGCACCTGTCCATTTTAGCTATCTATATACCCTATTTTTATCTTATCTTACTTATAAAAGTGGTTAACTTCACGGATCATGCTTTTCAGAATTATGATTGAATGTTTGACTGGGTAATGGTAGAAAATAAACCATGTTATAGTATCAGATGTTATTGGAGTGTACCACTTGAGTTTCAGAAACTATGGTATTTTTGTGAATTGTCCTCATCCAATTTTTATTTTGCCCCAGTTAAGTTATACTCTATTTGTCATAATATCAATCATGCATTATTAACAAAAAAACAACTCATATTTGTTATTTATCATTTATGTTCTTTTTTGGCCTTGTTATTATTGTAAATATTGTGTGCCTTCTTTTTTTTTTTTACCTTAATTACTTCTACTTGTTCCATATGTTCAACATGAGATGACATTAAAACAAGGGTTTTAACCTTTATTATAACCTTGTTGCTTCAGATTATTCAGCTAATTCTTATTCAGGTTTTGTTACATAATCTAGGTACAATCACAGGAATCAGCTGGCATGCTTCATTATTTAACTGGTGGAGCATGGGATCCTCACGACTTCAATTCCATGTCTTTAACATGTGATTCATCGGTTCAGATTTGGGATTTAAGGACTATGAAGTATGCTTTATTTGATTCCACGTATTTGCATATTGTCGAGCAATGAACCACTTAAAACCTGTTTTAGGTTAATAGTCAAGAAGCAGTTTTAAAAGCTATACTCCTTCTGTCCCATGATTACTTTCATATGGAGGTGGATACACATACTAAGAAAAAGGAGTAATGAGTAGGGATTTAAAGGGTAATTTTGTAAACTTTTATGTATAAATAAAAAGATGAGTTGGATTGTGTGTAAGTGGGCCCAAAAGTAATGACATTTTGTGTAAAATTTGGGATATTGTGGGGGTGGAGTTTATGAAGAGTTTTCCATTTTAAGGGTGTGAAAGTTATTTTGGGACAAACGAAAAAGGAAAGTGTGAAAGTAATCGCGGGATAGAGGGAGTATAGTAGATGTTTCTCCAATTTCTTAAATCCTGCAATGCTACTCTATGGTTTTGTTTTGTGTATAAACTTACTATTCCACAACTTTGCCCTGTTTCCATTGCCCTTTTTCCATGTTGCAGTGGGTGTGATTGCCCTAGCATTTAAGATCAGCTTACTAATGTTATCTTATCCAAATTTACCACACCCATGTCATTTATACTGGTGGCTATAGAATCTTTATCTACTTCCAGACTTACAAACTTTTGTAACTTATTATTCCACAACTTTACCTTGTTTCCATTGCCCTTTTTCCATGTTGCAGTGGATGTGATTGCCCCACCATTTGAGATCAGCTTACTAGTGTTATCTTATCCAAATTTACCACACCCATGCCATTTATACTGGTGGCTATAGAATCTTAATCTACTTCCAGACTTACAAACTTTTGTCAGTGATTTGGTTTTATATTCACAAACTTGTAGTTTAATAAATATTCACCCTCTATAATGAAATCCACGGAGAGGCTTTTCATGCTGATATTTGTCTACTGGTGTCTATAGAATCTTTTTCTACTGACTTGCAAACTTTTGCTAATGATTTGGTTTTATGTTCACATAGTTCGTAGTTTATTAAATATTCTCCCTCTTTAATGAAGTCCACTGAGCGGCTTAGTTGGTCCATGCTGAAATTTCAGGCATTTTAAAGGAACACCAATTGCAACCATGAAAATAAAAATTTATAATGCGTGCAGGAAAACCAATTCAATTGAGCATGCACATGTCCGTACTGTAGATTATGACATGAAGAAGAGCTACATGCTTGTAAGTGTGCTACAAACTTGATTAGTGTATCTCTTGCCTATATTTTAGTTATTTTTATTGTCTGTTAATGTGATTGTTCATTCTTTATCATTATATTATCTACAAATTCAAGTCATTTTCGATCTGTCACTTCCTTATTCAATTAGGATAATGCAAATTTTAGTAGAACAATGATGCATCCATCTATAGGAATTCCCTTGTACAGTTGCTCAACAACGCAAAAATTGCTTTTAGTCAAGCACACAAACATAATCATGCATTTGGCCATGATAGTGTGCATTAGGTAACTAAGAGTGTGATACTGATATCCACTAATAATATCTCAAAATCTACAAACATTATATGTAGCAGGTTTTCACAATGCACATGAATGCAATAGTGGTTGAAAAATAACCAGACTCATTCTTTGTTTTTTTTTTTTGTGTGTGTGTGTGTGTGGAATTTTGATTGAAATGTTTAATTAACTAGAGGGACTTGCTTCATAAAGGAAAAAATCTTGTAAAGAAAAGGTTTGTTGAGAATGAGACATATAGGTGAGTCTAACTTGAGGTGGATAATAATACACTTAAAACTTTCTGTTGAAGAATGGATTAGAAGCATGATGGTCGAGAGCTCCTGCAGGCTGGGGAAAAGGTTGCATGTCATTCAGTTGTTCACCGATTCTCTTGCTCCTATTGCTCGGTAGAACTACTTAAGTCAATTGATGTCTAATAAGCTTTGATGAGCCATGTTCAGTTTGGGTATAAAGTGTGAATTGTTACCAACGTTGAGGAACCTGGTAAGTGGTGCCAAGTTGGAATATACTATAATTCTACACTAGGGAAATCCATCTCCATTTAACTTGCAGATGATGTTCTGTCCTCAAAATTAACATGATTTTGAAACTCATATTTTACCCAGATCTTGGTTGCTTTTAAGTGTCAAAGTACAGAAGTTCCAATAGCATGCATGGAAAAGTTGTATTTTCCTGGTTTAGTGTATAATACTGTTTGTATTTGCTTTTACCAGTATACTTTGAATGTACCTCTTTTAAAATGAGCTTATGAGTGTTGGTTGACATTTCTCAGGTAACTGCTGAAGATGAGTCTGGCATTCATATATGGGACCTTAGAAAGTTGAAGTCTCCAGTTGCAGATCTGCCTGGGCATTCACATTGGTAAAGCACTCACAACTATCATTATCTGTCTTTTTTTTTTCTTTTGTGTATGGTCCTACTTCATATTGTTTCCTTTCATGCCTTCTTTGTTTTTTTGTTACAGTTATTCTTTTCAGCAGTATCTTTAAGTTTTCTTTTTCCCCTCCCTTGCATTTTATCTTGTTGTATTATGTCATCTTTTTCATTATATATATTGCCAGTTTGATTATCTGAGAATTAATGAGTGCTATTTTTTATAGGACATGGACTGTTAAATGTAATCCCAAGTATGATGGCCTAATTCTGGTACAATCTCCCTACCTGCATCTCCTCCTCTCCCTACACTCTTTTACACTTTTACTTTACCTCAGAAAAGGAGTCTGAAAACTTTTTAGTTCTTTTAGTACAACTGGTTAAATGTGAAAAGAAATTCGACAATTTAATCAAGTCATCATCATTATGTTGCCTTCTTATTACATGGTGTCCAGAACAAGTGAGAATTGTTTCTCTTGTAGTCACTGATTATTGCTGATGATGGCCAAGCTTTTGTAGAGTGCTGGAACTGACTCAGCTGTCAATTTATGGTTGGCCTCTCCTCCAATGGGTGATGATTCAGCATCAGATAGGTACACGATTCAATTTAGTACTTATATTCTCTACTTGAATCATTGCTGGAAATTGATTTTAATTACATATATTCTGTTAGTTTCGTGGAGCCACAAACCCGGGTGGTAGAACCGATGCTCAATTCCTACAATGACTATGAAGACAGTGTGTACGGTAATTAATGTTAACCCATAACGCTCTCCCAACTCTATTGCTGAAATTCACTTGACTTGCTTTGCATTATTCAGGTCTCGCTTGGAGTTCTCGGGAACCATGGATATTTGCATCGTTGTCTTATGACGGAAGGGTAGGGTTCTCATCCTCTTCTTCTATGCATGAAAAGGGCATAATTTATTTATATACACCCTAAGAAGATGAGTTGGTCTTATGTAAAAATAGTTTTACCGTACAACTGGTTTGCAACTAATATAACAACTTATATTTTAAATGAAACAACTAGTTTTGACAAACTAATTAGTTTTAATAGAACAATTAATGCTGTTTAAAACTAGATACAAAATAGTGAAATACAAGTCAGTTGCATGGTGAAACTGGTTTACATGAGACTTTGCCTAAGATGATAATTGGCTTGTCCAAAATTGAGATTCAGGTTATCCTGGCATGTAAACTCATGTTAATATGATATACAACTAAATCAATGTAAGGTGTGTTTGAACCTTTGACTAAAAACAACAACATTGGAGATTACAATTACAAATTGGAAATATAACTCTATAACTTTTTCTAAACTCGTGTTATAAAGGAATTCAATCAGTACATTTTTCAAGTCACCCATATAAGTATAATTGATTCGTTATTAGCCTTCTTCTTCTTCTTTCAAGATATTGTTATTTCTTGAGCTTGATGCCATTACTTCATTCTCTTTGTGCAGGTTGTTGTGGAATCAGTAACACCTTATCTTACGAAATAATTCAACTGAATGATATGTTGTAAGTGAAATTCTTAAACCCAATTTCGTCTTAGAAATCCAACATGTGCTGAAACTGATTAATAAAGCAAGTTCATTCTCTCTGATCTCAGATACTGATTGACATTTTTAGAAACCCAATCAAGCTGAAACCTAAGTCAAAGCTATGTTGTGATCGATGACTGTATTGCAAATCTGTAATGTGGATTCACATTTGTTTTTATTCCTGAGAAGTACGCGTCCTTTTTAGTCTTTACTGGATCTTGGTTGTGTAGTCATGGCGCTGTTGGCTTCTTTATTACTTGGTAGAATATGGTGGCACAATTCCATATTCTAGCCATTCAGTTTTATGGTCTGAATACATTTTGACTATTTGACTTGTTTGGTGGGAGAAAAGTGTTCTTGATGAACTGGGGAAGTGTTGAGACTCTTTTTGTATTATTCCTTCCCTAATCAGATACCACTACAGGGAGCTATGGACCAAATGACATGTTAATATTTTTATTACACAAACTAATTCCTTTTCCTGTAGATACTGATTGCTATCACTCTTATTAACTCTTAATTTGCTTGGATTTGGATTGAAGGGTTGATTATGGATTTAAGTTCTTATCAGCAAACCCGTGGTTGCTTGAATTGATCTGGACAATTTATTCTTAAAAAAAATACTAACATACTAGTGTATATAAGTTTGCCATAGTGTTGTATGTATCATGTGCGTCATGCAACTCAAGTGCATTTATATATAGTTCTTCTTCAGTCCCCTAGAGGTCTCACTTTTTAAGAAATTGAGTAATGATCGAGGTTTTGAGGGATAATTTTATAAAATTTTATGTATAAATTAAATAAACTTATTGATTTTGACATTTGGTGTAAACTTGTTGATTTTGTGAGAATGAATTTCATGGAGGACTTCCATTTTAGGAGTGTGAAAGTTGTTTTAAGACGTCATAAAATAAAAAGTATGAACATTATTAGAGATGTGAAATATAAGTTATTTTTATTGAATAGTTGTAGTTGTTTGTACTAAATAATTGGAGCTATCCAATCATTGTTCAATTATGCACTTTAAATTGTACACAGTAAAAAATTTAGTCATTAGTGACAAAGTCAAATGAATACCCATATTGGGTTTGATTAAATCGAATACCCACAAAAATTTTCAATTGTCATCTCTACAAAATAAGGACAAGTTAATTTATGGGCGATCGAATTGTGAACACATGTTAGAGACAATGTCAATTGGGAGTCTTGCAAGCATGCAGTTTGTGGCGTATTTCGTTGCCACAATCTTCAACGATTGCTATCACAGAAAAGGAAAACGAAGAGCCAAAATGGATAAGGCCGAAATGACGTTGAACTTATCCAAGACATAGTGGTTTCCTCGTTCAAAGGCAGAGAAAATCTGGGGATCCACCTGGCACTCTTTTTCACCAAGAACGACACGTCATATTATATGACACGTAAGCCTCTTTCACCTTATCCAAGTATCTGGCCTCGTCATCCCCTCACCTGGTGCTGACACGTGGAAATCAATATTCCTTTGTTGGGGTTGGAAAATCTGATTCTAAAGTACAGTTTGGGGGTTGGTGGCCCCCTTGCTTAGTTGGAGGAGAGCCACTAGTTATAATCTTCTGTGATTCACGTTTTTTTATTATTATCTTCGCTTAATGAAAAATTGTGAAAGCTTTGTAATATGTATCCAATATGTGCACATGATGGGTATTCAATGGTCTACTCTAGTTGAAAAGGGTGTGGATCTAATTAAAAAGGTTAATTACAATTTGCAATTTGTATAATATTATGTTTTATGATTTGTAACTTATATTATATTTTATAATAAATTGTAACTTGTATATACATGTATATACATTATTACTATCATGCACAAGCATTGCATAGAAATTCATAAAATTATTGAAGTTCATGGAATTATCGAAATTCATGAAAGAAATTCTTTTAGGCTTCATTTGGATGGAATAGATTTGAAATCAAGAGATTTGAGGATGATATACCATGCATTCACACAAATTAAAATAGAGGAAAACTAAATGAATGAATTTGATTCACTCAAATATTAAGCACAAGTGAGAGGATTTCAAATAACTAGGTTTTGTTAGGATATTTAAAATCCTCTCATTTATAAATAATATTCATGTGAATCAAATCCATTCATTTAGTTTTTTCCCATTTTGATTTATAAATGTATGATATATTATTCTCAAATCTCTTGATTTCAAATGACTCCATCCAAATGAAGCCTTAAATTCAATTAAAGAAGATATACAAGAACAACATAGTAATGCTATGTGAATTTAAGAGGAAAGTTAACCTAACAAAAGGAAAGTCACCCTTATTATGAGCGAGCTTATTAACTAAACAAACTATCTCAACAAACTAAATAGCTTAACTAATTAATCAAGAAGGGCCGAAAGAGTAAGTAACAACTTTTAAAGAAAATACAAAAGGTATGTTTTCTTTTATATCTTTAATATTAGTTAATGTTAATCTAGTTTTATTGTCAAATTTGTTATAATAATAGTTATTTTTTAAAAACGACGTTTTGACACATAGCAAGGACCTCCCAACACGAGCGACTAGAAAAACACACGTGGCAAAACAGGAGTGGTCACTCTCTGAGCTCAGGTCAGCTCACGTGTCGGTAATAAAAGTTAAAAACCCTCAGCCCGCCCCACCACCACGGCGATTCGCTGCCACCCCCACCCCTATCCACCACCACCAATTCACATCGACGCCCCATTTTACACCCAATGACCAATGTACTACTAACTCTACGCATAAAACCACTTCTTCTATATATATACGCACGCATACTCATAACTTAGCGGATCAACGGAACTACTGAATTTCTCCGGCTTTCTCTCCTCCAATGCCTGCATTAATCTTTACCTCTCTCTGCCGCTCCGCCGCCTAATCAGCGGAAATTGAGCTGTGCTGTTTTTTTAGGGGCGAAAAAAGTAGAGAAAGTTAAACCCATTGCGAGAATTTCTCGAAGCTAGGGTTTTCTGTTTTTTTTTTTTAATTTTTTAATATTTGGTTGTGGGCTACTTTACTGCTTGATGGCATTTATGTAAGATAATTGCAAGAGAAATGGCGGTTGCGAGGGGGTTTACGACGCCGTTTAGTGTGAGGTTGTTGAAGACACCGGATGTGGAAATTCCTAGCGGTAAAAATGGGTTTGTTTTGGAGGTGCGGCGGAAAAAGCGGCGGCTGTTGGCGGTCGGTGCAGTTGTCAAGTGTTGCTGTTCGAAGATTCGGGGGGTTTGCGGGTCGGGTAAGAATGCGGAGAAGTATGAGGAACGGCACCTCGATCCGAATAAGAGACCAAATTATCGAGGCCGAGCCCCTGTTATGCCATTTGCTTCTCCTCAGTATGTACCGCACACACACACACACACTCCCGCCTTAAACTTTCCTACTAATTAAGTAATCTATTGCAATATTTGCCGTTGCTTGCGTGAAGCTTTCAATTTTTTAGTTCAAATAGTAACGAATTCATATTCCACCGTTGCGCTAATTGTGGAACCATTTGATTCTGTACTATCCAGATAAAAATCTAAAGCGGTTTTCCGGAACCATGTTTTTTGAGATACTTGATGCAGCTCTTTTGTTTGATCAAAATTTATTTATTTATTTTTTCTGAGATAAGCTTGATCAAACTTGCGCATGGTAAATCTTCCCAGAATTATGTCAGTGTAGATTTTAGAAGTTGGAATCGTTGCTGAGAGGCCTTATGTCATATATTTTGGTTTAAGTAGTGATGACATTTGAGCATGTAGACAAGCATATGATTTCTGAATTCTGATTATCTATGACTGCATAATGTAAACCTATTTTCTTCTGCCAATGAATCGAAGAGCTCTACTAAGAATGACAGGCGTAGCTGTAAGAGAATTCAGGATGATATGAGGCATTTTGATTTTGTAGCAATTTAGTTGTTTTCAAAACATATTACTGCTTATTTTAATAGTGTCTAACTTGGAATATAATTTTCAATAATTTACGTCTTTATGAAATTCTAACTTGGAATAGAATATTCATTGATTTACTTCTTTATGAAATTCTAACTTGGAATATAATTTTCATTGCTTTACTTGTTTATGAAATTCTAACTTGGAATATAATTTTCATTGAACTACTTGTGAAAGGCTTAATATTGGTTCATTTGAAAGAGAAAATTCGTTATGCAATATTCATCTCTAGTTATGCCAAATTTGAATCAATATATCAATTAATATTTGCCGCTTTAAAAGTATTCTTATTACCGCAGATCTCGATTTGTTTCCAAACAAGAAAAGTTTTTCTCCCGCTGCACCCCAAGAAACTCAGGTCCTCAATCCCGAGATTCTCCCCCTCAACGAGGTGACCACTCTTTCTTGTCTAACATTGTACGACATTTCAAATAATTCCATATTATTTTTCAACTTATATTTCAGAATTATAATATTTTCAAACTATCTAATTCATTTTGCTGTAGATTAATTAGTATTGTTAGCCTTTTGTTTCTTTCCTGTTTCATGATGATATGTGTTAAACTGGATTCCTTCATTATGTGTAGATACCGGTATTGCCAATGAGAAGGAGTGGGGCATCAGTCTGTTAAGTGAAAATGTCAATGAATCTGGCACTAATGAAGATGGTAGTACTTGGTACCGTGAAAGTGGAGAAGATCTTGGAGATAATGGTTACCGATGTAGATGGAGTAGAATGGGTGGTCAAAATGCTGACGGCACTTCGGAATGGAAAGAAACGGTAATAACATTTTTTTATATTATTTTTGGAAAATTATTATTATTATTATTATGGAAAACTACAGCGGCTTCTTGCTTGAAACAGAATGAGAAGGGCTGGGGCATCAGTCTGTTGTTTTTTTTTAGCAAACTACAAATGCTTCTTGCATGAAAATAATGATGTTAGCATGTCACACATGGGAACTGGTGTTTGTATGTATGTCAATTAGAATTGCAAATTTTTGTATGTGGTTGGATGTGTTGGCCAATTAATTGTGTATATTTCTATAGAATCTATACTCCGGTAAATCAAAATATTATTGTGGAAGATTGCAAAGACTAAAAAGCTTTTGTTAGTAGTGTTAGCTTCAATATCTGAAGGTCGAAATGGTAGCTGTCTTTCACACTTGATACTTGGTAGATGGATTGTTACTTTTTTGTGAATATGATGTTCTTTGTAAAAAATTATCATGGCTATTCCAGTATCACCATAATGAAAGAACGAAGCTGCGCACAAGTGCTAAGTGGATATATTTCCATGTGAATTTTGATCTGGTCAAATTTTGACTATTAGTCAGAGTAACAGTTTCAAGTAATTGTGCATTATACATTTCTAGATATATAAAATATACATAGGTAATAGGAATTTGGGATGGGTTGATCTCTCTGTTTTGTTCTTTTTTTTATAAAGAAAGGGAATGACTTGATATTTGATTCAACCATTACCTGTATTTCTCTTGGTAGTTGGTGATCATGTATTATCTTGTCTGAGGCCAGGGCTAATTTTATCTTGAAATGGTATTTGCTTTGATATTTACTTTTGTTTTGATAACCTATTAAGTATCATCCCAGGTGGATGCATTTAATTGGATTTGTTGATCTCCTTGACAGTGGTGGGAGAAAAGTGATTGGACTGGCTACAAAGAGCTAGGTACTGGAACTCAGTTGTGCTTTTCAGCGTTTACTCCAATTTCTTTGATGATCCACAGTTCTTTTGATAGATGCTAGATCGTGCTTCATTTTCTTGCTGGTGCTAGTTTTGCACAACTGCTTATTATGTCCATTATGAATGCCAGGTGTCGAAAAATCGGGAAGAAATGGTGAAGGGGACTCTTGGTGGGAAACATGGCGAGAAGTTCTGCACCAGGATGAGTGGAGGTTTTTGCTTTGAATGTCCTCAGAAACATTAGTAGTAATTATTATCATCCTCACAATTACAATTCCATTTTAAACTGCAGTAATCTTGCTAGGATAGAACGAAGTGCACAGAAGCAAGCAAAATCAGGAACTGAAAATGCTGGGTGGTATGAAAATTGGTAAGAGTGGTGAAGGCATTTAAAAGACTCTGAAAAAGCCAAAGGTATATGGATAAAATTTCTTCAATGCAGGTGGGAAAAATACGACGCTAAAGGCTGGACTGAGAAAGGGTCGCATAAATATGGTAGATTGAATGAACAATCCTGGTGGGAGAAGTGGGGAGAGAACTATGATGGAAGAGGTTCAATCCTAAAATGGTAATTCCTTATCCTTTTCTCTTCCTGGTTTAGCATTTTTCCCCAGGTGTTCTGTCACAGTTTTGATGCCACCGCTTGGGGTTAAATCTGTTTTATATTTTCCCATTTGTTTGTCATCACTGAAATTTGTCTTAGCTGAAATTTTTTTATACACAAAAAGAAAAAGAATTTGGGTTTGGAAAACTAAACCTCAATATTACAATTATTGTTGTAATCTCAAAATTGTATCACATGATGTTATATTTGTGTCTCCAGGACTGATAAATGGGCTGAGACCGAACTTGGGACGAAGTGGGGAGATAAGTGGGAAGAAAAGTTCTTTGCTGGTATTGGTTCACGGCAAGGGGAGACTTGGCATTTATCTCCCAGCGGTGAAAGTAAGACATCAACTTTTTTGGGCACAATATTGATTTATGACTGCCATTTGCTTGATAATCATCAAATTTCCAATTAAATAAAATGAATATGCCTGATGATTGATGTACTATTATATAAATGATTAGCAAGTAAACCTAGATTAGTTATTTTAACGCATGTGCGCTTAGCCTAATGAATAGCTTATCTTTGTTCAACTTGGTAACACACCACAAAATATCAAATGAAAGAGATTGAGGAGTGTTTCTAATGCGGATCAACTCTATGCATGCATTTAATAATTTAGTTAAATACTCCATGAGAGTGAATTTCTCATACCAAAAATGCCAACTATTAGTTTTGATCAACCATGATAAATCAATTAATTCGAGATTTTCAGGCCCACATCATTGCTTTGATTAGACTAATTAAAATGAACATTTAAGTGTAACATGATTATATGTTAATGTGGATGACTGTTTATTTGACATCCCTTGCTTGGCTTTTATTTGATTTTTGCTTGCATCTGATGTTTTTACAATAAATAATAGGATGGTCGAGGACATGGGGAGAAGAACACTTCGGAAATGGGTATGGATGTACAACTGACATATATATGTAATAAGAGTTTGTCTTATGTTAAACAGTGTTATTGTGCAATTGATTCACAACTATCACTTAACACTAAAACAATTAATACTTTTTAGTCAAACAACTGATACTATCAAAATAATACCTTTTAATAGAACAATACTATTTAAAAAGACACATAAAATGCAAATCAATTGCACGGTAAAACTGACTTTGTCCATTTAACAAACTCTTGTCACGATTTACTATGCTTCTACGGTGAGTTTACCTTCCAATGTTTCACGACCTAACTATTACAAGAAAATGCCGGCTACATCACTAAAGTAAAAGATGCAGTTTGGACTAAAAGCATATGGTTTTGGCTCAACTGTTAGTTGATGAACCTTCTTTCATATACATACAGGAAAGTGCACAAGTATGGCAAGAGTACCACCGGGGAAAGCTGGGATATTGTTGTAGATGAAGAAACGTACTACGAGTAAGCAATGTTAAACTCTTTGTATCCAACTCCTTAGTCTTATAAATTCAACCTGAAAAACGTGATGTTTTAACTGAAGGGCTGAACCACATTATGGATGGGCGGATGTTGTGGGTGATTCAACTCAGTTACTGTCAATTGAGCCACTGGAAAGACCCCCTGGTGTCTTCCCAAATCTCGATTTTGGATCATCTCTACCACCTCCAGGAGAGCCGTCGGAATGACAGATTAATGGATGATGGACATAGGTGGTTGATGTATGTGAAGAGAATAATGTTGCTCTGTCTATTCTCCATTTTATTCATTCTTTTACTATTTTTCCGCCTTTGTGAACATTGCAGTCATTCAGTTTGGATATTTTTCAATGGAGGATTTTCTTGCATTGCCATCTCAGCTTGTTCCTTTTCTTTGTCCGCCCCACGTCTTTCTGTTTGTGGTGTCTAAGTTTTATATACATTTGAGTGCACTATGCAATTTATGTGTAATTTTTAATAATATTGATAATTTTCACTGAAAAATGTCCTATTAAAAAATGCACCGTACGATTCATTTGGTGGACAAGAGGTTTAGTCTTTGTGAAGGAGTTGGGGCTGAATCTATAATTTCCGACTACTCGTTATACATTTTTAAATGAAAATTATGTTCATTTCCAACTATTTGATACATTTTATATAAAAATTTATATTCACATGAACAAATGAAAATAAAATGGTTTTGATCGCAATTATCAAATACAAATATTGATTTTTAAAGTCCTCTCATAATGAAAATAAAATGGTTTTTTTTTTTTTTTTACAATGTAGTAGGTTTTATATTACTTAAAATTAGTACTCCCTCCATCCCATAAAAGCTTTCACACTTTCCTTTTCCGTCCGTCCCAATATAAGTTTCACACCCTTAAAATGGAAAACCTTTTATAAATTCCACCCTCACAATTTTCACTAATTTACACAAATGTCATTACTTTTACTCTCACATATACATATCTCAATTAAGTTTTTTTACTTTATACATAAAAGTTTACAAATTTATCCACAAAACTTCAATCATTACTCTTTTTTCTTAAAGTGTGTGTCCACCTACATATGAAATCTTTTCCGGGACGGAGGGAGTATTTGATTGATTACTAGTAGGAATATCATATTTCCCCACCCCCAAAAAAAAAAGAAAAGAAAAAAGAAAGCGACATTAAAATTAGTTAAATATCACATTTTCCCTTCTTCATATGTAGTTATCTCTGTCTTTGGTGAAATTCTAACAACTTATTTTATCGTCCTTATGGAATGGTGGTATCTTATTGATGACTGATCGAGTCTACTGACAATTTCAAAGTTAATTTTAGGATGGAAGTCGGACAATTTTTGTCTTCAGGCTATGTTTGTTTTGGGAAAGTTAATTTTAGGATGGAAGTCGGACAATTTTTTGTCTTTAAATGAAGTTCAATCATTTTATTGTCCATCTCTTCTGTATTATTTGCACTCAACAACAACCGAAACCGAATATATGGATGAAATATATATACTAATATAATAAAAATGTGTAAATTAGATTATATAAAAAATGTGAACTAAAATGTGTAGATTAAAGGATTAAATAGGTGTTTGTAAACCAACCTTATGTGTAGAATCACTTTTATTTTGAAAAAAACACTTATATAATATTTGCAACCATTTTTTAAAATACTTAAATACAATTTTGGTAAAAACAGCACTTGTTTTCAGAGAATTCGAAAGAATTCTTAATGGTAGAGAGAAAAAAATAATAATTACTTTCACATATAATTACTCCACTGTCAGTAAAAGTGATTTTTTTTTCCAAATTCTCATTTTTTTAATTTAATTTAATATCACTTTTTTTTCAAACACCCCTCACTTTCACATATAATTACTCCACTGTTACTTCGGGTATTTTCTCCTTAACAAAAAAAAAAAAAAATCTTTGGGAGGCTATTGGGAGAGGAAAGTGATCTGAAGGTTGTTTTAGTAAGAAATTAATACTCCATTGCTCTCACAAATATAAATCTATATTTTTTTGTATAGATAAAAAAATGAAAGTTATTATAATTAATATATTAAATTTTTATATTATTTTTTCATTTTGTCCTTATGTAATATCTAGATATTAATTTGGAAAAAAATAAAATGTATTAAATATGAGTAATGATATACTAAATATAGTAATTAATCTATATTTATGAGACGAATGTAAATAAAAAGTAAATATATTTTTATGGAATAGTAGGAGTATATAAAAAATAATGTAAGAAATTAATCTCATTAAGAGAATTGGATGAAAAAACTGGAACTTTCCTTTTTCATAGCCAACATACAGATTTCAGACATTCAAATTTCAAATTTAGCTGGCACCCTTATTTTATTTATATTTATTGCATCAATTGTATGCCAACGACTAACATGGACCTATTGTATTTTTTTTTTTTCGAAAAAGGACCATATTGTATTTCAAAAATCAAAACATGTGTTTATGTATAAATCTCATTAGAGAGTTTACTTTTTATTAATAAAATAATAGAGCTGAATATAGAAAATATAATCTGGAAGACATGTCTAATACCTGTAAGTTGTAAGTTGTCTTTGGGTATTTCTCATATTTAAGTATTTATTTAAAAAAAAATACCTCTCTTTTTTTTTTCTGATAAAAAGAGAAAAAGAAAATATAATCTGATTAAAAAAAATGCCTTTATTTAAGTATTTATTTTAAAAAAAATACCTCTCTTTTTGTATCACGAATTTACATATAATAAATCTAATAAATACTAAAAACATGCTAATAATACATGAATTTTTTTCTACACACCCGAAAATAATGTCCTAATATAAATAGATTAGGATACCCATAATGTAAATTATCATAATATATATAATAATATTAAAACCTCTTTTACTCAAATTCAGTGGACTCCTCCAATCTTTGTGCTAGACTAGGGATGGCAACGGGGCGGGTTTGGCCTGTCCCAGGACCCGTCCCGCTAGAAATTTTTTTGACTCGCGAACCCAGCGGGTAAAACCCGCCCCGCCTTGTTTTTTTTTTTTTTTTTTTTTTCATATTTCTAAGTCTCTACTCTGTCCAAATATATAAAATTCATTAACATTATTTTCAAAATATAACATATTCACGTGAAACTTTGAAACTGTAACAAATAAAATTAAAATATCATTAGTGTCTTAACCATTCAAAAAATGACAAATCAAATACAAATATTTAAATTTAATCACACGTTAAATAAAATATAAAAAAATTTATATATATAACTTTTAAATAAAATAATTAAAATATAAAACTTTTAATATTTTATTTTAAATAAAATATAACCTAGAACATAAAATAATTAGATAATTAGTATATATATATATATATATATATACGGGTCGGGTCCATATAATATCGGGACCCGTTTCAGACCCGTTTGACCTGGTCCAGACCCGCCCCGCACGGGCCGAATTTGTGGCGGGTCCGGGTTTTTACCCGCCCCATTGCCATCCCTATGCAGCCAGACCCACAGGACTTGGGCGCAGCCGAGACGAATGGGCGGAGCATGTAGCCTATTGAGTTTCTCCTAGACGATCATAATTTGAATTAAGGAGTGATTTTTCTCTCACATCAATGTGAGATAATTAATTCTTTAATTCTTAAATTAATTATCACTCCTTTCAATATTTTAATTTATAAAATGTGTTATTTTAACGTTCTAACTTTGTATATTAATTTCTCACTCATCAAATTTCAATTTTGAGATTATAAATATACTACGATCATCTACTTCGAGAGCAGATCGATCTCGTGCCATTTAATTTTCCAAAAATTAAACGAGCGTCACACTGTGTATACCAAAATTTCGGTACGATATGGTTATCATACCGAAATTTTTGGTATGATATCGGTATAAAAAATATGAAAATTTTGGTATACGGTGTATACCAAAAAATATTTCGATATTTCGGTATAATTTGGTATATACTGTACCATTTTTTTAAATAAATATTTAATTAAACTATTTATATTTAAAAAAAAAATTGAATTCCAAAATAAATTTCGGTATAACCAATCTATCCCTAATCACACACCCTTATTAAATAACTAATTAAACATACATTTTAAATTAATTTAACCAAAGCCAATTTCCCCAACGGGGTTTTTCTTTTTCTTCTCTATCTGCTGTCCCCTAACTCATGCATGGAATCGAAGCTTATATTCTAATCTTCTTCATTTGCACACTATAGTACATTTTTCTCTTGCGACAACATTATTCATGCTACCCAAATTGTTGCAAATTTATGCGAAGAAATAATTTGTATCCATCTATTGACATATGAATCATGATCGTCTCCAATTTCAATCATTAAGCAGCACAAGTGCAACACAAATTTGAGAAAGAGGTCAAAAAAAAAAAAAAAAAAAAAAATTGAGAATGAGAGTTTGGGTAGAAATGTGTAAAGAACTCATTTTCCGAATTTGATCAGGGCTTTGAATTTTGTATTTTAATAATGGAAAAAGAATATCAACAGCCCTTATTCGAATTTGGGCATGTGACGTCGTTTCAGACTTTTTTTTTTTTTTTTTTTTATGGTGGTTTCAGACTTTAAGAAAAGGGCAAAAGGAGCTATGAACTTGAAAGATTCTCCAAATTCGAATTTTGCATTTCTAAAACGTGTTACTGCTTTGAAGGAAAAAAATATTAAGTATATTTTAAGAACAAATTAAATATCATGAAAAGATAATATTGTATTACATTTATCTTTTAAACGTATTGATTGTTAGACGAATAAATTTAATTGCGAATTAAACGAAGGTACATAAAAATTATTACGTCTGAAATATCAATTAAACATAGGGGCAACTACTATTAGGTACATATTACTGTTCAAAGTTACAATATGATACAAAACACTGTTTGGACTTACTCTCAGATACAAAAAACAAAAAAAATTTCCCATTATACCCCTTAAAATTACTCTCAGATACAAAACATTATTCCTCTTCAACCTTTCTTATTGTTCATTGTCAGAACCACAGCTCACATCATCACCTCATCACTTTTTCTCACTTTTTAAATTTCACTTTCTGTAACTGGATTTGGGCAACATTCGTACCTGGATTTGTGGTGGGTTTCACCGCCGTATGACAGCTAGCTCTGGTCACTCTCGCCGTCGTGTCGGTCATATATGTACATTTTTCTTCAACATTTGCACATTCTCTTGCACATTTGTACATAGACCAACATATATGTATATTCCTCTTCAACATTTGCACATTCTCTTGCACATATGTACATGGACGAGATACACCCAACAGATTGGTGAGTGCACCCACACGGCGATAAGTGCACCCACCGTCTCCTTCACAGATTTGCATCCCTATCGCGCCTCCCTAACCTGCAACAACCATTCAACACAATCCTTCGTCGCCGACTTTCCATCCACCCACCACCGTCGCACGACCCCATCACCATCCACCCACCGCCGTCGACCATCTCCATCACCGGTGTCACACTCTTGCACATTTGTACATAGACAGCCGTAACCACCACCTTCGTCGCCGACTTTCCATCCACCCACCACCGTCGCGCGAACCTATCACCGTTGTCGCGCATCCCACACCATCATCGCATAGCCCCGTCGCCCTTCTCCATCAACGGCGCTGAAGAGAGGGGAAGAGACGGCGACGCCGAGAAGAGTCGCCCTTCTCCATCAACGGTGCTGAAGAGGGGGGAAGAGACGGCGACGCCGAGAAGATTGAGAGAGTGAGGGTTTACGGTTGAAGAGGGGGGAAGAGACAGTGAGGAAACAGAGACATTGAAAATTATGAGAGAGAAACTTGTTGTGGGGGACAAAATGGATAAATCACTCACTTTCAAATAGTGTTTTGACTTTTTTATAAAAGTGAACAGTATTGTGTATGTATGAGTAATTTTCCCTTAAACATATTATTTATTAGAAATTTAAACAAATTCAATTCCTTTTTTCGGAAAAAAAAAATAAAATCAATTCCTAAAATAAATAACCAAATTAATTTGACCTAAATCAAGTCTTTAAGGTCTAATAAATCAAATCAAATTCAACAAATCAAGTCAAATATCTATAGTTTAACCGGCCACTGTAGGATCACCTTAATTTATTGGGTGGGTGGAGTGATTTTTTTTAAAACTAGTATTTAAATACAATTTCAAAAATTCTAAAACATGAGTTTGAGTGTTAATATATATATATTTTTTTTGTGATTTATAAAATGCAAATAATTTATTTTAAAATTTTATAAATTATTAAATATTTTTTACCAAATATTTTTGAAAGCTCATAAACTCTTAATAATTATATAAATAAATTCATAAGTTTAGTCACACACTCTCTTAAAATTGTCAGATTAATTAACTTAAGTTCTACTTGCTTCTCATCTTTAATAATTCCTCAGTACACACATTCTTCTAGATTTCCCCAAACTAATTATTTCCAGTTTTATTTAATAGCCCCTAATTTTCATACTATTACACTTATTTATTTCTAACATATTGTGAAATATTAGCTAGTCTGAAAGAAAGAAAGAAAAAGAAAAGCTATAGGATGCTTGCATGATTGATTAGCGTGCAGTACGAAACCACACAATAATTACCTCTCATGGTCATAGAATTTAAACTAAAATTGTGCAATTTTTGTTTAAGAAATGTAGAATTTAAATGATATTTATGCGCGCATTTAATATTGAAAAAATAAATAAAATAGGCAATAGACATGAACTTTATGCAAGGATTACATGTGCTTTCAAAAAGAAAAAAGAAGCAAGGATTGCATGCCAATTCATCAAGAAATGAACTAAAACTTTAAAACGCATGTGGCCCGATTGTTATTTTTATGATTGCATCATGTAGTTGAGAATAAAAAATAAACGTGTGGATTGATATAATTAAAATGTGATTTTTTTTTATCAAGAAAAAGAAAAATTATTATAAAAATTAGAGTATAAGGGTACGTACTACAACCTTTACAATATTTTAAATTTTGTTTTCATTTCAACAAACATAAAGATTTGACTCCCATTTCGAAAAAGAAATGAATCTATGGATTTCTCCTTGACTACAAGCACGACACCTTTGATCTCTGTGAAGCATTTGAAATTCTTTTCCAATGAAAACTTGTTCATTTCTTCCTTTTCAGATTTTGCACACCGTTGCAGTCCATATGGTTGTTGAATTTTTTTTTTCTTCCTAGTGATCCAAGTAAAAGACAATACTGTAAAAGATGTTCAACTAGTGCGAAATGGGGAACCATGCTTATCCTTGCCCATTGGTAGCACAAGAACCAGATTTTTCAACTTATCTTACAAGTAAAAAGGATATGAGAGACATGAGCTCCAATTTTATCGGCATTCTCCCTTTCAAATGTTTTCCAAACAATTGCTTTAACTCTATTTGGTGCAAGGTTATTCCACAAGCTTTTGTATGCCTTCTCCGCCAATGAGTCTTCCCACTGGGGCTTCTCCCTCGTATATTTTTCGTACGCTGCCTTCGTGTATAAACTTCATTCGATACGTGCCTCCACAACCATACATCCTCTTCCTTTCTGTTTAATTTGTACATGTTAATGCAAGAAATCATAAGTGAACTCCCACATCCGCTCCTGTACCTCCCACCTCCCTACTTCATTAATTTTACCCTCCTTTTGTGTACTCAATCTAACAGCCTACTATATTTTTCTTTCAAAGACTGTCCCCAACCCACCTATCTCCCCCAAAAAAAAATTTGTCTCCTTTCCGTACAATTCTCACAAACTCCTTATTCAACCCTTCTCCCTCATCCCCTCGATACATCTCACATACCTTGATAAGTGCAATGACAGAGCCAGGGGGTGTGGGGGGCACTGGACCCCCCTGGAATTTTACAAATCTTATATATATATATTGAAGTCAAATTTTGTATCATAATTTGTATATCCCAAGTGGTTTTTAATTGAGGAGAAATGTATTCTCTTTTAATTGTTATTATGTGTTCGATTCTCCATGGAACCTTATTTTTTACTTTTTTTTTTTGTGTGTGTGTGTTTTCCTTATTTCTGATTTTTAACTCTTTTCTTATTTCTGGTTTTTTTTTTTTTTTTTTTTTTGACGTTTTTTCCTTATTTCTAGTTTTTAACTCTTTAATTTTTTGTGTTTTTTTTCTTATTTCTAGTTGTAAAATTTGATGTGTTTGTTTTTTCAATATTTTATTTCAAGTGAGCATATTTTATGACACTCTTTTTATCTTTTTATGAAATTTAAATTAATAAAATTTTGACCAAACAATTTTTTTTAATTTTTTTTTATGTATGTAAGTTTAATTTAAGTTTTTTTTTCTTTTTTTATACTACTTTATCAAGATTGAACATAATATTTATTTTTATATTTTGATATTGCAAAGTTAATATAAAAATTGTGCACTTCTAGTTAATAACCGGGCCCCCTTAAATGATTCTTCTGGCTCCATCACTGGATGAGTGCATAAGATCTGTACACCGGATGCATATGGAAATTGATAATAATTCATTATGTATTTTAAATGAAAATTCATTAATACACCACATATTTTTTTTGTTGTACTTTTAGTCAAGGAAATGCAATTGTAGTTGTAATATATGATTATGGATCACATTTTATATTGAAGAAAAATTTGTGTTATATTTCTTTGGCTATAATTAGGGATGACAATGGATTTAGATCGAGTTTGATTAATCAAAGACCTGCCCCATCAATATTTTTACGGACTCAAGACCTACCGTGTGGACTCGCCGAGTCCAATCCCCCATTCTGTTTCATTTGATTTTATTATTTTTAAATTAATTTTAAAATATATATATATATATATATATATATATATATATATATATATATATTTAAAAGGATGTATAAATATTTATTAAATAATTCAATTTTTTTAAAGAGATTAATTGGACATATATGTGATTAAATATATTCATATAATACTTAAAAATAAAACACACATATGTATAATCTATACGCTCGCGTATTTAAATACATTAATTTGAATATAAATTTATATAAATACATATATAATATTAATTTGCTCACGAATTTAAATATGTTAATTTGAATATAAATTTATATAAAAATATATATACATAAATAATATTATGATGAGGTGGATTTTAACACGGGGTTTCTACAAAAACTACATTCCAAATTGTGTCGTACGGATTTAATGCGATTCGAATTTGAAACTGAACCATTTCTATTCCTAATTTTAGCATTGCTTTCAAACATGACTTTGCAAAATTTGTAAAATATCTCTTTGCATTTGGATACATAATCATCCTATTTTAGAAATTGCCTTCAAACCAGAATTACAAGACAAGAAACAGAAAAATGATTTTTGGTAACAAATAATTTGAAGCCACGTGGCCGTCGTTCACATACCAACAAAATAATATTTTCCCTTTCACAGTATCATTTCGTTTGAAATTAAGCTAAATTATTTACACAAATCTTTGTCTTTCTAAATATATTTCTGCAGTTACAGGAGAATTAATTCTCACTTTATCTTCTTTCACATGCTTATCGAATGTAATTCTCCTTCTCTCTCTTGAACATAACTATCCATCATTATCAATTATCATCATTAAAACCCTCCCAAATCTCAATTACAACCTAGAAAACATTATTCAAATCTCCCAACTGTAAACCATAATTTCAAAGTTTTGTACTCTTCGAATTGGATCTCTCTGTATAGATATATTATCTCCAATTTTGGTATTTATACACGCGCAGGAGGAGAGAGAAACACCGCCATTGAATTGTGTTTGAGTTTCTCTCTCTTCATGGGAAGAAGAAGAAACAGAGATACCAAACCCGGGAGAATGCAATGATGAAAAACCCGCTTAAGATCCTGACCGAATTCCCGAAACGGGTCTTGGATCTCGACTGGAGGCTCCTGCTCCTCCTCCTCTTCTCCGTTACCTTTCTAACCTACGTTTCTCTCTCCTCCTCCTCCTCCTCCGCCACTGATTTTCTCACTCTTCCCAGTTTTGCCCCTTTCAAATCCATATTCCGCGGCCAAGCGCCCCGACCCGCTCCGAGTCCTCCTCCCGTTCAAGCTGAGTCACGGCCCGTGAACCCGGTAAATGAGTCGCGGCCCGAAAACCCGGTAAATGGGTCGAGAATTGCGGTTTGTTTGGTTGGTGGGGCCCGGAGATTCGAGCTCACAGGGCCCTCAATTATCGAAAGGATCCTTCGAGTTTACGAAAATTCGGATCTTTTTCTTCACGCCCCTCTCGATTCCAATGCGTATAAGCTATTATTGCTGAATGATGCGCCCAGAATTGCTAGTGTAAAGATATTCAAACCTAATTTCATTCCCCAGACCGAGTCAGAGGTCCGAGTTCTCACCGCCAGCAACTCGCCCAACGGTATACAGGTACGGTTCAGCATAATTTGCAACGCATGAGTAAACTAATTCACTGTTGCTTGAATATTTTTTTATAATTTTATCTTGATTAGCCCTTCTCTTTAGAGCCTTGATTTTATCGTAATTTATTTTTAAGTATTAATATTTGTTGTATTTTCTTTTGAAAATTATGGTATTGGTGAAAAGAAGATAACTAGTAGTAGTAGATTGGTGGGTTTGTTGGATCTGTTGCTAGAATTTGAAGAAAATTCAAAGCCCGTATGATGTTGTTTGAGTTGGTAGCTTTGACTTTTAGCAATTAAGTTATTTGTGACACATTTCTCTTGGTTTCTCCAACTTATGATTTTAATACATCTGTGAGTTGTTTGGTTTTAGTTTGTTTGTCTACAATTCAACAGTTTCCAACTGTTGCGTTTGTTTCAACTTTGGTGTCTCTACCTTCCGTCAAAAAGAAAAAAACTTTGGTCTCTATCTAAGACAATGACGTGTTTCTTTGGCATGTTTGAGCTGCCTTCTTGAAACATTCGTCGCCCATTGGAATTTTCTTAGGCCTTCATTAACTGGACAAGTTAGACTTTTTCTGAGATTTCATTCTTGATTGATTTGGATCCAGTCAAAAAAATTTGGGGGGGGGGGGGAAGGGGAACGGGTTCGGTTTAACTTCTTCAATGAGATTGGTAATGAGAATCTTTTTTCCATCTATGCCCCCATAACATAAGGTACATGTTGGAGGAAGAATTGTACAATGGTAGTTACATTGTTAGGGTTTTCCTTTAGTTTTTGAAATAATGAGGACAATAAATGATTGACGATTGAGAAATAGTGGAATGATTGAGGAGAAACGATTGTAGGAGAGGATGTAGTTAATCAAAATGGGCTAGTGTTTAACTCATTTTGAATCCCATTACCCCGATCGAAATTTGATGAAAGTGAATTGATCAACTATTATTCTCATTAACCATCACAATTACCCCATTTCATTTCCGTTGAGGAATTTTGAATCAAGCGCCTAAATCCTTTGACAAATGAGATAATCGAGTTGGGCAGGGATTTCCAGCTTCCTCTGTAATATAGCAACTTAAGTACTAACTCTCCAAGTGAGGTTCGACCGTTTAATTTGCAACTCTTATGTATGAGGGTTGTTAGAATTGTTTCATTTGCCAATTGATTATTCGTATTATTATTAATCAGTTGTGAATTGCATGCAAAAAAGGATTTGATTTTATAATTGTTAATGCTGTGAAGGCTCTGTTTGTTGAATATTCGAATTCTCCAGTTTCAAAACAAGCACAAAACATGAAAATGTATGTCATGTTGCAACTGAAAGCACAGCCAGTTTTGTATGATTCACCAAAATAAGTGTCCATTCATTGGATATTGGAATTCTAGTTGAACTTGTGAACTACTTCAAAACCTCTTCGGTTTTTCTTGTTTGTTTCACGAGTTCATTATATCCTATTTAGGTCGTCTTTTCAAAATCTACAAAATAGCTTCCAAAATAAAAAAATTGATAGACAACGTTGGATAAAAGTGATTCTGAAGTTGTTTGTAGTGACTTAGTCTCTGTGAAGCCCTTTACCCAGCTACTACTTGAATTTTGCTTGGCTAAACCATGGTTTTGTGATGTACTTATAAATTTATGCTTCTTATTTTTTGTTAGAACAAGTTTTTAAATGTCATTAATGATCAATTCATGGAGCAGTCTTTTTTCTCCACCCAGCTGTGGTACTTGTCTAATTAGTACTGAGAAATTCAACTTTCATAACTTTGGAGATGAAGAGTTTAATTATATTCAATAATTAAGTCGGCAATTGTACCACTCTATCTAATACCAACCATAGAAAAATTTAAACTTTTTATAGTCCCTCCGTTTCAATATACCTCTCGCATTAGAAAAATAATTGTTCCAAAAATATCTTTTGCTTTTGATTTTCCAAAAGATATTAAATGTTGTTTTTCCAACTCTATCCTTTTCTTGGTAGGTGGGATAAATGACCATAAATGATTCATTAATAACCTATGAAAGAGTATATTAATAGTTTATACAAATAATTATTAGTATTAAATGACTTTATAATTTGTGCGAAAAAACAAAAGCAAAGTAGTTAGCTTAGGCACGTAATAAGTGCAGGGTTTTACCATCTTAGAAGTCAATAATTTTTGTTGACTGAACCTTTCATCAAGAATTTCACTTGCATAAAAAACATTATTTGGCATAGGACTGAAATGTTCATTTGATTTTGGATTGCAAAATATATACTCCCTCCGTTCCACAACTGTTTAACGGTTTTTGTGTGAGAATTATTTCATAGTAATATGTGTGTAAAAGTTATTTTTTATGAATAATATGCTACTTGATCTTATTAACTAGCATACCATTCATATGAAACAACTTTTGTACACATATTACTATGAAATGAGGGAGTAGTTATCATTTTCTCTCATAAGTGGTAACTGCAGTATCTGGGGGTAAATCGGTAATATGATCTCAATCCTTCCTTTCCCATGCAGGGCTTGTTGCAGTATTTTAATCTGGTAGAAGGATGCCTTACACTGATCAAAGCACATCAAGAAAAGAACAACTTCACCTACGATTGGATCATCCGAACCCGGGTCGACGGTTACTGGTCCGACACGTTGGGGCCCGAGTACTTCGTCCCGGGTAAATATTTGGTGCCCCCGGGTTCATCCTACGGTGGCCTAAACGATCGTTTTGGTGTAGGCGACTACAACACCTCAGTTGTGGCACTTTCAAGACTCTCCTTAATTCCTCAACTCGACTCAGCCGGGTTGACCCAGCTCAACTCGGAGACCGCATTCAAGGCCCAACTCACAACCCAAAAGGTCCAATTCACAACCAAACGTCTCCCCTTTTGCATTGTAACGGATCGAAAATACGATTTTCCTCCGGCCCGTTTCGGGGTGCCCGTCGCCGCGTTGTCGAGCCCGGGCCCGCTTAGTGGTGCAAAATGCAGGCCTTGTAAGCCCATTTGTAGTGGGCCCTGCGTTGGGCCTGTGATGAATGGGCTTTACAAGGGGTGGAGCTGGACTGAGTGGGCCAATAACACACTAGAGCTTTGCGATGCACATGGTGAGTGGGAAAATGGGTGGGAGGAATTATTCGATGCTGCGGCAGGGGAGAAGCTTGCTTCTGCGAGAAAGAAAGTATGGGCTTTGAATATGGGCCGATGTGTTGATGGGTTTGAGCAAATGAAGAACCGGACGGCCCAATGGGATGGGCCCACATCCGCTGAGATTTGTGGGCTGGGCTTGAAGTCGACATGATGGAAATGAGGTCTGTGTAAATAGATTTTACTACAGAGGTTTTTGTTTTATAGGGTAGATGCATAGCATATATATATATATATATAAACATCATGATACCTGAACAGTTACTGTATTACAATTTTCTAAAATAAAGTAGAATTTTTTGGCGATTATAGTACTAATGATATTGTTATATTATTTTTTGAAGGGTATATTATTATTTTACATTATTTCTAAAATATTTTATTCAAGGCATCATTTAATTGATACGAATAACTAACTGCTTATGAAATCACTGATTACACATATGCTTGGGTTATAAAATATGAAGTTTATTATGAGATGGACAAAAAATAAAATAAAATGTGAAGTTTATTTTAGAACGGAGGAAGTATATGTGCTAAAAAAACCAGGGAATTAAATTATTGAATGTAAGATTGGCCGGTTATATCTAGGTCTCGATCGCCGGTGGAGGGCGGGATATGCTTGGGTTGAATGGTAGCTTCAACCGGCCCATCTGCACTCTGGGTGTCACTCGCCGGCGGCTTCTTTTGCCCTCCCTCCTCCGTGCCGTACATTCCGCCGCCGTACGCCTCCTTGGTGAGCGGTTCCATTGATGATATGTATGGTGGTTGGTGCTTCTCCACGTACCCCTCACTTTCTTGTTTCTTCTTGTCTCTCTCCATTGCCAAGTGCTCTCTCTCTCTCTCTTTTGTTTGTAGTGTGGGTGAGATGGTGCATTGTTAATTTGTTACCCAATTTTGTATTGCAATCAGCTGGCTTTGAAGTTGACACGTTTTTGAAGATTAAAGGTGGCATGAAATTTGGGATGCCACGTCATTACTCGCATGCAAATAAAGAAAGGTTTTATTTATGTCAAAAATTATTTCGCCTGATCTGAAACCCAAACGCCAGGAAGCTCGTCATGTGATTCTTTTTTTTAATTCCAGTGGCTCTCACTTGAATTGAACGATCAAAATTTGTGATTAATCAGATAAATATATTAATTGTGAATGCATAAAATATATTTAGGTTTGATCGATCTTATAATCTCCTTATGTACATTATGTTATTCTGACAAAAAATTATCTTCAAACTTTTATATTAAATTGGGCGAGAAATTTCATTTTCCCCACATGATATCATTTGTGATATTTTTTGTGTTTCACTCTATATTTATAATCAAAATGAATGACATGTACCATATTAAAAATAATCCAACAAATCACTGCAATCTTGAGTCTATGTGTTAATGATTCAAGAAGTGAAATACATATTGAAATATAAAAAGTGACACATAGGAATTGAATTGTTTTAAGGCAAAAACTTGTATAAACCGGGTGCATACGATGAACTCTATTTTACTATCACTGTCATGCACTGTCACTGTCATGCACGTATATTGTCACTTTCACATTTACTTATAATAATGCATATGCATTACAGTGACGACATTGAATGTGCATAACAGTAATAATAAAAATAGAGTTCATCGTATGCACCTTATTCACATAAGCGTTACTCATGTTTTAATAGGGATATACACAGCGAGGGTGATCGGGAAATATCATTCTCCCCATCCTAACTGGGCGATTTTTTTTTTTTTTTAAGTGTCCCCTAAAACATGACTTTTATTTGAAAAAAAAAACAAGTTAATGTTCTATTTGTTAAAAAAAAGTTCATAATTTCTATTCGCCTATGTATAATTTATTGTCACCCGCTAAAATTATGGATCTAAAAAATATTATTTCTCCACTCAGTTGTCCCTTCGTACTCGATCATACTTTACAATTGTCCCAAATTCGTGTTGAGATAAAAAGCAATATTTATGGTAATGCGATACTAAACATAACAACTGTTAAGGACAAAATTAATTATTCACATGGGTGACAAACACTCCCACATTTAATAACTCATCATCAACAAGATCTACTGGAAAAAAAAAATTAAATAAATATAATTGTGGAGTTGAGAAGAAGAAATGTCGGCAGCCATAAAACTAAAAATCCAACTTCGTTCATCCAACTCATTATATATATAAATATAATTAATTATAAACGCTCTAATCATACAAAGTGGCTCAAAATTAATTAATGTGGGTTTTAATTTTTGGAGGACTTAGGTGTGACTTGGCTCTGACTTTTGCCTCCACTCAAAGAAGGCATTACACGAGAGAAAACGTGACTCATGCATGTTCTTTTGACGAACACTAATGGTAGGTACATGTAAGAATTGGGTTCATGGGAACCCACTTTTTTAAGTATCACAATTTAACCTATAAAATATCATTGTTTAATATAAGAAGCATTACTATTTAAAGAATATATAATTTTATATATGTTTTTTTCTAATCACTTAGTGACACTTTGTATGCTAAATATTGACATTTGGTATACTAAATTGCGATACTTTGAAGAAGAAAAAATGGGTTTATAGAATTTTTAACACTAATTTAATTTAACAATCGTGTTAAATGTGGTACGAGTCATTGATTGATCACTACATCACGACCACACACAATTAGGTCTAAGTATGGATCCAAAATTTCGTGTTATGGGGGCGAAATACTTCATAATGTAAAGGGAATGAAAATTTTATAATTAAAGGGGGACAAAATGACAAATAATTATGAATTTTAATGTATAAATAAAAAAAAATTCCCCCTCCTAAATCCGTCCCTGTTTAGGTCCAAAGTACCAACAGTTAAAATACATAATTAAACAATTTTAGCTATGTCGATGAGTTAGTAAACGAATTTCGCATCATTTAAATGTTCGAACTTGGGTTTTGCTCTGATACCATCAAAGGATTCCGCCCCATCTAAAAGTTCGAACTTGTAGAGAGATTGAGAATCAATCCATATATATCATCACTCTAATAGTTAGAATACAATTATAATATATTTTTTTATATATTTTATTACGGGATAATCCTTAAATAAATGGCTCTTAGTAATTGAAAAGTTTAGTATCACGACCAAAGATATAATGAAGCCAAGTTGCCAACCCCTAAATTAAGTTATTCGGAAATATTTTTTTAAAGGCCAAATCAAAAAGAGAATTACATGTTTTTCGACCATTTAAGAATCACAAATTAAAAAATGTGCAATTTGAGACCAAATCAATTTAGATTGAGGCATGCATTGAGCAAAAGTTCAAAAATTGAAGCCAATTTTGACTGGCACATTGACCCGATTTAAAGTTACGATTCTTAAATCAGTCCAAGAACTTACAGTCTTCCTTTTGCTATCTCTTAAATTACTGGCTTTAAAAAATTATTCATGTTATTATATTCTTTTAAAAAAAGATTATTAATTATTATTATCTTTTTCTTCGAAAAAATCATTTGAACATTGAAGAAACGAACAATAGCATGCAATATACTAAAATATGGCAACAGATTCCTATACGTACCTGTTGCATTAAAAAAAATATATAGGAACATTTCCACTAACCTTAATTTACACTTATTAATCTATTATTTGTGTCACTAATCATTTGTTACAAATGATTTCGTCCATGAAAAATGGCATTTCTATAAATATTTTGTGATACTTTTAAAATTTGAATCTTATAAAAAATAAGTCTTGCGCAAGACGATAGTAAGATGAAATATAATTTGAAAATGACGTTTAAGCATTTTGAAATAGGTGAATATTAATTTGTGCTAATTTATTAATCATTTCATCGGAAAACCGTCTCACGCAAATTTTTATCATTACAAAAACAAATAAAATATCAAGTCAATAGGAGTAGTTTCATACAAGACTTCCCCATTTTATTTTGGTCATTAATTTATCTTTGACTTTATCTTTATTATGGTCATTAGGTAAAATTAATATATATATATATATATATATATATATATATATATATATATTAAAGTAAATGCATAGCTTTGGTGCACACAATGCAATTGAATTTAGATAAAAATTGAATTATGTTCTGACATATTAAAAAATAAGTCAAAATTAAATTGAATTATAAATGACATTGTAAAATTAAATTGAAGGAATATCCTAATCTTTTTGTAAATATTTTGACTATCATTTCAGTAGTAAATAATAGGGCCATTTACAATAAGGTAGAAAGAGGTAAGCCTTATTACAACTAGGTGTAAAAAATTTGCACAGAAGCACAATTTTTTTTTTGAACAGAAGCACAAAAATTTACACCTGTTTGTAAATTTGCTAATTTTTTACACCTATTTGTAATTTTCCCTAAATAATATTGTATATCGAATACCAAACAAAAAGATGATGAAGCACTCTTTTAAAACCACGCATAGTGAAACAGACAAAATTCATCAAGTAATAATTAATTAAAAAGAAAATTTTGATACGATTAGTAGGTAAATGAGTAATATGGTAAAAGTATGTTTAGTTTAAATTCATCTTAAAATGCAGATAGTATTAAATCACAACCTTGTCTAATTTATCAATAATGATCACAAAAATTACAATGTCAATAAATATGTTGGCAATTAAATGGGCTTCTATGTCCAAAAGTTCATTAATAGGGGAATATGGTATAAAACAATTTCCTAATCGAAAAAAAATTGTCGGTAGCCACACTCTAATCAACAATAATAGTCCAAAGTTATTTGGATATATATGTAATTCCAATAATAGAATTATGACCAGTTACAATAGGTTCAAAAAAAAAATTTAAAATTGCAAATAAATTTAAAAATATTTGCACAATAATACAAGATAAATTTGTACAGAAACACAAAAATATTTACACAATAAACTTGTTTGCAACTATATGTAATAATCTCTAGAATTAATTTTTCACACTGTAACCATACAAACTGAGTAAAACTGATTTAATATTTTCTTAGGTCTGACTTGGCTATGACTTTTGCCTACACCCATAACGTGAGCATCTTCTCAATTAGAATTAATTAGTTAGTATAAAACAAACACTTTTTAGGTTTAGCAATTACAGTCAACGTGGCATGACTCATTGCAAAATTATATAAATTCAATGTAACCTACACATTAAGGAATATTCTTAGCACAGAAGAATACATCATTATGTGTCAATTTCTCAAGTCAATTTCAAATATCACGTTTGTTTGTAACTCAATTTTTGTGTTAATTATGGGCCAAGTGAATTATATATACAAGAGATATGTAATTTATTTATTTATTTTTTTTAAAAAAAAAGTATAGAGACAGGATATGGAGCAATTATCTGTCGTGGTAGGCTCTTGAGCAAACAGGCTCAGATTTCAGAAAAATAATTCTTGAATATGAGATGTTGGAATAAAATTCTGAACATCGAGCTGGTCGAATTAAATGCACAAATTAGATATGAAGATGGCAGAGTGCATGTCCACTCAAGTATATGAAGGGTCACTACTCCTTTCAGTTCAGATTTTTTATTTAAATTAAGACTTTAACTGCTAAAAAACATTTATAATTTCATCTATATTTTTTTTATATTTTTATCGGTACAAGTTCCGAAAAATATGTTAATAATCAATTCCTGAAAGATAAAATCTCTTAATATAAACGTCCCAAATTAATAAATTTTATTTTTTCAGGCCCCAAATTGATAATTATATATTTCAGGATTTAGATTGATAAAAACCTTTTTTTTTATCAGAATATAATTTCATCTATATGCTTAATAAAAAAAATGTAATACACATACATATAGTACGTAGTATAAACACATACATATAGTACGTGTATATATATATATATATATATATATATATATATATATATATATGATTATTACTGATTTGATTTTATATACTGACTGTAAAACTTTACTGATTCAATTTAATATAAACATAATTACTGAATCTTTTGAGTGAACAATACGTACACAGGAGAACTAGTGAATGTGAATTCAAAATTAATTATTAATTAAGTTAATGAATAAGTAAAAAAAGTTGATAAATTTAAATCAATCTCATAACTAATCTATAATGGCTTTATCTCATTCAAGAATCTATCTAAATTTTACCGATCAAAAAAGAATCTATCTATTTTTTTTTACCTTTACTTGTGCATGGAACTAGCCTATAAATATTTAAATGTTCCACATCATCTACAATCCAAATGATTGACATTTCTGATCATGAAAACAACTTATTATAATAATACTTCTAAATATGGCATAACTATAGAATTATTGATTTTTTGTTTGTGGGCCGGGCGGTGATTTATATTATTACAATGTACCATTATGAATTGTATCTGTCATTCAATATTCATAGTCTAAAATCAATGAATTATGGGTGGAATAAAACCAAAACAACTGGGTACCACACTGGCAGTTATTATGGTAGTTATTATAATGTAATAGAACTTTTCTCTAAATCTGCTTTATTAAATAATAATTATAATAACAATAAGTTTGGCCTCATGGAGCAGGAAAAGAGAGTAAAATTCAAAACTATATATTTTTTTGGATTTTTATCGGTACAAGTCCTGAAAGATATGTTAATTATCAATTCGGGACCTGAAAGATAAAATTTATCAATCCGGGACCTGAAAAATGTTTATATTAAGGAATTTTATCAATTCGGGATCTGATAGATAAGACAATTATCAATTCGGGGTCTTAATTCCAGGTCCTGGATTGATAAAATCTCTTAATATAAACATCTTTCAGGTCTCGGATTGATAAATTTTATCTTTCAGGTCCCGAATTGATAATTAATATATCTTTCAGGACTTGAACTGATAAAAGCCCTTTTTTTTATTGGTGACAATGGGATATCTGATTAGCTTTGGTGTTAGGTTTATTTGAATATATGCATCTGCATTAATAAATTCAAGAAGCCCTAATAATATCTAGTTAAACAAAATATGTCGCAAATCTTGTTTATTCACAACTTTAGTTCTATAATTTTCTTTTTCTCTTTTTTCAGCTAAAAGAAATAACAGTTGATCTCTTCTATTGTACCGTACGTGCAATTGATACAAACTATTACTCTGCTGTAAAATAACTAATATTTTTTTAGTGAGTTTGATCATGTATACTAGTTGCACGGTGTAACTGGTTACATGATGCCTATTTTAAAATAAGTTATTTGGTTACATTAGCTGACACGTTGAAAATAAAATCTATTGTCATGTTTAATTATACACCTCAAATGAAGACAACAAAACGTACTTTGTGATTATATTATTTTGTTGCATTAGTTGACACATTTTAGTTAATGTCATGTTTTATTATACACATTTAATATTGGTCAATTGAAGAAGACAACAAACTTAAACTACTTTGTGATTAATATACTATTTGATTATATTAGTTGACACATTTCAATTAAAGCTAATGTCACATTTTGTTATACATCATAAACATTGTTCCGGGTTAGGTCGGGGTTTTATTATAGACCATAAACATTGTTCCGGATTAGGTCGGGGCGAGTGCACGAATCTTAGATCAATAATTTGAGTAAAAAAAGGATCTAAGATCCTAAAATGATTTAGTTTTAACTTTGAGCAAAAAGATTTATTTTTCAATTTGAGTAGAATAATTTACTTTTCATTCAGTATTTTTTTTTATTTCTTAGATGTATTACTTTACATAGTGATAGTGCTATTTCCAAACCATGTATATTGATGTTCAAATAAATCCAATTCTTTAGAATAAAGTTCAAATTTAATAATAAATCAATACAAAAAATATAAGTCAAAATTCAGCAGTCTAAAAAAAGCGGTCCTAAAGAACTTTAAGACTAAAAATAATTGTTCAAATAAAATGAGACATTAGGCCTTTATTGGAGTTGGAGATTTGCCCCAAATGGAGTCTATAAAACGGCGGCATCGTATATGCCGCCGTGTCATAGACTAAAAATAATTGTTCAAACAAGATGAGATTATTTAATTATGCATACATACCAATATACAATAACCCCTTTTATTTTTTAAGAAATTTGAATTGAATTAGATAAAATATACTAAATTTTTAGGGGATCGATCTCCTATTATGAGACCTTCGCTGACATGGATTAAAACCATTAGACGAAGTCCCATAAAATATGACACGCTTCACCTAAATTTTTATGATTATATCTAGATAAATATTCTGTCAATTTTTATGTTAATTTATTTGCTTCCATGAAAGGAAGAGAGATACGAAAATAGAATTGGTAGTCGTGCATATATGTGTTGCATTAAACAAGTACGTTACTTAACCATAATTATCGCCCCAAAAAGATTTTATTTCATTTTTTAAATGATTGTATGCATATGAAAAGATTTGCAAATCAGGGTTTCGACGTCAATCTGAATTTCCAAATATTAGCACTCCCTCAATTTGATGACTTTCAATTATTTTCGATTATTAAGGAAAAATGACTTCTATTATATATTAATTTTAAGGATCAATTTTAACGCCTATATCTCAAGGTTTGAATCTTTTATATAATTTGACAACAGGGACGGATGCAGGATTTTTCCCAAGGGAGCGAATTACTTCATACAATAGAGAGGAGGAAAATTTTAAAATTCAAAGGGGACGAAATGATAAAATATTACTAATTTAATGTATAAATAAAAAAAATCTATACATATAGTGAAAAAAATTTAAATCCACATGATTAACAAAACCTTATCATTTGAAATCCTTCCATTTGTAAGTAATATTTGTGTGAATTTAATCCATTCATTTAGTTTTTCTCCATTTTGATTTGTTAATGTATAGTAAATTATCCTCAAATCTCTTGATTTCAAATAACTCCAATCCAAATGGAGCCTAAAATAATTTTGCGTCCTCTAAAATGTATAAATATGTAATGTACTGTGTACATGTGCTTTCTTTTTTATGTTAAATACAATACTACCTAAAAACTCTTATATTTGGGATCATATTCATGCTGGCTTTCCTTCATCGGTTTCGATCCATTAATCCCACGTTGGGTTTGTTTTCAAACTCATTTAAATGATTAGAATTAATTTTTTTTAAAGTTAAACCCACCTTTTAAAAATGTAATTTTATTATTATTTTTATATGTTCTTGTAATACTAAAATTTAAAAAAAAATATTTTTGGGTAAATTATTTGAATAAAGTAGACCATTTAAGTGAATTAATTATCTACCGAAAAAAAAAAAATAGTTTTGTTGTGATGTGGATGTAACTAAACGGGTCTGACTACCCCTTGTACTCATTTGCGCTCAATCTAATTTTACTTTAAAAAAAAAAAAAAAAAAATTATCTACCGAAAGTGAGTAGGATGAGTGAGTTTAACACGAGTGGAGGCGACAAAGCAGAATCCCCACGCCATAAATGAAAACATATACTAGCATCGGGAAGCGGCCATCAAAGGCTTTGAAACAACTTACAACACATTAATGAAGCCAGTTTGTCATCCACACGTGTTGTCTAGGCTCCACCATAACAGGAACACCTTCCCCCACTACCCTATCACAAAAGTTTACGTGTTTTTTTAAACATATAAATAATATTATATTGTGTATACCAAATAGAAATATTAATGTTATAACTCAGAAAAATAAAATATATATACATGAACTCAAATTCACGATAGATATATATGTGTTTTAGAATGTTGATTGAAGACTTTAGAAAATGAAAATTAAATTATAATGTGTTTGAATAACTCTAACTTTAATTTCAGAAAACAAAAGAAACCCATTAGGATAATACTCCCTCCGTCCCAGTCAAAGTGTCCCCAGTTGACTTTTTGACCGATTTTTGTGTGCGAATTATTTCATATTAATATGTGTACAAAAGTTGTTTTATATGAATGATATGCCAACTAGCATATCATTCATATAAAACAACTTTTGTACACATATTACTATTAATAATTCTCACACAAAAATCGGTCAAAAAGTCAACTTGGGACACTTTGAGTGGGACGGATGTAGTACCTTTTAGTAATATCGATAATACTCTTTTTTTATCATGACAGATACTCTTTAATAATATAAATAATACTCTTCAATTATCACGACTGATACTTTTTAACGAAATACCCTTAGGCTCCATTTGGATGGAGTAGATTTGAAATCAAGGGATTTGAGGATAATATATATGCACTCACACAAACTAAAATGGAGAAAAGCTAAATAAATGGATTTGATTCACTCAAATCTTAAGTACAAGTGGGAGAAGTGAGAGGATTTCAAATGACTAGGTTTTGTTGGGTATTTGAAATCCTCCCACTTATAAGTAATATTTGTGTATTCCAAATCCATTCATTTAGTTTTTCTCTATTTTGATTTGTAAATGTATGGTGTATTATTCTCAAATCCATTGATTTCAAATGATTCCATCCAAATGGAGCCTTAAACATTGCATGCCTTTCTCCCTTATTTCCCCTCCAACAGCATGTAGTTATTCGCGGATCCAGTCCAGTGTCTCACCCCTTAAAATCTCCCCCACCCCCCACCCCCTCCCCCCACAAACCCCATCCCCCGCGCCTACCCCTCGTGCGCCTTCGGTCCCTCCGTCTTAAATACTCTACGCGTCCCCCTCTACCCCCCACACTATATATATACTCCAACAATTCATTCCTCCATTCACTCACAAATCAACATCTCTAATTTGTAATCCCTCGCAAAAAGAAGAAAAATAAAAATGGCACCAAAAATGGTGACCAGTTTTCGCAGATCACTGTCGTTTCCAAACCCACCCTCACACAATTTACCTAAACCCCAAAAGAGCCTCCACGTCAGATCCACCAGTCTCCCATGCCGATCACACCCGATAATTTCCCAGCTCCGCGACGAAATCTCGGAGCTCCACTCATGGTCCGCCTCCGAAGCCGCCTCCAACTCCTCGGCTTGGCTCTGCGACGGCTTGCGCCGCCTCAAAATCGTCCACGAATCGCTCGACGATCTCCTCCACCTCCCGCAGACTCGCGACACTCTTCGCGGCGGCGAGTACTCGGATCTGATCGAGAAGCTTCTGGAAGATTTCCTCCGATTCGTCGACGTGTACGGAATGTTCCAGACGTTGGTTATGCAATTGAAAGAGGAGTACTCGGCGATGCAGATCGCCGTTAGAAGAAAGGACGATCAGAAAATCGTGACGCACACGAAAAATCTGAGCAAAATCGCTAAGGAAATCGGTAAATTGTCTTCGAATCTGGTCTCGATCGGGAAATTGCCCAATTTTTCTCCGGCGGGAGCGTCGTACGACGAGGAGGCGGAGCTCGTTGAGATCGTAAAGGATGTGCTTAAAGTGACGGTAACAGTTTCGAATTTTCTATTCGGCGGGATGTCGATGTCGCCGGCGTTCCGGAAGCAGTGGTGCGTGGGGCTGAGTTTTGGGAGGAAAACGAAAAATGTGAAAGTTGAGGGGGGAATTCTAGAATTTCAGGAGATAAATTTGGAGAATTTGAGGAAGAAAGCAGAGGAAGAAGTGAAAATGGCGTCGAAGAAAATGCATGAGACGGAAGATTGTATATTGGAGATTGAAAACTCTGGAGAAAGGGCGTTTCGCAGTTTGATTAACACCAGGGTTTCATTACTCAATGTGCTCACACAATAACAAAAAATACAACACAAATTGTAGAGTGTACATTTTTTTTTTACCATATGTTATTTTCAAATTAAGTAGTGAAAAAGAATATCAGTGTATAGTACGATTTACACAAAAGATGATTCAGATTTTGCCAAACTTTGGGTGTAATTAAATTACTGGATCAATTATATTTATACATATTATTTATTTATTATTATGTCGTTGCATCAAATTAATTAAGTTTAACATCTTAGGCACTACTATAATGTCATATGAAAACTAAGTAAAACATTAGAATATTAAAATTGATTGTGAGATATTATTCGTAACTCTTTTGTAAATCAATTTATTATGTATTTAAAAATAATATATTAATTGTATATATTATGTTATATTATTATCAAATTAATTAATATATTTTAATGAAAATATCCTATTTGTGCTGATTGAGACTTGAGAGGGTAATTAATGTTAGAAAAAATGTGAACCTCATGTGAATATCAGAATATGTGCATGAAATTAATTCGACCCAAGTCATGATAATTACTTCAATAAATTGACAAATTAATGAGGGCGATCGATCTCATGATTTGCGCGTATAATGTACAGCTATTATTCACTTGAATCGATATAATTGAATATTAATATTATTTTTGATAAATTGCAATTAGTATTATTTAAAAGGTAAGGTTCGATTATGCAAGTGGGCTTAGAAAACATCCAGCCATGCACACGGTCTCTGAACATGTGAACTGGACCAGCAATAGTAATTAAGATGAACGTGCATATGATTAGATTCAAATAATTTAACTTATTTATCTACTTAATACAAAAATTAACACAGATTATTGGGTGAATATGCCGTAATTAAGTAATCATTTCAGCATTATGAGCCGGTTTCATGTCTTAAAAATGCTTTCTTCAAAGGGGTCACGATGAACTGGATTTTGGATTATTGGCTAAGCAACTTGCAAATTGCTTTTAACTTGTTTTAGGCTTTTAGCTTAGTGCTTATCCTGTTTCTAGTTAACATGTTAATTAATTACTTCTCTCTTAATAATTTTGGAATATGTTCCTTATATTTCAAGTGTGTCGACCTATTTTGCCTGCCTGGAAAATTTGGTATACAGGCAATGGAGAACATTAGTTATTAATTGTATGGGTTGTTTTATCCTAATTTTATTCCTTTAGTTTAAGCTGGTGATGGAATATACAAAGTGTAAATAAATCAAATTGTTCGTGAATTATATAATTCTGGTCTGGATTTGAATTGTTTGAACTTGTTAATATAACTTTGTTTACAACTTTCACATGTAATATCCATGATAAAATATAAAAATATTAATTATATATTAAATTATTTTTAGAAATACATACTTTTATTTTTGTAATGAATCAAAATTATAATTGCTATTGTTTAGCCTCTTTAATCTCGAAAATAATACATTCGATACATAATTTTGAATTCGATTTGAAAATAAACGAGTCAAACTCAAACACTTTAAGGTTCAGCCTGCATGTGCAATTAAAATGTACGAAAAATACATTTAAACCATTCGGAACAATTTTGTTGTGCTAATCTAATATATGGATCATACATATTTGATCATATCAAGAAGCGTAAAGTATCCTTTGTACTCTAGTGTTTATAATATATCTCTTTTTTGCCGATAAAAAAAAAAGAAGCGTAAAGTTCGTCTCCATCAGTAACACTTGGATAAGTTCGAGTTGATACTTTTCATGTGCATTCCACCTTTGTTGTTTTAAAGGCACACTTTTATGACTTGGGGATTATTTTTTAAGTTGTTTTAGCCTTTTAGCTTAGTGCTTATCCAGTTTCCTCACTAATAATCAACAAGTTAGTTAAAATTCTCTCAATAATGTGTTTTTTATTCTTCATATGTGTCCACATGTTTTGCCTGGAAAAATTATAGAAGCAGTGGAGAGAATATTAATTATTTGTTATCCTAATTATAATCTATTCCTTTTAGTTAAGCTAATGATGGAATGTGTTAAAAAAGCCTTAATTATTAACAATCGGATTTTATGGGTCCATGTGTATTTCATTTGATTAATTAATACATAAAAGTACGTTTTATTTTGAGTATTAGTTTGGAGGCATGTGCAGGTGAAATGAAAAACATCTTTAAATACTTCGGAGCAAATTTGAGGGCACTAATCTAAATACAAATTATTGCGTCCAATTAGTGCACACAATACAATTAAATTTTGGGTTGGTTACTCTCCAATACAATTTTAAGTGTCATATTACTCTAAGATACAACTTTTTGAGAAATTACTGGGAGATACAATAATTTGGGCCGAAGTTCCAACATTACCCTTAAAAGTGTTCAACTATGTTTTTGTCTGCTTCCCTTCACTGATCTTGTGTACGAACTTTTGTCATTCCCAAACTGATTAGACATGTTTTTTGCCTTCCCAACATTATTATTCCCATTTCTTCTTTCTTCTGCCATTACTTTCATTCTCTTTTACAATAAAATTCTTTGTTTCTCCTATTTACTTTCATTCTCTGTTTGATTCAATTTCTTTTTATTTGTTTCAGACTTCTGATTATTGTGAAAATTACGTAATTATTGTGTGCTTAATTGTCTCAATTTGATATCATTTTCATGTGAATTCACATTTAATTGGCTAATTGCATTTAATTGTTGGATTTGGTGTTTTAAGTTGAAATTGCAGGTTTTAGGCCAATTTTGAGTGCAAATTGAGGTCTGTTAACATTGCCAATTCAAATGAGAAATTATATGGTTGGAAAGAGGGTCGAGAGAGCTTCGCAACGCAAAAAGAATTGGCTCAATCGGAGGTCGGATGCTCAAGATATGGGGGAACGAAGTCGGAAAGAGAGAAATGAGAAATCAACTCGACCAGAGTTGGCCCAACTCGGCCCGAGTTGACCAACTCGGCCCGAGTTGACTGAGAAAAATCCTCCAGATTGCACTGTTGCCTTCAACTCGACCCGAGTTGACCAACTCGACCCGAGTTGACCTGCGTCTGTGCGATTTTTGCTGAGTTATCTGATTTTTTAGGGACTTAGGTGCAATTTTCGTTATTTTAACTTTGCCCTCACTATAAATACCCCCAATTTCAGCTGATTGAGGGAGATTACACACTTAGAGCACATTCTATACTTAGATAAATTCCTTAGTTAAAATTTCAGCATTCCTTCACACACACAAACACATAGTGATAGGTGTTCTTCCAATTTTGTTAGATTTCATTTACCCAAGTGTAATAGCTGCTAGAATTGATCATCCAAGTTGTAATAGACTCCATCAAGGTGACTTCTACCATTTATATTAAGTTTTGTTCATTGATTTCAGCATGTTCATGTTTTCCCTTTACTCAATGTTCATGGGTTACTTTCAATTAGCCATGTTTGGCTAAATTTCATATGTGCTTGGGTGTAATGATCCCTTGATGAGTTGATTTTGGTGAATTGATGATTGGGTGTTCATTTGTTGAGGTGATTAATTGTCTTATTGATGCTTTGTATGATTTAATTGCTTAAGTTAGCCTTGATCTTGTGTTTATTGATTTAATTAATGCAAGGATACTTGGTTGATTGAATTGATGCATAGGTGTTAGGTTTACTTGTGTGGAAGTGGATATTTGGTTAACACAAGGATACTTGGTTGATTGATTAGAACCTCATTAAGGCACATTGATTACTTGTTGTTGCTTGTAATTAGTGAGGGGGTGAGAGTGCCGTCTCTTACATTCCTACGTGCTCAATCGATCATTTCGAACCTAGGCTTATCAAGTACGGTTTTATTTGAATTAATTGTTGGTTATCCCTATGATCCCTCTTTGAATGAACACTTGATTGTTGATGATCCGAAGTTGACGAGTTTTTGGTGATTTGTACCCGAGCACTACTTTCTCATCCTTGATATTTCTTTGGTTGATTGCTTAGTTTAATCTCTTGTTGAAATTGTGTTTGCCATTTTGTTGTTTTTTAATTTTGAAATCTTGACTAGCCACTATAATTCAATGGAAAGGTATGTTTTTGAGGCTCCATTGTACTTCTAGTCCCTTGGGTTCGATATTTGTTTGGTCTAAAATACTTGTTGCTAAAATATTACGATCAAAATGGCGCCGTTGCCGGGGACTAGTTGAGGACACTTAGGTGGAACTTGAATTCTTGTTGAGTAGTTTTACTAGTGGCATTTTTACTTGCTTTATTTTATTTTGTTTTTGTGAATTTGATACTTGTCTCTCTTTTGTAGGTGGACACTCACTTGTTCTTAGGGGTTAAATTTCTTAATTGAAATTGAACCTCAAACTTAACCACCGAAAGAATGCAAAGGTAGTGAAGAGCTCAATTGAGAAGATGGATGGATATAACCAATACCCATGGAATCATTGCTATAATCAAAATGGTATGGTTTATCCTCCACAACATGAAGAAATTGGCTATGATAATTGGAGGAACTTTGATTATGACTATCAAATGCAACAAGTTCCCTCCTATTATCAATATTGGAGAAATGAGGACACCTCACCCACTCTTCAAGAGACGTTCCCGAACTACATAGATGGGCATCATTGTCAAGAATTTGATCAACGAGATGGATTTCAATTTCAAGAAGTTTGGGAAGGAGTTTGTTACGATGATGGGAGGAGCTACGACTACAATTATCAAATGCAACAAGCTCCCCCTAATTATCAAAAGTGGGGAAACAATGAGGAAAAGTCAACAACAAATGACATGTTACTCATATTGTTGAGGAAAACGGAAGAGAAAGATGCTAAGCTCGAAGCAAGGTTTGATAAAATGGAAGCAAGGCTCGATAAAATGGAAGGATTATTTGGAGCTCAAATTGCTCAACAAGGAAGCCAACTCAAAACTCTTGAATTTCAACTGGAGCAATTGACCATTGTGGTGAAAAATCTAGAAGAAGAAGAAGAAGAAGAAGAAGAAGAAGAAGAAGAAGAAGAAGAAGAAGAAAAAGAAGAACAAGAGGAAGGTGAAAAGAACCCAAGTGAGAAGAAGAGTCAAGGCATCAATTTTACGAGCAAGAGAGATGGAGAGGAATGTCCCTTGATGGACACGAGCTTCAATGAGCAAGAAAATCAAGAAGCATCAAACAACACAATGAAGATTGAAATGAGCATTCCTAAACCTTTGAACTCTTCAATTTGTACGTTATTTGATATTAATGCTTCTATTGATTTTGTTTTACCTCTTGAAAATTTTGATCAAAAGAAGGAAATAGAGAAAAGCTTGGGCATCCTTGGACAAAAAGAAAAAGAATGGAAAGAGATGATGACAAAAAAGAGCAAGGACGTCCAACGTCCAGATGTGAAGAAAGATGCGGGTGATTGGTCCACCTTCCATGAGAGCCTCATGGCTTTGGAAACTCAAAGGATGAAATATAGTGGGAAGGAGGACCGATATCCTTGGCCATTCCGATAGAAAATTTTGAACTCAATGAATAACGTCCGGCATAGGACATTAAAAATAGCGCTAGATGGGAGGCAACCCATCATTTTTATTGCTTTCTTTGTTTTTGTGTTTGTTTTGTGCTTTCAATAAGTGTGTTGTGTGTTGTTTTGTAGGGAGTCGAAGTGTGCGAGTGAGGCTTGGTGATGCTCTCAAACTTTGAGGAAATTGGGGTACTTGAAGACCTTTAGGTACAACACCTTCTCTAGACTTAGACTTGTCTAAGTTTGGGGGAGGTGTGCCTCTTTTCATGCTTTTTCCATTGGCACCGGCGCACTTCGTTGTTGAGCTTACATGATTTACGATACTTGTAAATGGTTTTGTTGTTGAGCTTTCATTTCTTAGTAGGTAGTTGTGTGCAACTCAATTAGCTAACTACTTTACCAAACTTTTAATTGCTTGACTGTGTTAGTTTAGCATGATTTGCACCAACTTGGCATGAGAAAATTTTTTGTGAATTTGGAGCTCATTTGTGGATTTATTGCATATCTTTGAGTTTATCATTTTGGATGTGTATTTTGTGATGGGAAATTGAGTAAGGTGATCTTGATTGTGGACTTGTCATGTGATTAATTGGTGATCTTGTGATTGGAATTGGATGATGAGTTGAGTTAGAGGGTGATTTAGTCATTGTAATATGTGTTTGTGTGGAAACTTTGCTTAGGAGAGCATTTTGTCTACCTTGATAACCTTGTGAGATTTGAGCCTTGACTTGCATAATTTTGAGTCTTGTTTCCTTGATGTGTGTATCAATCATGCTTGTGTGCTCTAGAACTTGCCACTTTTCTTAATTAGAAGCTACTTAGGTGTGAAGTCTTGGAATGTGATACAAGGCCATCTTTGAATTGATTTAGTCACTTGGCCAAATTTATCCTACCAAATGATATTATTCCGTAGTTAGCCATTTTGAGCTTATTTAGATTTATTTCTTTGGCAAACCTACGAATTTAGCTTTTTATCTTTTATGAGCCTAATTGTCCCTAATAACTAGTGGAGCGTAATGCTTTTAAAGAGGCTAATTTGTACTTTGAAAGAAGAGTGTGTGAAAAATTTGAGTTGAGAAATGAAAAAGAAGAGGATGAAAAAAATTGTGCACTTGAAAAAAAAAAGAGATGTGATTAGAAAAGAAATGATGAAAAGAAGAGAAAAATCTTTTGTGCATATTGTGGTTGATTGAATGGAAAAAAAAGAGAAAAAAGGGATTCTATGACTATTGAGTGAGAAGAATGAATTGTAAAGAAAACGAGTAAATTGTGTGAGTTGAGTATTGTGGGTGCAACCAGTACAATTGCATTTTCTCTTGAGAGTAAGAGATGTTCCTAGGCGTCTTGACCTCTCGCTCCACTAGTTTACGAGTCACTTATCCAAATCTTCCACCTTTACCAAAGAGCCTACATTACAACCAAATATAAAGACCTTGTTGATTCCTTGATTGATCACTTTTGTGTGGTAGAAAATGTAGACTTGTGGCAAGCCCATGGTAGTGCACTTGTTTGATTTGATTGATTGAGAGTATACATGCCTTATACACTTTTGAGTGATGAGTGTGAAACACATATCTTGTGAGTATGGTAGACAATTTGTTCAAATTTGATATTGTTGAAGCACAACTCATGTAAAGGTGATTAGTTGCTTTTTGGCTTGATGATTCATTTGAGGAAGATTGCTTGATTGCATGATTGTGTTGATAAGTCCATGTATTAGGTGATCCTATGCAATTTTCCCCCTTGATCTTTAATTTCAAAGGGGATGAGAGCAACACCTTAAGTTTGGGGGAGTTGATTATTGTAAAATTGCATATTGTTGTTGTGCTTAATTGTCTTCAATTTGATATCATTTTCATGTTAATTCACATTTAATTGGCTAATTGCATTTAATTGTTGGATTTGGTGTTTTAAGTTGAAATTGCAAGTTTTAGGCCAATTTTGAGTGCAAATTGAGGTCTGTTAACATTGCCAATTCAAATGAGAAATTATATGGTTGGAAAGAGGGCTGAGAGAGCTTCGCAACGCAAAAAGAATGAGGTCAATCGGAGGTCGGATGCTCAAAGTTAGGGGGAAAAAATACAACACAGTCGAGTGCACCCATCATAGAGAGAAATACAGAAATCAACTCGAAATTGATTAGTACACCCATCGTCGGCCCGATCCATCCCAACTCGATTTGCAACAATGTTGACCAACCAAAAATCAACCACAATCCGAGTTGACTGTCAAAAATCCTCCAGATTGACCCATTTGCCTTCACCATCGACCCGTGTTTCGCCCCGAGTTGACCGCCATTGCCCAGCAGCGATTTTTCAATTTATCGATTTTTGAGGGACTTAGGTGCAATTTTCGTTATTTTAACTTTGCCCTCACTATAAATACCCCGATTTGTACAAAACTGCATTGAGGGAGATTACACACTTAGAAAGCACATTCTATACTTAGATAAATTCCTTAGTTAAAATTTGGCGGATTTTTTTAGTTTTCAAATTAGGGGTTTCAAAATTCAACACACACACAAACACATAGTGATAGGTGTTTTTCCAATTTTGTTAGATTTCATTTACCCAAGTGTAATTTCTTTTTAATTTCTTGCAAATTGATCATCCAAGTTGTAATCAAGACTCCATCAAGGTGACTGATACCATTTATATTTAAGTTTTGTTCATTGATTTCAGCATGTTCATGTTTTCATGGGTTTTATTAATGTTCTTTATTGGTTGAGTTTTGTTATTTTGATCATGATTGGCTAAATTTCATATGTGCTTGGGTGTAATGATCCTTAGATGAGTTGATTTTGGTGATTTGATGATTGGGTGTTCATTTGTTGAGGTGATTAATTGTCTTATTGATGCTTTGTATGATTTAATTGCTTAAGTTAGCTTTGATCTTGTGTTTATTGATTTAATTAATGCAAGGATACTTGGTTGATTGAATTGATGCATAGGTGTTAGGTTTACTAAAGTGATTGAAGTGGATATTTGGTTAACACAAGGATACTTGGTTGATTGATTAGAACCTCATTAAGGCACATTGATTACTTGTTGTTGCTTGTAATTAGTGAGGGGGTGAGAGTGCCGTCTCTTACATTCCTACGTGCTCAATCGATCATTTCGAACCTAGGCTTATCAAGTACGGTTTTATTTGAATTAATTGTTGGTTATCCCTATGATCCCTCTTTGAATGAACACTTGATTGTTGATGATCCGAAGTTGACGAGTTTTTGGTGATTTGTACCCGAGCACTACTTTCTCATCCTTGATATTTCTTTGGTTGATTGCTTAGTTTAATCTCTTGTCGTAATTGTGTTTGCCATTTTGTTGCTTTAATTTTGAAATCGTGACTAGCCACTATAATTCAATGGAAACGTATGTGTAAGCACATTAATTTTGTGCCCAATTAAATGGCGACACGTAGAAAATTAAGTATTAATATCAAATAAATTTAATTATTTATATTTGGAGAATTTAATTAAATTAATTCTCAAATTAAATAATTTATTGATATTAAATATACACGTAAAAGCCGAAATTAAATCCTACGAATTTTAAATATTCGTAACTTGGTGGCAAAGTAATTAACTTACCATATAACGTATAAAATCTCGTTAAATGGAAAGTTAAATCAAATTGCCCCACATGGAAACAAATCAAATCAAGTCAAATCAAATCGAGATCAAATCAAATCAAGTTGGGCTTCTAAGCTCGGCCCATTAACATCTCACCCACAACTATAAATAGGGGTCTTCATTCATTCATTACACACACTGAGAGGCAACTCAGCTCGGCCCGGAATTGGCGTTCTTCAAGCAAATCAACGGGAACATCCGATCCGGGATCAAGGTGTTCAACCCTCCGATCGCGTTTCTCCTTGAAGATTCAAAGGCGTTCATCGCGGCCTCTTGAAGATTCAAGAACGTTCATCCAAAAGTCTCCGTAAATAGCGTTTAATCCAAAATAAGGCTCTTAAGCCCTTGGATTAACGTTATAAGTCCACCAAATCCACCAAATCTGCCGAATCATCTAAGTCAACACCAATTTTGAAGAGAAGAATCAGAGGATTAAATTTAGAGCTAGGGTCCGCTAAAATTTAATCGGTTCGATCCGATTAAAATCAAATTGTAAACCTTTTCGTGTTTTTATAAATTAAATTCACGAAATTTATTGTTACAGTATGTTTTTGAGGCTCCATTGTACTCCTAGTCCCTTGGGTTCGATATTTGTTTGGTCTAAAATACTTGTTGCTAAAATATTACGATCAACTTCAAACAAATTTTTTTTTAAAAAAAAAATCTTTCATAATTCGTATATGAAATTGTGCAGAAGAAATTCTGGAATATGTGTAACATCAAATAATCCAGTGACTAAAAGTAAACAAAACAAGAGGTGAAAACGAGACGTTTCTGTCAACATGTGCAGAAGAAATTACATGTGCAGTAAAAAAAAATTACATCAATCTGTCAACATCCCCATCAACGACATTGTACGAGAAAATTAATGTTGCACATGTGTAGAAGAAAATTTTTGCACATTTTAGAAGAAATTAAGAAAAATTACAAAAATCCGAATAGATCTTCCATGGATCTGAAAAATCCGAATAGATCTTCCATAGATCTGTGTTTCTTCTTCAAACAAATCTAAACAAATCCAAATAATCCATTTCTTAATCTTTTTTAACACGCAGAAATCAAAAATAAAAGTTAAAAGAATTAAAAACAAACGTTAAAAGAATTAAAAACAAACGTCATCTTCCTCAAATGATTTCTGATACAGAACTAACCGAAAATGAATGCGGCGTTAATTGAACCGTAGAGCTGCCGGAGCTCGCCGTTGCCGCCATCGCGAGACAGCCGCGAGGTCCACCGCCTTTCGCGAACGGTGGCCGTCGAGCAGCACCGTCGCTCGGCAGCAGATCCCGTCGTGGATCTGCTCTTTCTAGCCGTCGATTTCTCTCCGCCTAGCGTCGATCTTGAGCGCCGATCTTGAGCGTCATCGTGGTGGTCGCCGTCGCTTGGGTTCGGTGGGGCGCTGTGTAACCCGCCGTCGCCTGGGTCGTCGCGGTTGCTTCACAGTGAGGTGGTGGCGTGGTGGACCATCAGATCTATGGTTGTGGATCAGCGGAGTTTTGAAAGAGCGAGAAACGGAGGCGGTGGGCAGCGGCAGTGGTGGTTTAGGGTTTTTAGAGAGAAGGGATGTGGATTAGATAGAAGGGATGTGGGTTCAAATGAAAAGAAGGCAGCGTATATCTTTTGGGGTGTAGGGGTAAAATTGGTATGAAATAAGTTGACTTGTAGTGGAGAGTATTTTGACTTTATAATTGTATTAGATAGTAATAAAAGTTGAAAAATGGTATCTAATAGTAATAAATTCTTAAATTTTTGTCTCATTTTCAATTTAATATTAGGTACGTTTTTTTACCTGTTTATGAATGAATTAAAATTAAAATTACATCAATTCTACCCTATACAATTGGTGCATATAAGTATAACTTAATAATTTAATTGAGCTTTTTTTTTTTCCTCCTTTCAAAAAGAAAAATTTAATTGAGCTTATCCATCTTTATCTGTACACTATATAAAGATAAACATTTCAAAGGTTATGTGGAAAAACCACATTTTTATATTTCAAAATTCCTCTGATGTAATTAACTCTAATATTCAGAATTGATCTCCAACATAACTTTAATTTAGAGGGGAAATCCATCCCCAATCCTAGCAAATCATCATTACCAACCACGACAACCTACAATTATCGTTTTCATCGATGGATTTATTTAGCTGTGGCCATTTGAAAATCATCATTTGTGAAGTATTTTATAAATCAAACCCAACAAAATATTGACATATAAAAATCACAAATATTAAAACAATATTTCATCAATCATTCAAGCCCTTTTTTGTTTTGAAACGTTCAAGCACAGAATTAAACAATCACGAAACACATTCAACAATGTAATCTCACTGTATTACATTACATCAATCCTCACAATTCTATTTATTTATTTTTTTTCAAAATTTGTAACACTTATGTGAATCATTAATTGTATTGGGTTATAGACTTTTTATTATCATTTAGTAAAACAAGTACTCCTATTTAGTAAAATAAGTAATATCATTCAATTGATATGTATGGTGCAATTAGTTTTTGAGTAATACCATTCAATAAAATAGATAACATTATTTAGTGAAATGAGAAATATCATTAAAAAAGTGGACAGTACAAATGATGTACACAAAAATTTATCCAGAAAATTTACAATTTCAATTCACCTAATGACCTAAATTTATCTATATATCCCACTACATTACAACCTAGCTAGGGAAACTGGGTCACCCGGCCCATTGGGCTGATGAAATCAAAGTTGCCGGCAAGTTGGGTCATCTCAATTTCCTAGACCGGCCCCAATTCAATTTCCTAGACCGGCCCCAATTCAACATTAAAAAAAAAAAAAAAGATGTAATATGGGTTTGGTTATGTAGACCTCCAACTTTAGGACAACCTTGACTCGCATCACTTCCGCACCAATCAAAAGTGATACCATGAACATTGTTTGCCATACTCCGTATATCTTCAACGATCATCATCACATAAATTTCCTCTTTCCTTTCGCCATAGATAGCTCAAGCAAGGTTCTCGAAGTCGGTTTCGATCAGGTTGACTGCTATCCCACGGTGAGTGGCGATTGAAGTCCAAACCTTAAAGCTAAAGCCTCTGCCAAAGTACTACTCCATTTTTCCATCATCGTTTAGAACCAATAAGACGACAAACAACTTCTCAAACATCTCTTACCACGAAACCATAACCAAAAGTTCTATCATTGAAAATAGTTGCATCTACATTCGACTCCTTCCAAATGCGGCCATGTGGAGCCTCTCGCCAAAGTATACTCCATTTTTCCATCATTGTTTAGAATAAAACGACAGGTCGAACATCTCTTACCACGAAACCATAACCAAAAGTTCCATCATTGAAGATATTTGCATCGGTCATTTTTTTGCCCCTCGTTGGTGGTCATTTTTTTGCCCCTCGTTGGTTAAGCTGCATGGTCGATTGAAATAAGTTTTCCGCAAATAAATGATTGTTGAAATTCTCTTTGGCAAGTAGATTAAGATTTACGGCGCAAAATGTATCACATGGTCTTACGAGGATAAAATACCGAAAAAAAAAATTAAAATTGGACAATTCAAATAACTGAGGGTTTTAAGTTTTAAATGTATTAATTAGCTTGTTGGCTTGACCCGTCATAAAAAGGACACGCGAGAAATGAACCTACATGAATAATAATTTTAGAAGGATTTGAACAAAAAATAATTTTAGAAGGAAAATGTGTAGAATAGAGAGAGAACGGCTGACTCGAGAAACAGCGTACATAATAATATAATAATAATAATAAAAAAGAAAATGTAAAAGAAGGAAGCTGTAGCAATCAAAATGAAAAGCTAGTTTCACTTTCTGCCTCTATTACTTAGTTATTACCCGCACGAACGAATTATTTATTATTTGAAATAATTTTGCATTAAAAATAAATTATTCCATTTCAGCATTTAGTAGTGTGTAATATTCGGAGAGATGATTAATCAGGTTATGTACTGGGGACTATTTATAACTTAGCGTAAAGGTCAGGTCGGGTGAGTCAACTCAACCGAGTCATCATGGGCTGTTGCGGGTCCAAGGACCTTCCTCCGCGCTCCGCCGACAAGGATCAGTGGCAGCAGCAGCAGGGCCACCGCCGCTCTTCCTCAGTCAACGGCGCCACCGCCACCGGCGGATTCGCCGAGTTCTCTCTCGCGGAGCTCAAGTCCGCCACCAACAACTTCAGCTCCGACAACATCGTCTCCGAGAGTGGGGAGAAAGCCCCCAATGTCGTTTATCAAGGTCGCCTTCAAAACCAAAGGTGGATCGCTGTCAAGAAATTTACCAAAATGGCATGGCCCGATCCTAAGCAGTTTGCTGTATGTATATACCAGCATATTTTGTTTGAATTTGATTTTTTGATGGTGGAAACTAGGTTTGGGTTGTGAATGATTTAATGTGCTTGATTATTGTGAAGGAGGAAGCGAAGGAAGTGGGGAAGCTGAGGCATAAGAGGCTAGCTAATCTGATAGGTTATTGCTGTGATGGGGATGAGAGGCTGCTCGTTGCTGAATTTATGCCCAATGAGACTCTTGCTAAGCATTTATTTCACTGTATGTTGTGTTGGTCGATTGATTAAATTTCCTTAAATATATGACCTGTCGACATAAATTATTTATTACTACTATTTTCCTTTTAGTGATAAACTCTTTTGATGGATTTTAACATTTTAGACCTTGTAATTTGAGAATTTCATTGATAGTGGCTAGATTATCACGAGTCTGGAACTTTGTTAAATAGTTTGGAGTTTTTTATTGGTTAAGCTCTTAGTTGCGATTGAGTTGGAACTTGGGAATTGTTTTTCTAATAATTTTCAGTATGGATGATGGAAAATTCTTGATCAGTATGGTTGTTTTGTCACTGCGACAATGTAACATAAATTTGGTCATTAAGGGGAATAATATATATGGGCATAGGAAATTCAAGAAAGTATCTGTAGCAAGTTTTATGCAAATTTGGCTATCCATTGATGAACCAAACTAACTGAATACAGTTCTTGATTGAGGTCTTCACAATATTGCATGGTTGCAATATTGTTTTGGTTGTGTGAGTTTTAATTTACGAACTGAAAACAGTTCTTGATTGAGGCCTTCACAATGTTGCATGGTTGCAATATTCTTTTGGTTGCGTGGAAGTTTTAATGTCTTCTGTATTTCTTTAATAAGATTATGGTTCTACTCTAAGTTAGTGTGGGGCATCTTTTGAGTTGTTGCCTGATGAAATTGACATGAAAATGCTTGAGTTTGCATTGTCAATATGGTGATTCATATTTTCATGCTGCAGTAAGGGATTTTGAGTTATGCACTTTCATGCCATGTCTTCTATGTTGGCCAATCTGCAGCGATCATTTCTTATTTTGTCTCTTCACTTCATTGAGTATTTCTTTTTTAATAATCCTTGATATCAAATTTGTAATAATCGTTATTATCTAAGTTTCTTATATAAACTTTTGTTCTGTACCCGCAGGGGAGAATCAAACCCCTGAATGGGCGATGCGTTTAAGAGTTGCTTTGTATATCGCTGAAGCACTGGATTATTGCAGTAGGGAAGGTCGCCCCCTCTACCATGACTTGAATGCTTACAGGGTTCTCTTTGATGAGGTTAATTATCTATTTCTGAATGATTGCCTTTTGTATATCTGGGCTAGGTTTTATTTAATTTTGTCACATGCTTATTCTTTGATGTCACAACATGACCTAGGTTTTTATTGAGGTTATCATTTGATGGGGTTATTTTTGGCAGAATGGAGATCCGCGTCTTTCCTGTTTTGGGTTAATGAAGAATAGCAGGGATGGTAAAAGTTATAGCACAAATCTTGCATATACACCTCCCGAGTATCTAAGAAATGGTAATTGTTATATGCTGATCACCTTTTCTTACTTGCTTAATCTAAAATTTGTTTTCACTTGTTAAGATGAAGCGAGCATTTATTGCCACGTATATTTATATAATTATAACATTTTTAGCTAAAAAATATTTTTAAATCGAACTAGACATTTACCGAGGGCATTTTTGGTACTTTTATATAGACTTTGTTTCTTTAAACCTTCTCTAACATTCCATATCATAAAAAATGTTGTCATAGATATATTCACACCGATACTAGATTATTGTTTCCAGGTAATATGATATGATGAACTAATTGTATTTATTTATATGGGAAAGGTGTATAAGTAGTAATGTTCTGTTGTTCTTACAAATGAATTGGGAGCTGAGGGATAGCAGTGAGCAAGATATCATACACTGCCACCACTGAGAAAAGCTTGCCAAAAGATGTGGTTTCTTCAAAATATATAGCACTGCCCGACTTTTGAAATGATAATTGGAGCTCCCGTGCTGGCTTATTCCTGTCCCTCATTGCTTCTGCATTATTAATTAGCTATTCCAACAATAACCTGAAACAACGGGAAATGCCTTTAGCGTAAGAACACGTGAAACCCTTGTAACTTTAATTCCAAGTGATGGAGCCCATGCCATTTGGATGGAATGTAGTGTTCGTTAGCAAGATACGGTTGATTGTAACATGCATTCCTAATATATAAGGAGAATCCATGGACAATATATTCAAGATGGTATAACTGCAATTTAAAGCAACAAGATTCATTTACAGTTGGGGAACTTTGGAACTCAGCAATTTTTTCCAGACCAAGCAAGAGTGTATGCTAGCTAGAAAGTTAAGATTAGATTTCCCATGCACCTGCTTATAGTTGGCAACCTCTCATCAGCATAATCTAGGTAAATAAGATTATCAATAATGTGATGCCTTCTTCTTCTTCGTAGTCTGGACCCAGTTTATGTCACATTTCTTTGATTTATAAATTATATGCCTCACTTTGCTAACCATTCTGACTGTGTTAGAGTGATACGACTTGGTGCTGCATGGATGCAGATTAATTCTCCCACATTTTGAGCAATATGTCGTAGTTTACTATACTTGTGAAATGAAATGTTATTAGAGGAAAATGAGGTCTTCTCACAAAGGTAAAAAACCTGTAGAAAGGTTCTTGAAAGCAGTTATTGGAGCTAGTAACTTAAAACACTGTATTGCCATCAGTTTCTTTTTCGAATGAGATGCTTCTTCCTAATATAATGATAATCATTGAAGAAATTGTGAAGTTAATGTTGTCCAAATATGGAGCCAAGGAAACAGATGATTCTGATATTGATATTTTAGTGCACACTGGTGGTTTGATTTGAATATTTGTCTTTCTGAACGCTTTACTGTTGCTCAGTCTCTCTTCTAGAGAATTTAACTTTTGTATAAATCTCTTGCAGGGAGGGTCACCCAGGAAAGTGTTATTTTCAGCTTTGGAACTGTCCTTTTGGATCTACTAAGTGGAAAGCATATTCCTCCAAGTCATGTACGTATTTACATCCCACTAACTATCACTTTTTATGTCTTTATGTTTAATTTTGTTTGGTTGCTGCCATACCTTCTCTAGGTTTCTTGATAGTTTACATATACTGTTAGTTAACATAGTGTTATATTTCCGTTCAAATGATTTCCCAATGAAATAGTAGGTTGTTCGTCTCGCAGCTTAACCCTCCTTACTTCATCTTAAGTCCTAAAGATCTCAATTGCAAGTTCTTGGCAGTTTTGCACAGTACCACCAAAATGAGAAAGCAGTGGTTTTTTTCTTCAATTGCTATGCTTTCAGTTTGTCATTAGTTTTTCTTGCTCTATGTGTTTACTAATTGTTCGTTACGCTTGTGGCCAAATGAGAAAAAGTGGATTGTGTTTAAGTTTATTTTGCCAGTCACACATGGTGCACTCATGTGGCCTTGTTTGTGATGTTTCCAGTGATAGTGGTTACGTTGAATATTATTGAGACTGTGTACCTAATATTTAATTTTTCTGTATGTCAGGCGCTTGATATGATTCGGGGCAAAAATATTCTTCTCTTAATGGATTCTCATTTAGAGGGGAATTTTTCAACTGAAGAGGCAACTGTTGTTTTTGATCTTGCTTCACAGTGTTTGCAGTATGAACCAAGGGAGAGGCCAAAGACAAAAGATCTTGTTTCTACGCTTGCCCCCTTGCAAAATAAAAATGATGCAAGTCCTAATATCCTTCCTTTGCTATTAAATGATTCACGTACATGGTTATTAAACTCGTTAAATATCATACAATCATGATCTATCACATTTATGCTATAGAAGGATTTCATCATTCTGAATGTGACAAATATAGCAAGTCTCAGTGGGTTTGATCCAAGATGTGTCTATTATGAAAGTCTGCCCTTTTTAACCGATACTAAAATGCAAATACCTTAGATTACAAAATGCTTGATTTCTTAAAAAAAAAAGAATCAATGTGCTTAACTTCTGTCACTGTGCTTTTAATGCTGTTTTGGTTTCTCTAAGCTGCTATCTTGTTGAACAGTGCTAATTTTGTTTTTACTTCTTTTTTTTTTTTTTTTTTTTTGACTATTGGATTTAACCACCTTGCAAATATAAAATCATTCATTTCTGTGACTAATTTCCAACCATAACGAAAAAAAAAAATTGAGATTTTTTTTTTTTGGATTTAGAAAGAATTTATTAAAGAGATTTGTGTTTATTCGTGGTTCGTGTTAGCTTTCTGATAACAGCAATTTTGCCAGGTGATTTGAGTAAGTGGTGGTGATTAACAAACAAATTTCCATATTACAGGTTCCATCTTATGTCATGTTGGGGATTCCTAAGCGCGAAGAAACTCCATCTACACCACCACATCCACTCTCTCCAATGGGTGATGCCTGTTCACGTATGGATCTCACTGCTATCCATCAATTTTTGGTGATGCAACATTACAAAGATGACGAGGGAACCAATGAGGTAAACTGTCCTATTTAAAGAATTGGCGTGGGTTCTTTTTTTAATATCTTTCTCAGTATTTCTATTCTAAATTGCATCTGTATATGCCATACAGTTGTCTTTTCAAGAATGGACTCAACAAATGAGAGATATGTTGGACGCAAGGAAAAGGGGGGACTTGGCATTCCGTGACAAAGATTTTAAAACTGCTATTGATTGCTATTCTCAGGTAATTTTGGTTGTATTCTTTTAAATAAGTTGGCCATTTATACCTACATTTTGTCTAACTTTTTTAAAAAGGGGACCATTTTAAGAGTGAGTGACTACTTGTGTGAAGTGCTTTATTTTTCTTAATGTTAAAGTACCTGAGAATGATTTCTCCAAGCCACCTAATTTCCTCCTCTGGATCAAACTCATAAAAGTGTGGTGTGTTCAGTGCATCTTTATTTGCAATCAACTTATCTGGTTAACTTGGTCTTTGCCTTACCAAAAAATCTACTATACAAATTGATATGATTAACACGAGTAGCATTTTTACCTTGTGTATATGTAAGTTGTAACCAAAACGTTTGTGATAATAGATTGGAAGTGGCAGATTCCTCATCTTCGACTTTTCTTGTCAGTCAACATGATGAGAGCTAGCTCTAGGTTTATTATTTCATTGATTCAAGAATACTTGCAAGAAAAATGGATTTTGATCACACTGGAATGTCACACTGCTTGTACTATTACAGTTTGTTTGATGAAGGGGTTATTATTACATTTGCAGTTCATTGATGTGGGGACCATGATTTCACCAACTGTCCATGCTCGCCGCAGCCTCTGCTATCTGATGTGTGATCAGCCTGATGCTGCCCTTAGGGATGCGATGCAAGCTCAATGCATCTATCCTGATTGGTCCACAGCGTTTTACATGCAAGCTGTGGCCCTTGCCAAGCTTGACATGCACAAAGATGCAGCTGATATGTTAAACGAGGCTGCTATGCTCGAAGAAAAGAAGCAACGAGGTGGAAAAGGATCATGATTCTTGTGTGATTATTGGTGAATACAGTTTGTATCATTTGGTTTTGGATTGGGATTGTGACTGTTGTTCACAAATGTACAATATAGAGCTACAGTGTACGTAGATGACCATGTTTATTCTTGTCACTCATATGTTGAATAATATTTATGTATGTCAATGTTTACATTAAGTATTTGTGAGCTAAATTGTACAAGTTTTTTGAATCAAGAAACATAGAGTTCAGCCTTGCCATCTATGAAAAGGCTCATAAACTCTTCTCCATCAACTGTTTCTTTCTCGATAAGCAACTGAGCTAGCTTGTGTAGAATGTCGATTTGGGTTGTGATTATCTGCTTTGCCCTTGCGTATGCTGTTTCTACGAGCTCTCTCACCTCTGCGTCTACCACATCAGCTGTAGCCATGGAGTAGTCCTTCTGGGACGACATCTGCCATTATACGGTGCAACATTTGTTAGTCGTTGATGCAATCAAGCATGGGGTGCTTGTTTCAAAATTTTCAATGGAAATGATTTGGTGTCGAATATTGAAAGTACCTGCTGACCGAGGAAAGGGTTTCCACCAGGTCCGCCAATGGCAACTTGCCCGATCTTTTTGCTGAAGCCGAATCTCTCAACCATCTGCCTAGCAACCCTTGACACTTGCATGAAGTCATTGGATGCTCCTGTTGTTACATTGTCTTCACCAAAAATAACCTCTTCAGCTACCCTGCACCAACAATGGAAGGACGATCGAGATCATGTCTGGATAAGCTTATTCTCTGAGCCGGTCTTATGTAAAAACAGTTTTATCATAAAACTATTTAGCAACTATCGCTATAGTAACTAATACTTTCAAAACTGACAAACTAAAACATTTTAGTGAAACAACTAATGCTGCTGTCATATTACTGTATCTTCTTTCAACAAGTGAAGTTAGTGTTTAGACAAAGCACAATGCTTGTCTAAAGGGGAGAAAAGTACAACACCTATGCTTACTCTCTTTTGGAATAACGTGATGAATGATTATCACCTAATAAGATATTTCATCTAGATTGATTGCTAAACAAATAGTTTGTAAAATTAGAGGAGAATGCACAACTGAACTGACCTTCCACCAAGTGCGACTGCCATCTGATTTTCTAAGTAGCTTCGACTGTACAGGCCCGACTCAAGTCTCTCCTCACTCGGAGCAAAGAAGGTCAGTCCACCAGCTTGGCCACGTGGAATGATAGAGATCTTGGCAACGGGATCATATTCGGGCATCAATGCACCAACTAATGCATGCCCAGCCTCTACAACACAATTACCATGCATGCTTCACTTCAGTTAACCAATGGTAGCATACATAAAAAAAAAAGTACAAAATGTCTGAATTATTTTTTACCGTGATAAGCAACAAGCTTTTTCTTTTCTTCAGACACAACAGCATTTTTCTTCTCTGGACCAGCAATTATTCTCTCCAGAGCATCAGAAATCTCGTCTTTGCTTATTTCCTTAAGCTCGCGGCGTGCTGCAAGGATGGCTGCCTCATTCATCAGGTTTTGCAAATCAGCACCAGTGAATCCTGGTGTTCTCCTCGCTATTTTATCGAAATCGACATCCTTTGCAAGTGCTTTTCCTCGGGAGTGCACCTGGAATAATAATCCTCATTAAAACAAAATATGACAGTGCGAAAATAATCTCTTATTAACTTAATATGACAATACCTCTTTGAAATTTTTAATACTAATGGGACATACAAAGAGATGCGAGTGATATGTGAGTGGATGCAATGCGAAATAAAAACAATACAAAAGTAAACATCAGTATTGAAATTAGACGAATAAGAAATAGAAAATGCTATGACAAAGTGCCTATATGCAAGATATATATTGTTAAATCCATCAATCTAAACACAACAAGTTAACACTAGGTTGTTAACAAAACAATTAAGGGGCGCTTGGTTCAAAATTCTTCAATGTAAATGATATTAGAGTAAAGAATAAACAATAATCAATTCACCTTAATCTAATTTCGTGCAGGGTAATGAGTCTCAAAATAAGTTAATCTTATCCTCTTTTGATTAACTACCTCCCCTCCTATAACCATTTCTCCTCAATCATTCCACTATTCATCAACCAACAATCAATTTTTGTCCCACTTATATCAAGATTAGAGCAAAACACTGTCCCACTAACAATGTAAGCATCATTTTCATTGTAATTCACTGTTCAATGATTCTCATTACCATTCCCATTGTAAAATCAGAACCAAATGCACCCTAAGATAAGGTAAAGTAAGAATACAGTTAGGCTGCATTTGGACTGAAGGATTTGAGAATGGATTTTGAAATCCAGAATAACAACAAATCCATTCACCATTCTCAATTTGAACTATTTTTTTGACTGATTTTGGAGGATTTGAAATCCATCATACTCCAATCAACCTAAGATTATCAAAAACCATGTAACTAATGCCAAAATATAACCAACACTATGTTTCAGATAGTGACTAGTTCAGTTATGCATTTGTTCAGTTGCATACTCCCAAATGATTTATAATTTAACAATGAATCAATGATATTAATCCTCCAAAATCCCACATTTATATCCAGTATAAAACAAAGATTGATAGTTTAACAAAAGGCACAAACCTGAAGAATCCTGACTCGACCAGCAACATCAGGCCTATCCACAGTAACCTGTCGGTCGAACCTCCCGGGCCTCAACAAGGCCGAATCAAGAACATCGGGCCTGTTAGTCGCTGCCAACACTATAACACCCGAATTACCCGAAAATCCATCCATTTCAGTCAACAGCTGATTAATAGTTTGCTCCCTCTCATCATTCCCACCACCCATACCTGCCCTCTTTGTCTCCCCACAGCATCAATCTCATCAATGAACACAATGCAAGGCGCTTTAGACTTGGCCTTCTCAAACAAATCCCTCACTCTTGAAGCTCCAACACCTACGAACAGCTCAACAAACTCTGAAGCTGCACATGAAAAGAACGGCACCCCTGCCTCTCCGGCCACCGCCCTAGCCAGGAGGGTTTTTCCGGTACCTGGTGGGCCCACCAGAAGACAACCCTTTGGGATTTTGGCACCCAATGCGGTGTACTTATCAGGGTTTTTCAAGAAATCAACCACTTCTTGCAGTTCTAATTTAGCTTGATCAGCACCTGCTACATCAGCAAATGAGACCCCAGTTTCAGGAACCTCCTGAAACTTAGATTTAGAACGGCCGAAGTCCATCGGGCCTCCGAGCCCGCCGGGCCCACCTGGCCCGCCCTGGGATCGTCTAAACAGAAAGAAAAGCCCTGCAAAAGCAATAATAGGAAACAGCAAATTCCCAATAAAACCGAACAGCCCATTCCCAGTATCACCCTCAGAAACCGAAATATCAACACCATTCATCGCCAAAATGTCGATCAAATCCGGGTCATTGGGCACAATCACAGATGCCCTCCGGCCATCTACCGCCGTCAGCTGAAGGACGCCGCCGTCTTTACTGAACCTCACTCTTTCAACTTTTCCCTTCTTCACCGCGTTCAAGAATTCGCTGTAACGCCATTGGGAACCGTCCGGTATATCAGGGTTGGATTGGGCCTGCGGCTTCGGAGCATTCAGTATCAGATTTTGGCCAAAGGGCGATGACGGGCCGGGCTTTTGGCCCTCAATTTCGATCACTTGTGCAGGCGCTGGAGGAGTTGGTGGTGGAATGGCATCCAATGCTAACGCTTGCGGTGTAATTGAAGAGAAGAGTAAAGCAGCTACAGCTGCATGATTTTGAATGTTGCTCGATTTCTCAGGATTACTCTTCCTGCTAAGAATCGATTGTGGGAGGAGGAATTTTCGTGGAACTGTTTTGGGTGTGGGTGGAGAAATAAAGATTTGGGTACCAAAAAAGGTGGACGCCATTGATTTTCAGATGATAGTTTTCTGAATTTCTGGGAGTTTATAGGGGTTAAAGAGGCGTGGCAAAAGGAAATTTGATGAAGGAAGGTTTATGATTGAACGGAGGCCATAGATAGAATGTAGCTTGGGTTTGCTCTACGTGTGTCAAATATTATCCAGTCGTTCTGCCTTTGATTTTTTAAAGTGAAAGGTTCAAAAAAACAAGTCTGCTTATTTAATTTAACCCCCCCAAAAAAAATGTCTTTATAATGTTTGTTACTTTTGACATTGTGTATAGAATTAAGGAATATATATTTTCTAAAATTGGACAACAAATATAAAATACCAATTAAATATGAAGTAACACTTGTGTTAATCAGGTGCGTGCGTTGAACTCTATTTTGATTATTACTGTCATGCATATTCACTATCACTGTCATTTAAATAGATAATATATGGTGTATCAATAATGATTCTTGATTCCATTTAGATGTACAAGACTCTAAGATCATGTGGTCAAGATACAAAATTGGTTCGAGCTAAATTAAGAGGCTAATTGCTAAGAGCATTAAGAAGAGAAACTCGAGTTTTGATCAAGTTTCTATATAAGCATTCTAATCCCTCTTCAACTTCCTGCATCCTCATTTCTGATGCTTTCAGTTTCTTTGACATGTTTTTGATGATCAAGCTGTTCATGCTTTTTCCAGACTTGTGAATGTTCAACCAACACAAATCCTTATCACTAGTTTCTTCTTCGTCTACCTCTGAATGCACACGGCTCGTTTGAGTGAACATTGAAAGTACTGACCATTTGCTTTGGCTTGATCCTCTCTTTTCTCCAGACAAGAGTATCAGTACAGACTTTAATACTGATAAATCAAGTGATTCTGTTTCTTTCAGAATTTTCTTGATGGACTCATTTTCCTTGTCTGAGACTGGTGTGGAACTTTGGTTGAAGCTCTTCAAATTCTTGATGTATTTGTTGACCATCTTAGTGATCTTGTTTCTTGAGGCCATGTAAGCATCCATATCAACTGCTGTGACTGCATTTCTCCTGATGGATGATTCTAGATTTTGGACTGCTTCCTTTGTTAAACACAACATGTCTCTAGAAAAGCCACAGAGATCCACGAGCCTCAGTGATCCCTCGAGCAGCTCGTTTATACAACATTCGCCTTGTTCCCGAGACAGAGTCATCTCAATCAGATTACTGATGCCTTCGTGTAAATCGTTGAGGCTTGCCAAATTTGCGCAGACGGATGTTGAAGCGCCCTCTGAGGACTTCAATCTGCAAAAATTATCTTGGACAGATTCCATAATTGGATGAGATTGAGCTGGAAGACTATTTGATCTAGAGTGGAAGCTAGCCATCTTTTGTTTTTCAAAGTTGAAACTTTAAATAAATTTTGAGTTGGGATGTTGAATGCTTGTAATTGTCCTCAGAAATCAGCTATTTATATATGTATAAAGATGATGAAGAAGAAGAAAACACAAGGAATAAATTCCAATAATGTGCATGAATTTCATACATTAAAAAGAAATAATACATACATATAAAAAGCATGAGGAATCTTGACATTAACTTGATTGTAAACAAGGCTAGGCTGGAGGTTTCTTATCTTGAAACCATTCTTAAGAGTTTAAGATGTTGAAAGAGTTGTTATATGCCTGCCTTGGTTGTGCATCAATTAATATTCACATAATGTACAGAGAATTGTTTATGTTATTAATAAATATCTGCAAGATAATGTTGTTCATCTTCAGACAATCAAGAAAATATATAACTACCCACGAACAGATTCAGATCTGCATGAGCTCAACTTGTGTAATTATAAATAATCTTGTTCAGCCTTTGTATATAAACATGGTCTCAAGATCAGAAACATTTGATTCCCAGTTTCCACTGATGAGAAGAGAAACATTTTTGGAAATATAAATAGGATTAATTGATAAATTATATTTATGCATGGCTGTCAAGATTCATGCTTCAACAGTTGATTGACTTTCTTTCTTTCTTTCTTTCCTTCCTTGTGTATAAATAACCTATGCCAAAACAAATGCCTTTTAGACTTTTTCTTCACAAGAAACAAGAAAAACAAGATGGCTGGTTTCCATTCACGATCAAACAGTTTTCCATCTTTCAGCTAAAAATTACAAATAGGTTAAAAAAAGCCTTTAATGGCAAATATTTTGTGTTTTTGTGTTTTATTTTAGTTTAAATTTTTAAATCTATTTGTAATTATATTATCTTTTTTAACCTACATGTAAATGACGGTATATACTTGTGTAAACATCAATACATATGCATATTCTATATAATTCTGTGCAAAAAATTGTTGCTCTCATCCCTTGGTTATTTCATTAGCATCATTTTGATACACATACTCTGTAAATTTTGCAATTTAAGTCACTCTTAATTTCCAGCATGTTAGGGATGGATTCATGGGATGAACAATTAGATCTCTTTTCTTTTTGGTATGTCTGGGGAGATTTTTTTCTATTAATGTTAATAAATGGGAAAAACTTGTGTGATATCGTGAGCATAGTATAATTTTTTAATAAAAATATTATTATTTTTTAAACATTTTACCTTAAAATAACAAGTTTAAAGCCGATTTGGTCCCATAACTATCTGCTTTTTTCGATTTAGTCCCAGGATAGTTAAAAAAATTGATTTAGTCCCATAATTTTTGAAAAAAAAAAAATTATGGGACTAAATCAAAAAACTTGTGTGATATCGTGACGTTTTTGCCATAATTTAGTATAATTTTTTAATAAAAATATTATAATTTTTTAAAATTTTACCTTAAAATAACACATTTATATATATTTTTTGAAAAATATTAACCACTCTATCCCATAATTATCTTTGGCATTATGATAAATTAAAGATGTAAAAAGAGTGATAATTATTTCCTTTTATGATATAAATAATATTCCGTCCTGTCTCTCTTTAAACTTTATATTTTACCATTTCGGGCATCCGACTTAAATCTTAATATTTTATTTAGAAAGTTGTGGTCTCACATTTATTATAAAATACTGAATTTTATTTACTTTTTTTATACATTTTTTTACCTTTTTATTTTTCTTACGCTATCAACCAATAACTTTACAATAAAATACTATATTAATTAAAACCCGTCAAGAAAAAAAAAACCGTGTCATCCTTCAAATATAAAATTTAAAGAGGGACATAAGTAATATATTGTAGGATGGACGTTATTGTTAAGTGCACAATCCCTTGTAGGATAAACATATTTTAATAAGTCGACTATATGTGTAAAATTTATTAATATAAATTGTATCACTTTTTAATTTTTACTTTAAAATAATTCATTCTACACATTTAAAAAAACAATAATAATATTTCTATGAAAAGTACTCATGTGGTGTAATAATATATTTGTGTTAATTGGACATGTGCCATTAAATTGTTATTAATTAAATAAATAAATCAATATAAATTGTATACTTTTTAATTTTTACTTTAAAGTTCATTTAAAACAATTTTAATATTTTATGAAAAGATTTTCCCAAATATTTTGGACATGTGCCATTAAAGTTATTAATTAAATAAATAAATAAAAATATTTTCTAAACAATTTTAAGGAAGTTAAAAAAAAAAAAGCAAAGGCAGTGATAAATATAGGATAATGTTACAATTAATTTTATTTTATTTTATTTTATTGGAGTACTCTAAAATGGGAGAAGAGGGTGGCAGTGTGTGTGTAACTGGCGCCGGAGGGTACATCGGTTCATGCCTCGTTAAGCTCCTCCTTTCTCAAGGCAGCTACAACGTTAATGCCACCCTCCGAAATCCTGGTATTTCTTTCCCCCTTTCTCTCATTTAATTTATCTTGCTTTTCTGCTGCTCCTTTCTCAAGCTTACCTCAACCAGTGAAGGTATATGAAATTAGTCACTTGATCAACAAAATATTGACTTCAATCAGGTTGATGTGGTAACAAAATGTTACTGTTGCTTCTTTCTCTCCCCCTCCCTCCCTCTGATTATTATTATAATTGTTTCTTGAAGAGAGAAATTGGGTGTGGTTTCTATTGTCTAATAGTAATAGTGGTCATGGTATACAATACGAGTTTCTGTTTCATATATTTGATTCAATCGTGTATTCGTTTTATGGGTCTGTGCCATATACAATTAAAGAACATTAGGCAGTCCCAATTAGTGTTTAGAGCAAGCGATATGACCAGGTTAAGGAATCCGTATGCTAGTTTGGTGGGAGGTATATAAAACTGTTGCTTAATCAAGAACGCGAAGAATTGCGTTGTGTATGTCATTTGATTGGAATACCGATGGTTGATGTGGATAACATTTAAGGATTAGATACTATGATAATGACCTCATACTCATAGAGAATTCTTGTTGCAGGGGATGAAAAAATGCTCATTTGCAGAACCTTGAGAATGCAGGTGAAAAACTGAAACTCTTTAAAGCAGACTTACTCGATTTCGACTCCATTGTTGCAGCAGTTAAAGGGTGTGATGGAGTTTTCCATGTTGCCAGCCCAGTTCCATCTGGGTCTGTACCAAACCCCGAGGCATGATCACGTGATCACGGTTGTATAATCTTCATTATATACCTGTTTGACCGACTGTATGGTGATACTATTACAGGTTGAGGTGGTTGAGCCTGCTTTGAAAGGTACCCTTAATGTCCTCAAAGCATGTTCTGAATCAAAAGTCCGGCGTGTTGTCATTGTATCGTCAGTCGTTGCGGTTATTGTGAATCCCAGTTGGCCCAAGGATCAAGTGATGGATGAGAGCTGTTGGTCAGACATGGAATACTGCAAGGCAACTAATGTAAGGAATTCAGATTTCAGCCTTGCAAATTTATATGGTATTCTGATTCTGATACTATTATACAGAACTGGTATTATTATTCAAAAACAGTGGCTGAGGATAAGGCGTGGGAATATGCCAAGGAAAGCGGGCTGGACATCGTGACTGTGTGTCCAGGCCTTGTCGTGGGACCTATGCTGCAGCGTACAACAAATTCTAGCAGTTTGGCTCTCATCAAGCTGTTGAGAGGTATTTACTCCCAATTGGGTTTTTTGTTGCTATTTGGATCATTAATTTTTATCAACAATTGATGTTGCAAAACATTAACAAATGAATTTACTTTTAGTTCTGCCATTCAGAGTTCTTGTTATTTAAAAAGATGTGCAAAATTGATCTGAAAGCTATGATTCATAGGTCTAATTTTCTCAAGATGATTCAACTATTAATAAACTTGGTTTAAGCATTGTGTCTTTGAAGTTATTCTGTTTCTGACTTTCATTACTCAGTCAGGACAAAGATAGTCAATTTTATTTAATGATCTAATGTAAACGTGTTTCCTTAATTTCATGATCAAACAGAAGGATATGAGGAAATGCAAAACAATGTTTGGATGATTGTAGATGTACGTGATGTAGCTGAAGCAATGAAATTAGTATACGAGAAACCAGAAGCTGAAGGTAGATACATTTGCACGGCTCACATGATCCCGGTTAAAGATTTGGTGCAAATTCTCAAGGAAATCTACCCCGGATATAACTATCCCAAGAGGTAATCTTTCCTCAAGCTACTTCTTTATTTTTAACTGAATTTACTACCATGGAAACAAGTCTGGCTTGAATAATAGAAATCTGCAATTTTGTTCTACTTTGCAGCTTCAAAGAGGGGAAGGATATGAAAATAAGTTCAGAGAAACTGCAAAGACTTGGTTTGAAATACAGGCCGTTGAAAGAAACTCTTGTGGATTCTGTTGAGAACTACAAACAGAATGGTCTTCTCCCGTCGTAGATTAACTTCAAATTCTGCTGGTTAATTGCATTTGTACTTTGACTGTTATAATAAAGCTCTTACATGAAGATTCATTAGAATCATGTAATACTTTTCATCACTGTCCCAATGATCAAAAGTGTAAAATACCGTACTCAGGAGGCCTTTAATCGTTACAGATGATCTTCAAGTAGGCGTTGTTTTTTCTTTCTTTGTTGTCAAAATGCTCAAGGCTGAAGGATAATCTGGAGCATTTTCTGCATATATCATCGTTTTTTCTTTCCCTGCTTCTTCTTCTGCCCTCCCTCTCTGTGAGAAAACGCATAATCACCACACATTGAAACAACCTCAAAGATTCAATCCACTGTTTTCTGCCCTTTTGGGGAATTAATCACTTGTTAGCTCTGAGAAAAATCACTGATGCACCCATAAAATACATCAACCTACCTCATTATGGAAAAGATTGATATTTAAAGACATTTACAGGGAGGGCTACAAGATCCACTGTTCTTGCTGCATTTTGTTGCAACTACAGACCATCCACATAATATATGATGTTCCTCATCCTCAGACAACCAACACATATAATAACACTTTTTGACACACACAATTAGATTCAAATCTTCATTATTAGGCCAATCAAAACACGTTTATTGTGCTCGTTTGCACCATTGTATATTAAGGATGGTCTCAAGATGAGAAACCTCCACCCTAGACTTGTTATTAATCAAGTTGTTAAGTAACATTCAAGGATGTCAAGATTCCTCATGCTTTGCAATTATATTTTAGCAGCTGAGATATGTATTATTGAGCTTTTTATATTCAAGTGTTTAAGATCTGAGGGAACATGAAATCCCTGCACGTTATTGCAATAGATTCCTTCTGTTTCCTTCATCTTTTTCGTCGTCTAAAAATATATATAGCTGATCCTAAGGCATTTCTACAAGCACTTGACATCTTCATTCAACTCAAAAATTGCAAAATCATTGTTTAAGGTTTCAACTTTGAAAAAAAAAAAGATGGCTAATTTCCATTCTCGATCAAACAGTCTTCCAACTCAATCTCATCCACTTATGGAATCCGTGGAAGATAGTTTGTGCAGATTGAAGTCCTCAGACGGCGCTTCCATATCAGCCAACATATGTTTGCACAAATTTGGCAAGCCTCAAAGATTTACACCGAGACATCAATAATCTGATTGAGATGTCTTCGTCCCTGTCTCAGGAACAAGGCGAATGCTGGATAAACGAGTTGCTCGAGGGATCATTGAGGCTCGTGGATCTCTGTGGCTTTTCTAGAGACATATTGTGTTTAACAAAGGAAGCAGTCCAAAATCTAGAATCATCCATCAGGAGAAATGCAGTCACAGCAGTTGATATGGATGCTTACATGGCCTCAAGAAACAAGATCACTAAGATGGTCAGCAAGTGCATCAAGAATTTGAAGGCATTCAACCAAAACACTACACCAGTACCAAACAAAAAGAATGAGGCCATCCAGACAGTTCTGAAAGAAATGGAATGCCTTGATTTATCGGTCCTAAAGTCTGTATTGATGCTCTTGTCTGGAGATAAGAAAAGATCAAACCAAAAAAAATGGTCTTTGCTTTCAAAGTTCACTCAAACGAGCCGTGTGCATTCAGAGATAGAAGAAGAATGTTCTCAGGAGGATTTGTTTTCCTTGAACATCCACAAGTCTTGGAAAAGCATGGACAGCGTAACGATCAAAAACATGTCGAAGAAATTGAAAGCATCAGAAATGATGATCCAGGAAGTTGAGGAGGGATTAGAATGCTTATATAGAAACTTGATCAAAACCCGAGTTTCTCTTCTTAATGTTGTTAGCCATTAGGCTCTTTGGATTGAGAAATTTTTTGTATATCTTACCACATCTTAAAGTCTTATACATCTGTAAATGAAATCAAGAATCAATTTTGATACACCAATATACATATATTTGAGTTATCTAGTTATCTCTCTGTCTATTCAAAATTACTCATCTTTTTTTTTTTTTCAATTGCCAAGAACAATAATTTCACATGGGAATGGGGTATAATCATGAATACAAAGAATTTTATCATTCATTAACAATAATTTACACATCTACTTACCACTATTACTCTTGTATTTGTATGTACCTTGTGAAAGATTGGTTAATTTATAAACCAATCTATATTAACTTGCATAATGTCATGCTTTTTTTTTTTTTTACAACTAAGATGAGTTTATTTTTCCTAATAAGATTTTAACAAAATTTTCTTCACATTCAACAATAATACCTATTTTCAGACTTGCAGTCTTTCCATGTTAGTAAAACCAAGCAATTTGAGGAGTAGATGGAACAGAGAGTTGAGCAAGAGCAAGAGCAAGATGTTGAATTTTGCATCAGGACAGCTGTGATATGAAAATTTATGTGACCTCAAGAAAGATACAAGATCAATAAGATGATCAACAAGTGTTTGAAGGATTAGAACAAGAAAGTTATAACGGGGATTCGACTTCCTAGAACATTCACAAGGTTCGAAAGAGCGTGGACATGAAGCTGTTGAAAGCCACACAAACAAAAGTTTCATGTTAATTCTCCTGTATTGTGCATATTTGCAAAATGTGAAGTGAAGTTGACCATCTTCAATTTCTCTGTGATGAAACTGGCATGTGTCTTATTGGTCTACCATTATATATATATTTGGTGGCAAAAGTTATATAATGAAATACAGTGAAGAGGGAAGCAAAAGAGCAATACAGACCATATGGTGTTGAAGAGAGAAACATATTTTTGGTAAAAGTGTTGTTTTACACAGAATTGTATGGAATTTGTATATGTATTGATGTCATTTACACAAGTATATACTTGTAGTTTCTAAACTACAAAGCTTAGCAGTATCCAGAAAGGCTAGTTGCTGAGAACATTAAGGAGTGAAACTCTTGTTTTGACTAAACTTCTATATAGGGATTCCAATCCCTCTTCTAATTCTTGGATCATCTTTTCAGATTTCTTCAACTTGTTGTGCACAGTGGTGCTGTCAATACTTTTCAGAGACTTGTGGATGTTCAACCAACACAAATCCTCAAAATTTATGCGGCTTGTTTGAGTGAGCTTTGAAAGGAATGGCCAACTTGATGTTTCTTTTTCCCCTGATAAGAGTACCAAGGCAGAGTTTAGGATTGAGAAACCAAGAGATTCGGTTTCTTTCAGCATTGTCCCAATAGCCTTGAGATCACAATCATTGTCAGGGACTGCTCTACATTTGTGGTTGAAGCTCTTCAAGCACTTGTTCACCATCTTGTTTATTTTCTTTCTTGAGGCTGCATATGCATTAATATCAGCTGCAGCAATGGTTTCAGCTTTATTACGCCTTATGGAGGATTGAAGATGGTGAACAGATTCCTTGGTTAAGTAGACAATATCTCTAGAAAAAGCGCATAGATCCGCGAGTCTGAGAGATCCCTCCAGCAACTCGTTTATGCAACATTCACCAGAGACTAAGGACTGTTGGACTGAAGGCATCTGAATCAAGTTATTGATGCCCTCATGTACATCTCTGAGAGCAGCCAACTTGGAAGAAACAGAAGACGCGGATGTTGATGTGGCTTCGGAGGCCTTTAACCGGCATAGATGATCTTCAACACATTCCACAAGTGGATGAGTTTGAGATGGAAAACTGTTTGATCGTGAATGAAAAGAAGCCATCTTTTGTTCTTTGTTTCTTGTGAAGAAGAAGTCTAAAAGGCTGAATAGTTATCAAGTGGTTGAAGCCATTTGTTTTGGCATGGGTTATATATACACATGGAAAGAGAGAAAGAAAGTCAATCAACTGCAGTGGTCTATAATTGCTGATATTGAAGCATGCATCTTGATTCTTGACAGCCATGCATAAATATAATTTATCAATTGATCCTCTTTATATGTCCAAAAATGTTTCTGATCTTGAGACCATTCTAAATATACAAAGGCAACACACGAGTATAACAGCACATAATGCAGATCTGAATCCATCCGTGTGTGTCGAAGAAAGTACATTATACTTTCTTGATGTCTTAAGATGAGTAACATATGCAATATTTATTCATAAACAACACATAATTGTCTGTCTCATTCATTGCATTTAATGGCATTACACTCTGGACATTCTGAGAATAATTGAGTGGCACATAATTAATTTTTTCCAGCCATAAACATTTCTCATGAAAGATATGGGATCTGCATTATATAGTTAATTTTGTAAATAACAGCCAAGACTATTCTTCAAGAGTTGTAAGAATTAATCCAAATTATTAGTGATTAAAATGGAAATAACAAGCATGCAACAAGAGATCAGCTGCTTCCTCCTCTCTTCTCAGTCACATTTACAGGAGTATTCAAAATCTCAATTGTAACAATTAAAATTAAACAAATAGCAAGAAAACCACCAGCTACATATTCTAATCAAATAATATATTGACAAGCTCTCTAAATTTTATTTTCTTAAACTAATTAAATTACCAAGACAATAGAATAGACTTGACTTACTATGGAAGTTTGATTCAAATAATCCAGATATGTATGTTTTAGGGAATTAATATAAATGAATTAATTTCACACCTCTCTACAAATTCATACTTTTTTAGATGAGATGAAATTATTTCATGGTATCGGAGTCTTTATCTTCAATTACTACACGATGAAACTGATACATGTCTTGTTCGTCTACGGGAAACTGTTATTACTTCCCATAATAATGGATGAAACTGGATTCCTTCACATACCATTATACATATATTTGGTTGCAATATTTATCTAAGGCTCTCTCTGTCTTTTCAAATTAAGATAAAGAGGGCAGTAGAAGAGCAATACAGTGTTGAAGAGAGAAACACATGATGTGGTAGTGTTGTTTAATTTGCACAGAATTCATGTATAAAATATGAGTATGTATTGATGTCATTTAGACAAGTATATACTTTTAGTATCTAAACTACAAAATTTAGCAGTAGCAAGATAGGCTAATTGCTGAGAACATTAAGGAGTGAAACTCTAGTTTTAACTAAACTTCTAAATAAGGATTCCAATCCCTCTTCTAATTCTTGGATTGTCTTTTCAGATTTCTTCAACATATTGTGCACAGTGGTGCTGTCAATACTTTTCAGAGACTTGTGGATGTTCAACCAACACAAATCCTCAAAATATAGGCGGCTTGTTTGAGTGAGCTTTGAAAGAAATGACCAACTTGATGTTTCCTTTTCCCCTGATAGCAGTATCAAGGCAGAGTTTAGGATTGAGAAAGCAAGGGACTCTGCTTCTTTCAGCATCGTCCCAATGGCATTCTGTGGGACTGCTCTAGATTTGTGGTTGGAGCTCTTCAAGCACTTGTTCACCATCTTGTTTAATCTTCTTTCTTGAGGCTGCATATGCATTAATATCAGCTTGAGCAATGCTCTCAACTTTGTTTCGCCTTATGGAGGATTGAAGATGGTGAGCAGATTCCTTGGTTAAGGAGACGATATCTCTGGAAGAACCACAGAGGTCCGCGAGTCTGAGGGATCCCTCGAGTAACTCGTTTATCCAGCATTCACCGGAGACTAGTGATTGTAGGACTGAAGGCATCTGAATCAAATCATTGATGGCCTCATGTAGATCTCTGAGATCAGCCAATTTTGAAGAAACAGAAGTTGATGTGGCTTGGGAGGCCTTTAACCTGCACAGATGATCTTCAACAGATTCTACAAGTGAATGAGTTTGAGATGGACAACTGTTTGATCGTGAATGGAAAGCAGCCATCTTGGTTTTCTTGTTTCTTGTGAAGAAAAGTCTAAGAGGCTGAATAGTTTGTCAAGTGGTTGAAGCCATTTGTTAAGGCATCGGTTATATATAAACAATGACAGAAAGAAAGAAAGAAAGTCAATCAACAGCTCTATAATTGCTTATATTGAAGCATGCATCTTGACAGCCATACATAAATATAATTTTTACCAATTGATCATTTATATTTGCAAAAATGTTTCCAACTGGGAATCAAATATTAATAGTGTTAGGCTGGAGGTTTCTGATCTTCAGACCATGTTTAATATACAAAGGAGGTTAACCAGGTGGCTTAGCCCACCTGGCCACCGTGCTCCTCACTTTAGTGGGACACTCGGGTTCGATTCCCTTTGAAAACGAATTATGGAGTAATAAGGTGGCTTGGAAAATTTTGGTGTGTTTGGGTGCTTGATGAACTAACTACTAACATTTACCGATAAAAAAATATATATAAAGGACGCATGCAGATGTGAATTTGTTGGTTTGTGTGGAAGAAAGTATTATTTTTTCTTGATTGTCTAAAGATGAGGTACATTACGCCCTCATGATAGACATATTATGTACCCACAGTAGTGGATCTTGCATTGCACAACACACGATCCCCGCTCTCTCTTGATTAATTTCCAGGCATATTCTGAGAAAAAATCATAAATGGTCCTATATCTTTACTTGAATTCAATTGTAGTCCTTTATCTTTTTAATTTATCAATTTTGATCATTTTGGTGTCAATTTTAGTCCTTTTCACTTAAAAACTCCAATTTGTGCCGGAAAATTGTCCTAATTTTGTATTCTTATCACACCGACAACCGTGTCAAGTTTCATTTGAATCGTCACTCATCCAGGAAGCAAAGCTCTCAATAAATTTCAAATTTCGATTACACCTTCCTCGTAAATTGTAATTTTATAATTATAAATTTTGTCAAATTTCATTACTAATTACGAGTGTTTAACGATGTGGGGAGGGTCGAGGCTTATAATCATTTTGGTACATTTTCGTGTCATTTTGCATGCTACAACAGATTTCCAGCCATTTTTTGGTAATTTTTCCAGCTAAAATTTGAATTATCCAACGAAAAGGACTTATTTTGATATCAAAAGGACCACAATTGATAAAATAAAAAGAAAAAAGACCAAATCTGGATTCGGGCAAAGTTACAGGACCAATTATGAAATTATCTGTAATTATCCCTATATCACTAATAGGGAGTTTGTTTTTGCTTAGGTGTCAACTTGTTTTTAATTATATAATGCAGATTTGATATCTTTCATGCGAAAGGTTGGATTACTGGAAAAAATTAATCACGCGCCACTCAATTATTCTTAGCATGTCCAGAGTGTTATGCCATTAAATGCAATGAATGAGAGGGTTAAACGATTGTGTATTGTTTATGAATAAATATGTGGAAATGTTACTCATCTTAAGACATCAAGAAAATATAATGTACTTTCTTTGACATACACGGATGGATTCAGATCTGCATTATGTGTTGTTGTACTCGTGTGTGGCCTTTGTATATTTAGAATGGTCTCAAGATCAGAAACATTTTTGGATATATAAAAGAGGATCAATTGATAAATTATATTTATGCATGGCTGTCAAGAATCAAGATGCATGCTTCAATATCAGCAATTATAGACCACTGCAGTTGATTGACTTTCTTTCTCTCTTTCCATTTGTATATATTACCCATGCCAAAACAATGGCTTCAACCACTTCACAACTATTCAAGCCGAGTCCCTTGGTTTCTCAATCCTAAACTCTGCATTGGTACTCTTGTCAGGGGAAAAAGAAACATCAAGTTGGTCATTCCTTTCAAAGCTCACTCAAACAAGCCGCGTAAATTATGAGGATTTGTGTTTGTTGAACATCCACAAGTCTGTGAAAAGTATTGACAGCACGAATGTACACAACATGTTGAAGAAATCTGAAGAGATGATCCAAGAATTAGAAGAGGGATTGGAATCCCTCTTTAGAAGTTTACTCAAAACAAGAGTTTCACTCCTTAATATTCTCAGCAATTAGCCTATCTGGCTACTGCTAAGTTTTGTAGTTTAGAGAAAAGTATATACTTGTGTAAATGACATTAATACATATAATCATGGATTTTCATAAGAATTATTGGATCTTGTCTATTGATTGAAAAACACGAGTGAATGGTTTATTCCACAAATTCACGAATCCATAAAATCTATAAATCACTCTCCTCATTCCACAATTGGAAAATCATCTGTTAAAATCTAAGAATTCCTATTCCTGATTGACGCGGGTGTATTTCGTAAAGACAAACGATCTGAATATAAAAAAATGATCAAAAGTTCATTACAAAACAATGATTAACCATTTTATAGGTGAACAAGGAAAATAAAAAGACATTCAAACGAAAATTAAATAAAGGATGAAAACATAAAAAGTGGTCAAACTGCAGTAAATGTTTATTTTTTACCGCTGAACCCGATTAGACACCGCAAAGTTATGACTCTTCATCGTCTCGTCGTTTCGATTCCGAAAATATATTATAATAAAAATTCCGAGCCAGGAGTCAAAAGTTATGCTCGATTCTGTACCACATCACTAACCTTTATTTACTTGTTTAAAAAAGGGTTCGAAATATTGTTTGATTTGCCGATAATTTTAAATTTAGTGAAATTGAAATTACTCATTGTATTTGTAAAGATGACGACATCTTTGAAAGCCAGAGAAGTGGGCATCCAAGGAAGGCCTAATTAAATCAAAACAAAAGTTTCAGTTTAATTCTCTTGACCATCTTCAATTCGGGAAACTGGATTCCTTCCTATTAGGGTAATGATATAAATGGATTGATTTTCAACTTCTCTACAAGTTCGAACTTTTAGATGAAGATGATGTGTCACACTTTGATGATGTGTCACACTTTGATGCCCAAGAAAACATACTTGAACTATTCTTCATATCATTCAAACATTCATAATAAATACTCTCTCCGCCCCACAGATGTTTACATGCTTACCTTATTCGTCCGTCCCACAGTTGTTAGCACACCTATAAATGGAAACACCTTTTATTTTTAACACCCTCACAATACACATTTATTTATATCAATGTCATTACTTTTCAAACTCAATTAACTAACCCTTTACTTTATACACACATAATTTCTCAATTATACCCTTCACTTACACATGGTCAACTCCCAAAAAGTGCATTTTCTCAACCTCCAAGCCCAGTCAACTTTGCAAACAGCTCTGGGAAGGAGGGAGTAACAGCAACACCCACTATACACGCTGAATTTTGTTGCAAGTTGAGAGCATCCACATATATAATATATACATGTTTCTCTTCAGACAACCAAGGCATATAATACCTATTTTGACTGGATTCAGATTTGCAGAATCTCAACAAGTAGGCCATACTCTTTGCACAATTGTACATCAAGAATGATCTCAACATCAGAAACCTCCAGCCTAGCTAACACATGCAATTAATCATATTAAATAAAATACACGCATGTCAAGATTCCTCATGCTTTTAGATGATCAAACAATTATAGTGCAGCAGCTGAGCTATTAATTTCCATGTGTTTAAGGGCTGGGGGACATGCACATTATTGGAATTTATTCCTTCTGTTTTCTTCTTCATCATCGCTGTATATATATACCTGACCCCTAGAGGATAATTACAACAACTTAACATCCATTCTCAACTTAAAATTTGTACATTCACAACAAAAGATGGCTAGTTTCCACTCTCGATCAAATAGTCTTCCAACTCAATCTCATCCAATTATGGAATCTGTCCAAGATAATCTGTGCAGATTGAAGTCCTCAGAGGGCGCTTCCACATCCGTCTGCGCAAATTTGGCAAGCCTCAAAGATTTACACCAAGGCATCAATAACCTGATTGAGATGTTTATTTCTCAAGAACAGGGCGAATGTTGGATAAACGAGCTGCTCGAGGGATCACTGAAGCTCATGGATCTCTGTGGTTTTTCTAGAGACATGTTGTGTTTAACAAAGGAAGCAGTCCAAAAACTAGAATCATCCATCAGGAGAAATGCAGTCACAGCAGTTGAGATGGATGCTTACATGGCCTCAAGAAACAAGATTACTAAGATGGTCAGCAAATACATCAAGAATTTGAAGAGCTTCAACCAAAGTTCCACGCCAGTCTCAGACAACGAAAATGAGGCCATCCGAAAAATTCTGAAAGAAACAGAATCCCTTGATTTATCAGTCTTAAAGTCTGTACTGATACTCTTGTCCGGAGAGAAGAAAGGATCAAGCCAAAGCAAATGGTCAGTGCTTTCAATGTTCAGTCAAACGAGCCGTGTGCATTCAGAGGTAGACGAAGAAACTTCTGATAGCGATTTGTGTTGGTTGAACATTCACAAGTCCGGAAAAAGCATGGACAGCTTGACCATCAAAAACATGTCAAAGAAAATGAAAGCATCAGAAATGAGGATGCAGGAAGTTGAAGAGGGATTAGAATGCTTATATAGAAACTTGATCAAAACTCGAGTTTCTCTTCTTAATGCTCTTAGCAATTAGCCTCTTAATTTAGCTCGAAGCAATTTTGTATTTTTGACCACATGATCTTAGAGTCTTATACCTCTAAATGAAATCAAAAATCAATATTGATACACCATCCATTATCTATATATTTTTTTGCAAAAAAATGCCAATTCAACATTACCTATCATTTTTCAATTGCAAAGAAGACTAGTTTCACATGGGAATGGGAGATTGTCATATCTAGAGCTAGGCTGTCATGCATGCATATACTTAATAATAGATAATGCCATGGATTTAAATAAAGGTTTTACATTTTATTCTAATATCTCATAAAGAGAATGCTTGCAGGAGAAAATAATGTAATATTAATAGTAATACAAGATGTTGAAAATAGCAGCATTTCACATACATTCAGACATAAATTAATGCCATCTCATTAATCTATCAGTCCTAATTAACATGATTGTCAATAATAATTTCCTCCGTGTGCTTGACAATTTCATGATCCAATTAATACAGGCATGAACATGCACTCAACCACAAATTTTCCAATTAAACTTAATAAAAAATTTGCTGAAAGACAACGGATATTGACCTCCGTTGTCTTTATTCCCTTGTATAAGGTAGTCGAAAGGGGATGATAGTAAGAGATAATTATATTCACCAAGAGCCTCCCTTTATTTGAAATTTTTAGGGACAAGTTTTGAGTTGGATCACACCCCACGTCTTGCATGAGGGGAATGATAACAAGAGATTATTATCAATTATACTCTTGTTTAATTATAGGGATTGACTATTATCCCTAGAATAATTGTACATAATATTAGTTGTTGTACGCATTATTCCTCCTACAATTTCTCATTTTATTTGGCACGGATTCTTTGAGTCTTGTCCAACAGATGAAATTACTCCAAAGGATGTGTAAAATTATGTACTTGGAAATGGCCAAAATCAACATCGCCTAAGTTAAATTGGTGCTGCTTTAAGTTCAGTTTCTGATTCAAGAATGCATGTAAATTGTATAGAATAATATGTATATTGATGTCATTTACTAAAGTATGTATGTACTTGTATTGGTTTGATCAAAATTTAAGATTAAGAAGAGACACTCTAAACTTCTAAATAAGATTTTCCCACCTAATTCTTGGCGATTTCTTCAAAACAGACCACTTTTCTTTTTTGTTCCGTAAAAAGACCACTTTCACGCTCCTGGTTTGAGTGAACTTCAAAAGCAATGACCCTGATTTTTCCTTTTCTCCGGTTAATAGCATGAACACAGACTTTAGGATCGAAAAATCGAGCGACTCTGTTTCTTTCAGCAAAGTCCCAATGGTCTTAAGATCACAATCTCCATCTGGGATTGCTGTACGAATTTGGTTGAAGCTCTTCAAGTTGTTGTTCACCATCTTGTTGATCTTCTTTCTTGAGGCCAAATAAGCTTTGATGTGATCTGTTTGGCCTCTGCTTCGCCTAATCGAGGACTCGAGTTCTTGAACTGATTCTTTGGCTAGATACACAACATCTCTAGAAGAACCACAAAGATCCACGAGCCTTAGAGATCCATCGATCAGCTCGTTTATCCAGCAGTCGCCTCGTTCGTTAGAGAGAGCTTGTTGGAATGAAGGCATCTGAATCAAGCTATCCATGGCCTCATGCAGGTCTCTGAGATCAGCCAACTTTGAAGAAACAGATGTTGATGTGGCTTCTGAGGACTTTAACCTGCACAGCTGACTTTCAACACATCCCACAAGTGGATGAGTTTGAGATGGAAGACTGTTTGATCGAGAATGGAAATTAGCCATCTTTCTTTTTTCAAAATTTAATTGCAATATGAGAGTTGTGAAAGTGTTTGAACTCATTTTCTGGAATGGGCTATATATATAGAGAAGGGGAGATAGAAAGTCAATGATACAGAGCTCATCTGCTCGTGTGGAAGCTTGACAGCTATAATCTTTATTTAATGGATCAATCATTATCCATTCATAGAGATGCTGAAATCAAAAGGTGATTGTGTTAGGCTGGAGGTTTCTCATCTTGAGACCATGCTAAATATAAAAAGGTGGCGCACGAGTATACTTTTACAGATCTGAAAGTTAGGGTGGTTTCTTAATTGTCTGAAGATGAAGAACATCACACCCTCTAAATAATTTTGTCGACCTAATATGTGGAGTTGCAACAAATGAATCAACTATAATGGATGTTGCACATATATCTATATATATATAATCATGTGGCCCTCCTTTCCATTGCATTTAATTTCAAATCTATTGCATCATCATGAATATAATCAGTTTTGCAATATTTGGTTACATTTGTATATAACTGCGAAATGGAGATCAAGAAGACTATCTTAGCATTGCCCAACTATTAGAAAATAAGAATATATGTGTTTTGAAGTGATATATTAATGTTTTTCCTTGTTTTACATTTTTAATACACAGTATATGAAAAAAGTTGATTTCTTCAGAGAGATCAGAGCTATCTCTAATTAGAAAATAAGAATATTTATGAAAACATCAAATATCATTACATTTTTGTTCACAGTATATGATTAAGTGATCTATTTTTGTAACTATTTTGTATTTCAAACATTATAAAATGGCTAATCTACAATGGGAGCTTTTGAAGAGCTCTTGCTCCACAGCACCTGACCATCAACAGCAGTGAGACGTCCATTGTCAAGACGTTTCCACGTCTTGATAGACTTCACCGTCCCCCACGATCCCTTCTCCGTCTTCTCCAGAGACGCAATGACCATCCTAGCCCTCCTCGACCACCCCGCCTTCCCATAAGCATGATATCCAAAACCTCCAGCATAGCAGAGATGTATACCGGTTAACTCACCACAGAAGTCATTGAGATGATCATGCCCCGTGAAAACGGCCTTCACGTCCCCTGCTCCCACTAATGTTGTGAAAAATCCAGAGTTCACGGTTGCAGAGCTGATCCCTTCTTGCCTCACGCCCGTTGAGTTTGATGAGTCGAAACTGGCGTACTCGGGCAACGGAATGTGGAAGTATGCAAGCCCCGGGGCGGAACCCCTCTGTGGCTCCGGCTTGTTTGTGTAACTCCGCTACATTTGAACAACAATTCGCCATGATTAACAAGCAAAATAACTGAAAACTCAATGACATTTGATTCATTTGAGCTCGTTTAATAAAACTCGTCAATATAAACAAACTCAAACTCATATTCACTTCATTAACTGTGAACAGTGTTAACCGGGTGGCTTAGCCACCTGGTCACTGGGTTCTTCACTTTAGTGGGAGACTCGGGTTCGATTCCATATGGAAATGAATTTGGAATTACAGTTGAATACCTGAAGCTTGAAGGAAGTGCTGAAACCAGAGCTGCTGAGAGGGTTTGATCCAACCGTAGCCCGGAATCGAGGGGACGGTCGAGTAATCGCCACTATCGAGGAAGTAGAGATTGAGAAGCGATTTGTTTGCTAAGCTAGAACCATCAACTCCATGGACCTCCAAGTTGTAGTTTCCATATCCATCAATGACATGAGCTTCAGAGGGATTAAGTTGAGACAAAGTGTTCTTCATTCCTACAATATGTTTCATGACTCCCTCCCTCGATAATGTTGACTCTTGATCGTGATTTCCTAGAACAGCAGCCCATGGGATGTTTGATGATATCGCCGCAGCAAATGCAGCATTCATTGATGACGCTGCATCACTTGCATCGAACCCGTAAATGTTATCCCCTGCATTATCGAAATAATCAAGTCAAGTCTCAAGAATCTCAATATGGGATAAAAAAAAAATAAAAAAATTAAAAATTAGGCTCGTAACTTTGGAATGTAAAAGAATGACATTTTTTTATTTATTTATGCAAATGTAGATCAAATTCAGCCTACATTTATATGTAAAATATTGTTCTTAATTTAATTTACAGGGATTTCATCTAACTTGAATGGGATCAATTTAGACCAACTTGGCCTACACTCACATAAATTTAAAAAAAAATTATTTTTAATTTGGCACAATGTCCTTCTTTAGCAATCCAGCTAAAATTACGGGCCTAATAAATTATTCCACCCCTCCCAACTAATCGAAATCTATCAGAAAAGCTTTTTAACATTATAATCAAGCGAATTTGATATATATGTCCATCATCAATCACCACCAATCATGTGATACCATATAAATAATTAATTAAATAATAGTGGGTTTATCTGTATATGTGGCATAACATGACAGGTGATTGACATACAACATAAACGGTGAACATATAAATTAGTGTCTACCTGTGGGCATAATATCAAATCCGTATAGTCAAGAACAATAAACGGAAAGGGAGAATGAGGAGTTAATGATGAAATTAGGGAAATCAAAGCTAAAATTAGACTTGGGCCTTTCACATTTTTTCTTTATCGTTCATTTCAAATAATTTTCACATTTTTAAAATAAAAATTTACGCATAATATTCAAAATTCAACTTTTTTTTATACAAAAATTTACAAAATTATTTCTAAAATCCCTATTCATTATTAATTTCCTTATTCTGTGTGTAATCGCACGTACAAAAGAAATCATGAAACATGAACTATTAATTAACAAAAAATTGCCTCTAACAGTTATCGCTTTTGGAGCAGTAAACACAAAAAATGAATAAAATTGAGACAGAAATTATTAGGGTTCTAGGCAATTTATACGAGCGCAAGGAATAAGATAAAAACCAGTGAAAACGATGAAATCCGGTTTCTCGGCGAGAATAAGACGGCGGATAAAGGCGGTGGTGTTAAGATCAGAGCACGTCGACATCTGATTGGGAAACACATCCTCGCATTGGGTCCTCTTGCCGTCGGCGTAGTGCATATCCGCCACCTGCAGAATCCTAAACTCCCCCCTTTTACGGTCGAACCTCAGCTTCCGCCGCTGCCCTTGGGCGGCGGCGCAGCAGCAGAGAAAAGCCACCCACACCAAGACCACCGCCCTTCCCATTCGATCGGAAAGAAGAGGAAGAAGAAAAGTGGGAGTTGGATGGAAAGATATGGAGTAGGCGCACGCAATTGAAGATATCCAACTGCCCCTTTGCCCGTGACATTATTGTTATGCATGCTCCGTCAAGTTGTTTGCAGAGTTTGTCGCTTTCGTTTCTTTTTTCCTTCGCATTTTCCCGTGATGATAATCAACGGCTGTGGCTCATTCTTTATCAGAAGCAATACAAATTTCATGATTTACCGTACGGTCTCGAAAGTCTCGATTCGATGTTTTTTTTTGAAGTTTTGATACCCTCCATCGGTCGATTTGGCTTCATATATAAAATATCATGTTGTCGTCATGCAGCGAGAAGCGTAACAATAATTACGAGACTCCGTTGATTCTGAAAAATAGAATGTAACGAACGCGATGCAGATTTAACACGTCTCAAAGAGGAATAACCTCAAATATTCAATTCATAATTCAACTCCCCTTACAATATTCATCATACCACTATTTATAATAAATAAACGAGGGTTTAGGCATTAAAACCTAAGTCCTACCCACTAACAATTAAATAAACTAAAAACTAATATAAATATTAATATCGTGTCATAAGAAGAATGATCCAAATAAATAAATGTTAAACACTTTATACATGATACTTCCGCAAAGACTCGTCCATATTAATTGAAATTACACAAAATTTAGTGTGGGGTAATTTTATAATATTAAATTAATATCATTATATTTATTTACTAATATCATTATATTTATAAATTAATATCACAATATAAAATGATTATAATATTAATATATAATTGTAATGATATCAATTAATGATTATAATAATATTAATTTCATATTATGAAATTGTTTCACATAAAATTAGTCATTACACAAAATCTGAAGTTAGAAAGTTTGTCAGAAAACTAAAAGGTTAATATATGACAAAAAAAAAAATTATTATTATATTATAATTAAATTGTAAAAATGTCAGAGTCACTTTAAAATATTAATAATAGGTTTTCTAATATAGACCGTGAAACATTTTATAACTATAAATTCATTCGGAAATTAAAATATAAAAATGTTAATAAATTAATAATTCGAAAGATACAAAATTGATTGTATGTCCATTGATAGACATCAAATTATATATTTACCACTAATAACGTGATAACACATATACACACATAAACAATCAATTAATCAATGGTGGATTCTCCTATTTTCATTACTCATTGGTAATAGACATATAGGTTGTTGCCACATGCGAGCATATGATCAATTCTGTTTATATAAAACTTATAAATTTTATATTTGTTGATAAAAAAAAATTATTAAATTTTAAAGTTCGTTTAACATCTTAAAATTTTTGGTTATTAAAAAATAATTTAAAAAATTACAATGGATGAATTTCACTAGAGTGGCCTGCCAAGACAAATTTATCAGTTTATGATTGGCGGGTTTCAAATGCTGCCCGCCTACTTGCTGTCTTTTCATTTTTCCTCCACTGGGTATATAGTATATCCTACCTCGCATATTCGATTCTATTAATAAAACAAATTGATGAGATAATGAACTCGTAAATTTTACGTTAATAAATATAAGTTTTTTTTTAATAATTAAAGTTTAATGTTTTTATATTCAATTAAATTTAATTTGAATTCATTCTTACATTTTTTTTATTTGATAAAAGATTGAGATATTGATGTTCTTGTTTACTGTAACAATTGTTTGTAATTGACTGTCATTCTGTTGCTCAATTTAATCGAAAATTATTTTGTAATTTTTGTAAGATGAATGAAGATTTTTGAAAACAAAACACGTACCATTTTTTTTATTGAAGTCAATCAAATGTGATAAGTGATAAGAATAAAACGAGCAAAATACAATGAAAAAAATAATTAGGCAAAAAAAAAAAAAAAAAAGAAATTCAAAATAATTTATTTTATTTAATAGAAGCCCAAAGTAGCAGCTCACTTATCTCCAAACCCAAAGTCCTTGTATAGCCCACCTTTATTTAGTTGAGCCCAAATATGGGCCCATTTGTTAACTATTTTCAACCCAATTGTGGGATAGGAATGTCAACAAGGCTGATGAAAATAGAAGTCAATCCACTTGTCCCAAAAAGATTGGGGAAGCTTTTTTTTTTTTTTTTCGGTAAATGTTAGTTTGTTAGTAGTTAGATCACCAAGCACCAAACACTCCAAAAATTACTCCAAACCAACCTTATATCTCTATAATTCGTTCTCAAAGGGAATCGAACCCGGATCACCCACTAAAGCGAGGAACCCGGTGGATAGGTGGGCTAAGTCACCTGGCTAATTGGGGAAGCTCCTTTCTAGTGGAAATTTTATTTTCCATCCTCATCTCTTTCAGATATTCTTTGGAAGAAAAATTAGAAAGAAATTTTAATTCATTTTGAGAATTAGGGTTTTGAGAGTTTTTATACGCACTCACATTCACTAGGTGGGTGTTTAATTACTAGGGGATAAAGAAGTCTTTTTGGCTCAATGAATGAAGAGAAGATTCAACACAATTTTTTTTTGTTATGATGGTTTAATCTTTCCTTTATCTTTAATTTCTAATATATATTTATTTATTTTTATTTTGCAAGATTTTGGGTTGTACATTGATGAGTTAGGAGTTGTGATGATCACAAATATTAGTAGATTTATGTTTTGATTTAATTAGTTATAGTTCAATATTTTAGTTGATGATGATTTGATTGATGAGATTTAATACCGAGCTTTAATAACTTATTTAATTTCAATTAGTAAATGTGTGTATGCATGTTTGTCGTGTAGGAGCTTGATTGCATGTTAGAATATTTTAATATGTTTTTTTTAGTTTTAAGTAATTTTTTTTTAAAAGGAATTGATATTTTTTATAACAAAATATAAATGAAAAATAAATGTCAAACCTGAAGGTAACATGTGATAGCATATAAGAGGGACCAAAATCAAAATAATGTGCCGTAATTATTTAGAACAGATTTATTATACTAATAATTTAATTAAGTACAAAAAATATTTTAGTATTATATAGCATTCAAAATTAAAATATGTAAACTTATATTATTTCAAATTCATAAAAAATAAGAATTTTAGTAGCCTGTTTTGGGGTTGGCCTCGAAAATTATTGTAGGATTGGCCCTGATCAATTCTTTGCCTGATCTATATTTTGCAGATTTTGGCATAGGTCTTCATTGAATTTATCCACTTGAAATTGTGTTTTCCAATTCTTGAGATTAAATTAAAAAAAAAAAAGTGAAAATAATTAACAGAATGGGTATAAAAGAATGACACATAATAAGAGATTTTTATCCTACTTTAGAGATTTTTTTATAGATTATTAAAATATTATAGATCTTTTAAAAGTATATATCAAAATTTTATATTGTTTAATTTGATAAGAATTTTTTAAAACGATGTACAAAAGAACCGCTGCTAATAAATATATATATATATATATATATATATATATATGTATATATTAGTATTACGACAATTTTGATTGCTAGATTTCAATGTCGATAGGGAACATATTAAAAATCATTGAACAGCTGTGATCCATACACATTATTTACGGATCCAAGACTATAAATTTGAAGTTATATACAATAGATAATAATAAAATATTAAAAAAATTAAATTTATACAATCTCTGTTCTAAAAAATATATGTATTCACATAAAAATACAAAACGTTCAAATAAAATATTGATAGTGTAATTATAATTATAATAAACAAATAGGTATATATATTATTTTTCTAATTTTTTTTGTAGTATATAGAAATTGAAAAATTTCATGGATCCGCCAGTGATACAGAGCAACTCGTTTTATGCCTTTGCAATTGACAACACATTGTTTTCTCCCCTTATTTTCGTGCACAAATTGTATAATGCAATCGCGTAATTGATGTAATTTAATTTAATTCAATTTTAATTTAATTTGACTCATTTTTAAATAGATTATAATATTCTTAAAATTAGATCAAATTAAAATTCAATTAGCACACACAAATTGCATACAAAAATTAATCATTAATTAAAAAAATGTCTCAGATTGGATTACATGCATCTATATAATGTCGGCATTATCAGAGCTACTATTATGAACAACAGTTAACACTAAGCTGGATAGCCGTGCATCTTGGATCTGGATCAATGATCTTATTGCATATATATATAATTATAATTATATTATATAATGGTAAGTTTTCACTATATATTCTCATATTATTCTAAAATGTTAATCCACGAAGTGCTAAACAAATAACATAATGCATTATAACTTATTCTAAATCTTGACGTGTTTCATTTAATTACAAATGTATATTGTACGTAAAAACTTATGTCATATTACATGTAAAATTCAGCGAAGTAAAAAATATATAATACATCGGTTTCTAATTATCTGTCTGATTCTATCTACAATTATGTTCTTAATTATTTCTCAATTTGCTACTCCCACCGTCCTAGATTAGTTTTCATACTAATTTGGGCACACATTTTAAAAAAAAGTGTAATGAGTGGAGTATTGAAGAGTAATTTTGTAAACTTTTATTATTAAAGTAAGGGTGGTGATTGTATTGAGTGTAAAAATTAATGACATTTTGTGTAAATATATGAATATTATGAGGGTGTAGTTTAAGGAGATGTTTTTTTTTTTTTTTAATGTGAAAATTAGTGTGGGACAAACAAAAAAAAAGTGTGAAAACTGATGTGGGACAGAGAGAGTAATATTGATTGAGTTATGGGGCATAATGCACAGTACACCCTGTTCACATCATCACGAAAAATATTAGGATTTAGGTTTGTATCCATAATTATAGTTGTATCAAATTGAATAGTAAAAAAATTGGTTTAGTAGTGTTTCCAAGCATAGTCATTTTCTATGACGTGGGTCAACAAATTTTGTATTCTTATTTTTCATTTTGTCCTATTTTTTCCATAACAACAATTCAATTCCTAATACTTGGGTCAACAAATTTTGTGTTCTTTTTTTTTTTTTTTCTATTTTTTCCATAACAACAATTCCTGGCAACTGGTATCTAGCGCTCTGGGTTCAGTAAATCTAGTAGGAGCAGTTATGATGGGTGAAGGGAAATCGTTGATTGAAATTTTTTAATATAGAATGGATTTCGGATTATAGAAAATACAAATCGAGAAATACTTTTGCGATAGAGATTATTTGTTAATGGAGTAATTAATATTATCTATAACCTTATAAAGCTAAACTTAAAAAAGCTTATGTGGCAAAGCCACATTTTTCTATTTCAAAATCTCTTTCTTCTCATTCATTTAAGTTTTAAAAATTGATGTCAACCATTTATTTATAATTTTTAATCTTAACCATTGATCTCATTCCATATTATTCTACATAAATCTCTAAGCTCTCATTTGTTTCTTATTAAAAATCCTAAATTTTTTCTTCTCTCCTTTTATTTTATTATATTTATATTTTAATTCAGTAATTTCATCATTTAATAATGAGTTGCTAATCTTTCTTTTTTTTTTTTTTTTGATTGCAGAACACATATAACATGAGATGATCTTCATAGTATTTAGTTTTTTTATTTTTTTTTTGTTTTTTTGTAATGAGTTGTTAGTCTTTTTCTTTGTGTTCTTTTAATTTCATCGTATTGTTTTTTCTAATATTTTGCTATTTTTGCAGACTTTGGATGTCCGATTTGATGTTACTATACAAATTAAAGAATTTTGTATACTGACTAATTATGATTAGTACTACAAACTATTTCTGGTAAGTTTTTCCTTTCTTTTTGGTTAAAACTAGATTTTGATTTTCTTTCTACATGTTCATATGTTCGTTTATTGAAGTTTTGATCTATATTTTTTTTTTTTATTGTAGATTGCAAACTAATGATTGATTCGATCAACTGGACAATCGACAATTTAGAAGACTATGAAGAATGTTTTATTTTTATTTGTATCCATTAGAATTAGAAATTTTATTATTTTTTATAGGATTAATTAATTTATAGATTTTATTTTGAGTGATTTTAAATTTGTGTATTGTAAATATTGATAATTATATATCAATTAATTTATTTATTTACAAGTTTCTAGCAATATAAATCTATTTTAGTTGCATTTAATTCAAAGTTTTCGGGAATTTTTTTTTTACATAATTCATTAAGTCAAAATCTACATTTGAAATTGTAGGAGTCATAATTTATATTTAATTTATCATAATTTATGAATCTATTAATATTTTACAAAAATATAAAATTGAGTTCCTACTTTTTAGGATGTATTTTTGGAGGAGGTTGAATGAATATTGTAATAATATATTTGAAAATATAATGTTTAATTTAAATCAAATTAATAATAGAATCAAAATTGAATTAATTACAAATTGATTCAAAACATATCAAATTGATATTAATTATAGTCAAGTTTACCATTAAAGTACTAATCGATAATCTAATTTCTATAAATTATGCAACATATGATAGTTTATAATTTATTATCTCACAAATTTATTATTATTTCATTAAGTGAACATACAAAATCTACATTTAAAATTTTAAAATTTTAAATAAATAATATAATTTTTAATTAACACTGAATATCATATCTAATTTTTTATACTAAATTAAATTTAGTATATATCTAATTAATTTGATTTACCATAAATTAACAAAATTATAAATTTAATTAACAAAAGAGAAATTTGATTAAAATCAATTAATCAAGTCAAATTAATATAATAATGGTAAACTGTATATATTTTGCTATATTAAATTTAATTTAATTATTCATTATTTCAAATTCTATAATAAGATTCGTCAAAAAATTTGGATGCATCATATACAGATATACAAATTCATTAAGTGAACAAACAAAATCTAAATTTAAAATTAAATTTTAAATTAAATTGTTCAATTTGTATTTAAATATTTTGAAAGTGTATATTTAATTTATTTGATGATATATACAAATTATATAAAGAAAGGAGCAATAACTACTAACTAGGAATATAGGGTGGTTGGAGTCGTTGCATATACCGAAACAAGTCAAACAACTATAGCTATGTTTTAGCCTTTAGGGGTGTGGGTATGTTTGCAGTGTACGTGGAAGATCGGATCCTCTTTCCTCTCTCTTTCTATTTACTCGGTCTTCCTCTCTCTCATTCGCTGACCAGCTATTAATATTAAACCTAGGAAAGTTTATGTGGCAAAGCCACATTCTTCTATTTCAAAATCTATTTCCTCTCATTTATTATTATTTTTTTTTTTGATCGGTAAATGTTAGTTGTTAGTGGTTAGAAGTTAGTTCGCCAAGTCTCCTTCTAATTTCAAATACTCCAAGCCTCCTTATACCTCCCTCCTCTCATTCATTTAAGTTTTAAGTATTGATCTCATCCATCAATTTTATAAGTTTTAATCTCATCCGTCCATTTATTTATATATTAGTCTATAAATTATGAGAGAGATACCAAATCTACGTTTAAAATTTTGAAATTTTAAATCAAGTTCAATTTGTATTCAAATATTTGGAAAGTATATATTTAATTTATTTGATAATATATATAGATTATATAGATATATTCAATTTATCTGATGATATATACAAATTATATAAAATATGTGCAGAAAACAAACGTATATTTAATTTAGTCGGTGATATATATAGATTATATTAATAATCTGCAAAAAATAAATATATATTTAATTTATTTGGTGATATATATAGATTATATAGATAGTCAACAGAAAATCTATATTTAATTTATTTGGTGATATACATAGATTATACATTATATATTTAATTTATTTTGTGATATACACAAATTATATAAGTTAATTTATTTGGTAATATATATAGATTATGGTATTTTACTATTTTTCTCTTCCACCTTTTTTTCGCTCTATAATTTAAATAGATTATGTATTATAATTATTTAAATTTATTTTTTTATTATATACGTAACATTTTTTTCATTATCCCGCGAATTTCGCGGGACCTAATACTAGTTACTTAATATTGTATAATAAAATAATTAATAATATTTAATAAAATAATTAATACTCCCAAAATAAATTTTTCCGTGAAATTGTTCCTACAATACTTAGGGGTCGTTTGTTATATTCTTAATTAATTAATAGAATGAGGTGAACTATTTGAAGCGATACATGCTTGGTCAGCAAGAAAACAGAAATTACAAACAAGAAACTCCACTTCAATTTCTAATGATAAGAAAATTCTTGATCATATCGATGAATAAATATCCCAGCGACAATTCCAAAGAATAAAACAAAATGATCTAACTGCTATTTCTAAGTTTTGCCAACACAATTATGTGAATAAAGTCATTTTGTCAACTCGGTTGACGTTTCCACCTAAGTCATATGTCAACTCTTTATTGGTATATTCATTCGTAGACAATCCAACAATTCAAAATGATATTAATTGTTTTTATTAAATATTAGTATTACTATCAAATTAACATTTTTAATAAAATAATTTTGTTAAAAAATATAAAATAAAATGATGAGTGGTTAGACAAATAGTTCTAAACTGACATCTATTTGTTAACAACTGACACATGTCTCATGACTTATCTAGCTAATTTAGCAGTTTTTGCTCGATCTTTTATTAATTATTACTTCAAAATGTGTCATCACTAGCTTCACACTTTTATGTCTCCAACGTAATTAGCTCGTTAGGAACCAAATTATATACAAACCGAAGCAGTTGAGCTCGATCAAGTTTAAGTTCGATAGATAAGAATGAGAATGAGAGTAGAAATTATTACATTTTCTACTATGTAGGAATTAGTACTACATTTTCTTCCATAGATAACATACATTAATATTCTTTGTAGATGGTAATTCAATTTTCACCGCTCAACTTGTGTAGGCAAGAAACAACTCTCAATATCAAAGTTGTTCTACTCGATTCAACTCGAACAATTCCATTTCACCGAACAATATACATATTTCATTATTGTTTGATTGTGCCCAATTAAATAAAAGAAATAATTAAGCCAAATCACCTGAAGTTTGCTCGATCACACTTAGGTAAAGTTTGATTTGGGGCTTTAAATTAATTTTGACAAAATATTTTCGATATATGTAATATTCCCTCCGTTTTATATTATAATATTATGTTTTTATATTAAAATATTAATAATTTAAATAGTATAAAAAATTAATTATGGATGATATTCCTAAACATACTCCCGACTCAATTATAATACTCATGATATAATTCTTATATTTTTTATCAAATATTTAATACAGTACTTTAAACTTAAAACAACAAAAATCACATAACATGAACCACATTCATGAGATTCAATTTTTTTTAAGAACTTAGTTTCAACAATTTTAACACATCTTAAAATTAATTTTTTGTATATTCTTACCAAAAACTAACTTTGTGTGTATTTATTTAGTATCACCAATTAATTAAAAAAAATTGTATGAGATGAGACATTTTTATAATTTCAATATTATATTATAAAACTTAAAAAATATCACATTTCATAATCTCATACCGATTACATCTGATTATAAAAAGGGGCATTTACATATAGGTTCAAAAAAGTAGACTAATTATAAATAGGTTCAAAAAATTTGAACAGAAGCACAAAAAAATATTTGAACATGAACCTATTTATAATTTTGAATTTTTTCTTGAACCTATTTGTAATTTTTTCTTATAAAAAAACTACATATCCAATCTGAAGGTAATAATTCGATGTTATCATATATATCGATCCATCGACACAATCTTAAAAAGATATCTGGGCGACAAAATTGATATAATTATCTTATTCAGCATTATCATTGAGTAATTGAAAATAGAATACGTATTGGAAATAACCAGTGCGTGCGTGCATGCATGGAAATTTCCTTCTGCCAAATCTGGTCGCATAGCTGTTCACCTTTAGAAGATCCGTACAAGAAATGAACCTTCCTGTCCTTTTCCTCTATATTTAATTATTCAATTTTTCCACATTTAATTATCAAACATAACATTATTTTATAATTATTAAGGACTATATATATGTGTTTCATGTTTTCTAATCCCAAAATACGTGATCAAATAGAATTGTTTCCTCGTAATTAGTCAAAATTAGCTTCTTCATCAATCTAACCCATTTTTTCAAACTTTGATTCTTCCATTCTTTCCCTACTATAAGTAAGCATCCCAATTTGAAATTAAAATTTCATTAATCTTTTTAGAACAAGATCAAGTTTTTTACAAAAAAATGTCACGCCCCGAATTGGACTTCAACTCGCTAACTGAGTTACACGATTCAGTGAACGAGTTGCTGAGTTCCCCCGACATCAAACTCGAGATAACCCACCACCGTCAGGAGACGCTTGCGCAAGACGTCTCCGAAGCGTCACTAAAAATGGCCGACTCATGCGCCGCCGCGAAAGACCTCCTCCTCCTCGCGAAGAGCCATATCCAGAGCCTTCAGACCACATTCCGCCGCATCTCCGCCACCTCCGACGCCGCCGCCGAGCACACAAGCAACAACCTCTCCCCCCACCGCCTCCCCCGGAAGCAGCTGAAGAAAGCGATCATGAAGAGGCTGAACTCGCTGAAGGGGATGAAGCCCACCCTTGCCGCCGCCGCGTCGGAGCCGCCGGAGGATCGAAGCCTGATGGTGGTGGCGAAATTGCTGAAAGAAGTGAGAGCCACCACCCTGTCGATCGTACGGTCGCTGTTGACGCTAATCGCGATTCCTCACCCGGATAGCAAACCCGAATCGGGTCGGAAGGATCCAATATTCCGGATCAAGTTGACCCGGATGGATAGCTTGAGTTTCTGGGAGAAGTGTGACGTGTCAGATGTACGGCTGGTGATGAAGAAATTGGAAGAAGTGGAAATGATGGTTGATGACATGGAATCAGAGTTGGAAGATATGTTTAGAAGGTTGATTAGAACAAGGGCTTCACTTCTAAACGTACTTACCAGCTCAAGATAAAATTAATTAATTAAATTAATTGGAATTAATAAAAGAAAGCCTAGTATTTTGATGGGCTTTCTTCAACACCAAATTAAGCTACACCTCTAATTGGAGCTCTAGCTTAGTTTTAACTTCACCTTATTTTGATTAATTCAATGTATTCTTTGATTCTTGCAAAATTAATCCAAATCAATAGTACTTAATTTTTTTACGCAATTTGTAGTTTGGATTCCATTGTTATATATTTTCTGGTTACATAATTGATTATTACAATTTAATCGAAAAATAAAACTCTGATGAATAGCTCAGGAGTTGCACACGAATTCGTAGTGATTATAGATCTGAAATAGAATTCAGTTCGAAAGTTTTGGATATGCGAATTCGTTCGTTGATAGCTCTTGATTCATAGTACAATAGTTGTGAGACTCTAAAGTCATATCTTAGGGATGATTGTTATTGAATCGTATTGCACCGGATTACAGGGCGATATTCCTCTTACGAAGAAAGAGTCAAAGTACTCTTGCCTCGACTTTCATCCGTGTTAGTATTTTGCATTTACATCTTCGTCTACACACCCATTTTTCCAACACATTGTTTGGATTGTATACTTAAAATCGTATAAATTTTAATAAATTAGCTTGGTATGATGTATATAAGATCGTATAAATTAATTTCATGACATGCTACGACAATTAAACATCAATTTAAAAAAAAAAAAAATCGTAAAGTCTTGCTGATGTGGATTGCAAAGCTCTCGCATTTTTAGATCAATTTGAGAAATGCAAGGGAAAGTAGCTGTTATTTTTTAATTCTGATGTGCTTATTGTGTTAGTTATATGTTTCTATGTTCTTATTTTGCAATTGTTTTATTTACCAGGACTAAATATGTAATTTTCAATTTCTTTTAGTTAACTATATCCTAAGTTCTAGGAGTTGTATCAGACGGTTACTTCATATTTTCAGAAAACAAATTGAAAACAGTTTCTGTACAAGTTTCGGTATTGCAAATCAACGATTCTTGTATTCTTAATTCGATTACGTTGCTGCTGCGCATCACTTGCTCTATATAATAATATTTTTATTTTCCTTTTTATTAAAGCTCTATTGAATAATTAAACATCAATTTCTGTACAGAGTTGCTGTGAAAAATTTAAACGCACAACACAAGACTTTCTGCAAGACTGCAAGACCATCAAAAACTTTATAGAATTTGAAATACGCCTCTTCTGAATTTGAAAAATCAATCTGCAGCGACAAAATTTACATCAAATCTGGTACAAATTTAAAATATATATATATATATATATATATATATATATGGAAATTACATTATCAAAAATATTTTTAATTCATTATAGGATCGTTTAGCTCGCGATCTCATCACTATATGACATGTTATATATAATTCATCATATGTGAAATAATTTCATTTCATCTAAATTTCAACGTTATAGAATGATGTGAAATTAATTAATTAATTTAATTTTCTAATATTCCCCCGGCTACTCATGGGTTAACGTCAACTCCATCGTTAGAAGAAGACAAACGATTGTATTTGCGGGCTGACATCATCTCCATCAATCATATGGAGGATTGAGAGTGTATGTTTGAACTCAATTTTTTTACTCTAATACTATAAAATAATTTAATTTATTTTATCTAAAAGTCTGAACTTGTAAAGAGGTGTAAAATTAATCTATTTATATTAATTTTTCTAACACTCTCCCTCAGTACCCCTTGTACCCCAATTGTTATAAGAGTTTTTATTTTCTTTGAAAAAAAAAAATTGTCTACTTGTTGGACCTTCTTTCCAAAGATTAGATTTAAGAATTTAACTCACGAGTAAAAAAAAAATGGTAGAAAATTAATATAAATAAATTAATTCCCTATATTTCTAAAGGTTTGGATTTTTAAGTTTGATGATTTTTTTTTTCAAATATGTGTATTAATTCGCCGACTCTAGAGAATTCTAGTTCAACTAACAATATCTCTTTATAATAAATATATATAATCTACAATGCAGCTGCAACTTTGCATTTAGGGTATACATTTCCTGCAGCATTAACTTCAGCTGCTATATAACTTGCAGTATAAGTTACTAATATTAGCATTAACGTCCAATTGTGGTCACTAGAGTACGTAGTTCTTTGCCATGATTCACTAATGACAATTTTTTTTTTTTTTTTTTCTAAATATATGATAATAAAATATTTAAAGTAGCCGACCTCATGAAATGCACAAGGGCTACAACATCATATATACATCATTTACCAGTGTAATTAAGATAATCTTATTTGCTAACTTAACATCTTAGAAAACTTTCTCGATTATTCTCGAACTATATATATATATCGAAGTCGATATGTTCTCAGTGGTGGACGTGTCACTTACTATATATTATAAACGTTGTTTATATGCAAAAAAATATATTCCCCGTTCCACAGAAATTTGCACCTTTGTTGGGTACAAAAATTAAAAAAATTTATTTTTTGGAGTAAATAGTGTTTAAGAAAAATATAAAGTAACTAAACATCTTAGAAATAATTAATAAGGAAAACAAGAGTGATATTTTTTAAATTAAAATGATATTGTAAGGTTGTTAATATTGTGTGATGTTTCCATTTTAGAGCGTGCAAATTATGTTGGGACATCCAAATAAGGAAAGTATGCAAATTTTAAGAAAAAATAGATAAAGTACTCTCTTTAGATAATTTAAAGAAATATTTCATGTAAAAAAGAACTCTCTTTATCTCAAAAAATGTACTTAGAAGATTGGAAACAAATTTTAAGAGAAAATAGATAAAGTAAAGGGCATTGTAGAATATTATGAGATTCATTTACAAATAAAATGATCGTTTGTAAGTAAAAATACAATAACAATGTGAATAATTAAACGATGGTTGAAGGGTGATCAAAATAAAATGGTTGTGTTCATAAAGAGAAATAGAGAATGAATACATATTTTAGGGACTAATAAATAAAGTAAGTGTGCACATATTTAGAGACGGAAGGAATATTATTTTTGTGTTAGAGAAAGTATAATTTTAATAAGACATTTTTTAAGCCTTCTTACGTGAGACAATTAAATTTTATCGAGTAATAAAAAATATTAAAATTTGGTGAACCAGATTTACATACAGAAGTTTTGCAATGAATTTATATATATAGGGGGGCGGAGAGCTTCCCTTTAGGAAAGAGTAAATTTTCGAAAGTAATACTATATTTTAACATATAATAACGTTTTAATGTTTTTTTTAGAAGAATGACTCATGAAATTAAATATTTTTTTTAAACGTTATATTTTGTATGTTAAAAGCCACTTCCTTTAGTTTAGTTCATTATAAATGTCGTTTTCACCAATTATTTTATTTATCATTTAAATGATGTTTTGTATGATTTAATATAAATTAATTACATTTCTTCGTTAATTATATTGGATTATGAAGTCTGATTAACTGTAATGGATAAGAAAATTTAGCCTTTTTCTAGAGATTGTTTGAGTAGTACCAAATTATTGTCTTATAGATATTTTACTTGAGGTCAAATTGTTGAAAAAGAAACTTTCACTTGGGGGGTTAAGTTGTCTTATTAGCAGTCCCAATTATTATTATAAATAACCCTCTGAATTATTGCATTATTGCATCAGTATTATCATCATCACATGAACATTAGTAGATGGCCTGATTTGACAGTGCCCTGTACATATATAATCATTCTTGACATAATAATTATTCAAAATAAATTAATTTTCACTGTTAACTTCACGCTCCTAAAAATAAATAAATTAACTTCACTATTCAAAATAAATTAATTTCTACAATTAATTTCAGACTTTTTTAGACGTCTCACTATTAACTTCACACTCCTAAAATAAAATACTCTTTATAAACTATATCCGCATAATAACATTTAAATTTTAAATATATCATTCTTACTCTATTTTATTTTATTCTCTCTCCTATACTTTATCTCATACCACCATTCAAAATACTCTTATACTTTATTCTCTCTCCTACACTAATTTAAATTTTCTTAATAAATATGTCTCTTCACACGTGAAGATAACTCCGAAACAGAGGGAGTATTTTTTTAGATTAATACACACATATTAAAAAAATTATTGATTCTTCATATACCCTTAATTAATAATTTTAATATTTTATACAAAATTTTGAAGATTATTATTATGTAAGTTATTTTTTAAAATTTAAGGACAAATTAAAAGAAATATAATTAATTATTATTAAAAAATGCAAAATAATATTTAATTTGTAAATATTATGAATAGTCAAAATGAAATATACTTTGCTAACATGTGTTAATTTTTTAAAAAAATGTAAACCTGCTTGATTTATACGAAGCCAAAACAAATTCAATTTATTAATTTTCTTAACAAAACCAATTAAAATAGAACTATGTCTCATGAATCTCATATGTTGTCTCATACAAGTCCTGGAAACGACACTTCATTACTTTTTTTTAAAAAAGAAAACATTTGTATTTAAAAACAAAAATCAATTGAAGAGGGCGAGTGTAGGCCACAGTCCACCGAGTTGCTGCTTGAATTATCAAAGTATATACTACTTCCACTACTCTTTTTTTTCTGACAAGAATGTGCAAAGAGCAATTTGCCACATATATTATTCCATCACTATTTCAAAATACACGTGCAAATTATGTTTGGGGTCAAAGTTGAACACCTTTCCCCCACCCAAATTATATCACAAGAACTCTCACCAGTCTGACCTTTAATTTTCCACGCATTTAAATAATTGCGCTTCAAAAAGCAGCTTTGCTTTGCAGCTCAACTCAGTATTACCAAATCTCAAGACCTTGATATTTGAGCATTCTTCCTTTTAATGGCGGTCAACCACTCAACTAATCTCCAAATTGATCCACGCTCTGGATTCTGCAAATCCAATTCCACCTTCTACAGTAAACGCAAACCAATTCCTCTCCCTACCCATCAATCCCTCGATGTAACCACCTTCATCTCATCTAGGGCCCACCACGGCAAAATTGCCTTTATCGACGCCGCCACCGGCCGCCGCCTAACCTTCGCGGATCTATGGCGGGCCGTCGACGCCGTCTCCGGCTCCCTCGCCGCCGAATTCGGCATCCGCAAAGGCCACGTCATCCTCCTCCTTTCCCCCAACTCTATCTACTTCCCCATTGTGTGCCTCGCCGTCATGTCTCTCGGCGCCATCATCACCACAACCAATCCCCTCAACACTTCCGGCGAGATCGCCAAACAGATCGCCGATTCGAAGCCGGTGCTCGCCTTCACTATCCCGGAGCTCCTCCCCAAACTCGCCGATTCAAATCTCCCAATCGTCCTCCTCGGCTCCGATACTCGGAAAAGCTCCAATTCGAACACATTGAAAATTATTAAGACGATAGAGGAAATGATGAGAACAGAGCCGAGTCAGATCCGAGTCAAGGAACGAGTCGACCAGGACGACACGGCAACTCTCCTCTACTCGTCCGGCACCACCGGCGCCAGCAAAGGCGTCGTTTCCTCTCACAGAAACCTGATCGCAATGGTCCAAACCGTCCAAACCCGGTTCGTATCAGAAAACGGAACGGAAACATTCATTTGTACGGTGCCAATGTTTCACATCTACGGATTAGTAGCGTTCGCCACCGGTTTAATCGCATCCGGTTCGACGGTGGTGATCCTTTCGAAATTCGAGATGGATGAAATGCTGTCGTCGATCCAGAAATTCTCCGCCACTTGTTTGCCTCTCGTGCCGCCAATACTAATAGCTTTAGTCAACAACTCTGAAATCATCCGGAAAAAGTACGATCTGAGCAGCCTGCACACAGTGATCTCCGGCGGCGCGCCGCTGAGCAAGGAAGTGATAGAGGGGTTCTCGGAGAAGTATCCGACCGTGACGATTCAACAGGGGTATGGACTCACTGAGTCGACGGGGGTTGGAGCTTCCACTGACACACAGGAGGAGTGCCGGAAGTACGGAACAGCGGGGTTGCTGTCGCCGAGCATGGAGGCGAAGATAGTGGAGCCGGAGAGTGGGGCGGTGTTGTCGGTTAATCAAACGGGCGAGCTCTGGCTGAAAGGTCCCTCCATTATGAAAGGTACACCCTATTCTATAATTATTATTACATTCGAGCTATACGAGTATGACTGGGCCTGCCTACTGGGCCTTTATCAGTGCCCATATTGGTATTTTTTATTATTTAAATATTCAATAATATTATTAGTATTGACTTTTATGAATATTCAGAGCGTGAGTAATATTGAAATCTCCGTCCAAAAAAAAAAAATTGAAATCTCAAGTTTAGGAGGCATAACATGACAACATGTAACGAAAATAGCCTTAATCAATCACATAAAGCATGTGTGTTTGCGACTGAAATTTAGACCAGGCCCACTGTAACGTAATACAGTCAAAAGTCCAATAACATTTCTGCTATTATTTAACCATAACTCTTCTATCTCTGCTATTTAATATTATATAGTAATGGTCGGTTTTTTTTTGGTATGGATTTTTTTTTCTGTAATCTCTAAAATGACTGAAAGTGACCTATCCCAAAATTTCCATTTAAGATCGTGCTTTACAACTCAAATTGGTTTCTCTAAGCGAAGGTGCATGGGACCATACTTCATATTATCATGTTATCAAGGCTAGGGAATTATATCAATGTCTTAATTAGCATCGATATCACGTACACAACATTTGGATATGCTCCTGAAAAAAAAAATGGATATGCTGATCGATGGAATAAATTAGCTTGAGCAAACGGAATGATTTTTATGGCTTCTTTAACTTTAAAACTTGTAGGTAGCTAAGTTAATTTTTTTTACTTGACATCCGGTCCAAGAACCGTTCACTAGTGAAGACTTCTATTGAAGTTAGGACAAAGCCTCTTAAAGAGAAACACATTCTTAAATCTCAAATTTGCACCACCAAACCTACTCCAAGGTTACTCGTAGCTAAACTATTATAAACAAACGAATATTAATCCTAGTAAATTTCCTTGCTGAACAGGTTATTTTAGCAATGAAGAGGCGACGGCTTCGACTCTAGATTCACAAGGGTGGTTGAGGACTGGAGACTTATGCTACATAGACGAGGACGGATTTATCTTCATCGTAGACAGGTTGAAGGAGCTCATCAAATACAAGGGTTATCAGGTGAATGCAAAGCTCTGATTTTTTTTATTTAAAAACATGAGAATCCAGAGCCAAACAACATCATCCAATGTAAAAATGGAGTTATAAATTCATGTGGATTATATAATATGCAGGTTCCTCCAGCAGAATTGGAGGCTTTGTTGCTCACTCACCCGGAAATAGATGATGCTGCTGTCATACCGTAAGTGTTGATTACTATTTTGTACTCTATCATATGAACATACTTCTTGATTTGTTTTTATACATAGGTTCCCAGATAACGAGGCTGGACAAGTTCCAATGGCGTATGTGGTACGGAAAAAAGGAAGTACGATAACAGAGAGCCAAGTCATGGATTTCGTTGCTAAACAGGTATAATCAAACTGAGTTTGTATCTGTTAAGTATTTCTACGAGGCTATATTTACACATGCAATGAACTGCCTCTATATAGGTAGCTCCGTACAAGAGAATTCGGAGAGTGGCGTTCGTGGCTTCCGTTCCAAAGAACCCGTCTGGCAAGATACTTAGAAAGGATCTAATTAAGCTTGCTATCACTAACTCTAAGATATGAACACCTTTGACCCCAAAACTCATGTTGAAATTTCATCTTTATTAGAGTGCAGGTTTGCCATGTCTTATTGATGCTGCAATAATGTCATATATATCCTCTGCCACGCTTTTAACTTATCAGATTTTGAATTAACAACGATTTTACCCCCTTTTTCAATGTTTCGAAGAACCATATGATATGTTAGCAGGATAGAGTCTTAAGTTAAATGGATGAGATAGGTGGAGTGTTTTTGCTTGGTTACATTTCACTCTTTTTACACTAACCAACTAAATTAATAAATATTGGTTCAAGTGGACTTTCATTCCAAGATACTGTCTCATACAAGTCCAAATCAAAATTTCTGTAATAACATTATTCACAGATCACATTCTAATCTCAATGTACACAAAGGATGGCCTATCTACTATACCTTTGAAGAAGAACAAATTCTACTCAAGTTATAAGACAAAACAGGACTCAGCATATCACCTTGCTCTCCACCCCAAAACGCAGCCTTCCCGCACGACAAAACTGCCTTCTCCACTTCCTCAGCACCATTTCTCCTGAGTAAACAAAGAATGAACTCGACAAATTCCTTTTCACACGGAATGCGCAACGGCCCGTGAAAAGTCAATCCGTACTCCTCCTCAGCCATCTCTAACAGCACTCTGAAGATGGGTTGTTTGAGATAGCATAGCGGGACGAGGAACCGGTTGTTGTCCTTCGAGTACACCACAAAATGGCCTCTTCTTTTCCAGTTAGTAACTATCTTGCTTAGCTTCTTAGAGCTCCCCTTCATTGGATAATGTGGTTCTTTCCTGGCTTCAAGATTTAAAGGATTGGTAGTTTTGAGGGCTTTAATGAGGAAATAGAAGTCGGTTGGAAAAATCCAATAAAGGTAAGGAGATAATTTAAGTAGCGTGTGGAGGTAATCAAGTGTGTTGTGAATGTGTGTTTTCATTCATGGGAAAAAGACAAGAGATTGTAATAAATAAAGATGGGGCAACGGTTGAGTTTGTCTTTACCATATTTATTTATCATAGTCACTGCATGAGACAAGTAGAAACGTCCATAACTGAGAATGGGAATGAAAGATTCAGCTAAGATTTCATTTTCAGAAAAGCAAATGGCAATTGAATAATCAAACAAGAAAGCGTGGTGACTAACCTTTTCAATGAAGTAAGTCGCTACTCAAGAGAAGCGCTTCTTTTCCTCCCATGAATTAACAACAACTACTTCTGTTTCCTCCGATACAGCCTTCTCCATTTCCTTCACACATAAAGGGCTGCAATCAACTAGTTCCATATTTTCTAAAGACATCCCAAAATTGCCATCAATTTTTCCTAATTTGTAGCAGTGTTTTATGCTCAAGAAACAAAGGCGTGGGAAGCTTCGAAACCCGATTTTCCACTCCACCAGATCAGTGTCTTCAAGTAAAAGCGAACCAAGTACACAGAAGTTCCCTTCCCCCTCTTCTACGTCCCACTTTGGGCCTCGAAAAGCATAGTTTCGTAATTTGAGCATCGTAAGACAGGGCAATGAAGCAATCTTGCTCATTTCTTTCCAGGAATAACACATACCACTCAAACTCAACTTTCCCAGATATTCTGGGATAATTGAAAGTGAAGCAACTGGAGGAACAACCTTAGGATTCACAACTACACATTTAAGTGATTTTAGCTTCTTCAAATGATAAATATGATCAAAACATCTCAATAACTTACCATCATCATCATCAGGTGACAATTCAATTTGAATTCCTAATTTCTTTAAATTAGGAGTTGCTTTAAAAACACTCTCCCTACAACTGCGAGCACTTACATTTGAAAGACTCGATAGGCTTTCAAGCAAAGCACCAAAAGTATATGGCAAGTCATTTCCCATGACCTGAAGATGTTGCAGTTTCTTCATGCTCCATATCTCCTCAGGTAGGTCCGACGGGCCTCTGCTGGATTTGATGCTCGCATGTCGACATACAATCAAAAACTCAAGGCTTGAAAGATTGGATATGGAGGCAGGGAGCACACTGTCCAGAGTGAGGGCAAGGTACTTTAACCGAACTAGATCTAGTATCTCCATTGGAAACTCGTAGAAACGGATTGTAATAGCATCAACTTCTCTTAGCAACTTCAAAGTGAAACACAGTGGTACTTGATATTGATGATACGGACCATAACAAAAGAGAGAATGTGCAGTAGATGCACAATTATACTCCACTAATTCATGCACGTCTTTGATGCCAAATAAAACGTTGTTGTGAAAGCTCAATCTATGTTGGCCTTCTATATCTTCTCCTAAGCAATCATTAAGAAGATTTAGGACATGACAAAACTTGATCTTTCTAGCTTCTTTGTTGCACATGTGCCACAAGGAAGACTGAAGGCCGCAAGTTTTTATTACAGTTTTCTTTCCCCAATCAATATCTATGGTCTTGTCATAGATCATAACAAGGCTATTCGAAACAAGCTCCTCCAAACATTCTATTGCGCGCGGATATGGAAATATCCGCGCGTTTTCTTCAAGAAACCCGTCGATACTCCACATGTTGATGATCTTGGATCGCGGCACCTTAAATTTTGGAGGGAAAATCCCCAGATGGAGAAAGCATTTTTGCAAAAGTTGAGGTAAGAAGTTGTAGCTTGGAAGTAGTACCTTTGAAATCTCTTCGTATGCAGTCATGAAAAGTTGATGGTTCTTTCGTGTTGCTACCTCGTGCCAGTACTCCGGGGTCCTCTCTTCGTCGGACAGGAGGTCAGCAACCGTGACGATTGTAAGAGGAAGACCGTCACAATTCTTGGCAATTTTCTTTCCAGCTTCCTCAAGTCGAAAAGGGCAGGGGTCTCCCCTGAACACCTTCTCACGAAGAAGATTCCAACTTTCGTCCTCGTCCAGCAACCGCATTGTTATGACATCATCAGGAAACTGGCAATCTTCATCACCTTGTTGTAGCCTAGTTGTGATCAAAATCCGACTTCCATTGTCCTCACTTGGAAAAGAGTTATCTTTATTCACCCCGTAGTGATATGTAGATTGCAAGTAATACGCCATGTATTTGTCCCAAACGTCGTCCAATACAATGAGGTATCTCCGGCCCTTCAATCTCCTTTTCAAGTCATCTCCAGACATTTGATCATCATCAAGATTGAGTTGAGCTAGAACGCGCTGTGGGATGTCCTTTAGACGGCATTTTTGGCCTGCGGTCACCCATAAACGGCATTGGAAGTGTTCGACAGAGTCTGGATCTTCGAACACTTTCTGTGCAAGAGTAGTCTTGCCAATGCCTGGCATCCCAACGAGCGAAAGAACTCGAAGTTGTCCTTTAACACCATCAGTCATAAGCATATGTTTGAGCTCATTGTACTGATCCAATAATCCAACCATCTTTGATTTGTGTCCACTTGAGCTTCTTGGCTCTTCTTCTTCTTCGTCTTCTTCTTCTTCGCCTTCTTCTTCTTCGTCGTCGTTAGGGAAGCTGGAATAGAGTAACTCCTTAGGAGCAAACTCCAGCAGCTTCTTCAAGGACTCATTGCAGAAAAACCGAATCTCTTTTTCAAGAAACTGAATGCCAACTGCTTCTCCTCGGCCTTCAGATTGTGAAACGATTAGCTTGAAGACATGGGATTCAATTACATCCTGCAATCTAAGTACTCCCACTGCAATTTCATCAGCAAGAAATGACTTGCTTCTCCAAACAACTCTTTTGGTAATTTCTTCAGCGGCCTGCAATTCCTTGTGTGCAAATTCGAAGATTTCTCGAGTGGGGGGATCAAGAACAATATCAGAAGCATTAAGAATGTCCTCAACTCTCTTCATCAGAAACATGACATTAGAAAGAGCCATTCTACCTCTTCTCTGATCTCTCTCTCTCTCTGCTTAACAAATTTGGTAATGAAATCAACAACTCTACAAAATGATTGAGCATTTAGTAATGAATTTAGAATGCAGCTAGCGTGTGAATTAATTATGTCAACCTTATCAAATGATAATTTATTGCTTACATTGAATGGCAAGAAGAATCAACAACAGCTGCCTGGCAATTAATTATTATTATCTTTATTATTTTTATTGGACTTTGTCACGATGAAAGGCAACACTTAAATCTCACAAATCTCAGTCACATGAATTCTGTATTACTCCCTCCGTCCCGAAACTATCTTCACAGTTAACTTTTTAACGATTTTTGTGTGAGAATATGTGTACAAAAGTTGTTTTATATGAATGATATGCTAGTTTATCTTCATATAAAACAACTTTTGTACACATATTACTATGAAATAATTCTCACAAAAAAACGGTAAAAAAAGTTAACTAGTAAAGATAGTTCCGCGTCCCATTTTAATGGTCTTTTTAGGGACTAAATTTTTTTCCAAAATATTTGTCATTTTGAAACAATCTATAAGAAATAAATGAGTTTTTCCAAATATAATCTTGTTCTTGTTTATTGTGATACTCCACTTTTCTAGACAAATTTATTTTACTTTGAAATTTACTTTCACAAAAAGGATAAAATTGTCCTATTATACACATATTTATTATTTTCTTAATCTGTATGAAACAATCTTAAACCACCATTAAAATGAAAGGGGAAGTATATAATTCTGAAGATACATTTTTTTAGACATGAATTCCAGAAATGCATGTTGTGTTAATTAATAGTCCTCTGTGCATTCAATATTTATATTTCAAGTCAAACCCACAACCCCATTATTAAGATCAGGCCCATTGATCATGCAACGCATATCTTTTGACAGACTCTTGTAATTAATAATTTGACAAACACTAGTATACCACCCGCCAGATCCACTAATAACCCGCAAATATTTTGTTTTTTTTGTTTTCTCAAATCAATATATATTGCATGTGCGATATTTCATAATAGTGTACTTCTAATAGTTTTTCGAGATGATGGCCTTGGATTTACGAGAGTCCCTCAACAGGATCTTCCTAGAATTCTATATGGGGTTTGATTTCTAAATAATATGAATCGAGTTATGTTTTGAAAGATATATCTCTATGTATGTGGTATTATTAATGGTAGGAGATTATAGACTATTATTAAATAGAAAAGATGAATTTGTTTGTTAACAACCTTGTTTATATATTACATTTGTTTATATTATCAATAATTATTGATAATATTTTTGATAATATTTTTGATAATATTTTCATTAACATCTATATTCCTACTCTCTTTAGGGTCTATTAGATGTCTATAAGATCCCATAGAAATTGTGTAGAAATTGGTATCAGAGCCTATAAAGGAAATTTTTGGAAAAACAATAAGATGGATGAGGTAGATGAACATCAATTAGAAAGAATTAAATTTATAGCTGACAAACCTCTTACTTATGGTAGAGATATAAATGATCATATAATGAGCTGTAAAATAAGTTTAGATATAATAAAGAAAAAAGAAAATACAAATGAAATACTAAGAAATATGTTAATAGTAAGAGATGAAAGAATTAGACAATTAGAAGAAGAAAATAAAACCATAATGGAAATTTTGGTAACAAAAGAGAAAGAAATAAAAGGACAAAAAGATGTTATAATAGAACAATATAGAACGATAAATATGTTATTAGAAAGATAAATGGATAGAGGGAAAGAAATATCAGAAGATTCTAAAGAAACATATTATCAAATGAATACCTATGAAGGAGGTACAACACAAACATTAAATTTTAAACCTGAGATATACGAAAAAATACAAAAAGAAGTAGAAGAATTATCAATAAAGAAAATATTTAAAACTAAATGGTTTGAAAGAAATAAAGAAATAAGATATATAGCCCATAAACATGAAAATATAGTGGATACTACTAGTGTAAATGGAAAAACCAAGATAAATCTCATAATGATGAAATAATAAAAAGAGAATTAACAAAATTATCTACAAAAGAAGCAAGAAAATATAGGAATATATATTTTGGAGGAGTAGAATTTACTATAAAAGCATATTTCCAGAAAAATATTGATACACCTATACAAATATATATACTGGATGACAGAATATTAGGAAATTTACAAGATGCATTAATATCTGTAATAAGAGGAAATTTGATATATCAAAAATTAAAATTTACAATACAACCAGATTTTAGTATATCATTAAAAGATGAACATAAAGAATTAGCATTAACCCTGTATTACAAATTAGATGGAATAATGATGCCACCTGGTAGTAAAGTAATAAGTATTGAAACAAAAATGATATATGCATTAACTGGAAATCATCATGTAAGAAAACAACATGAAATGAATATTTTAGTACCAAAATTGTATCAAGAAATATTAGAACAAATAGAACACAAAGAAAATTCAAAAATAACAATACCAGAAAAGATATATATGGACTTTAATATTAAAACAATCACCCCTTCAAGAAAAATAATACCAAAGATAGAAGGATCTAGGCTAAGTTTTACAAGAGAACCAATAATATCAAGACAAAACCAAGATACCTAGAACATTAAATTTGATAAATATAAATACTAATAGGTTAAGGATAAAAGTAATTATATTTAAAAATATAATGGCTACTGATTGCATAAGCGTAAATAAACACCGGAGCTATTAAAAGTTTTGTACATATAAATAGAATTAATGAAGAAGATTGTGATCTAATAGAACCACAAGTATATAATTACACGAGAAAATGAAAGAGAAGTAATAATTACTAAAAGTGTCAATCTAAAATTTAAAATCCAAGACTTAGAATATAACATAAATATTGGAGTAATAGAATATGATAGTACAAATGAACTATTATTAGGAAGTGATTTTTTAACAATGATAAATTATAAAATAAATAATTATGGAATAGAAATAAAAGATCAAGGGAAAGTTAGATTTATAGAAAGAATATGAGTACAATAAATATAAAAGAGAAGATAATAAAGAAAAAACAAAAGTTAAAACTAGTAAAAGAAGTACTAGCACAAGAAATAATTTCTCAATTAAAATATATTGAATATAGAGAAAGAGAAATAAAATTAGAAAATGATATAAAACAATTAGAACAACAGTGTGAAAAATTTAATAAAATATGGATAGATGTAGGAGATGGTTGGAAGGAACGAATCAATAACCCTGACTAATTCCAACGAAAAAATAAATGCCTTATGGGAAGAAATAATATTAAAAGAAGGAATAAAAAATACACTAATGGATGAAATAAGAGAAAATCAAATTAATATAAGATACATAATAAAAGAAGAATTAACCAACTTATGGAATGTATCTGAAATACCAACATTTAAAATAATACTAGAAAAACTAACTAAATTAGAAGAAAAAATGAAAAATAAACAAGATGTATTAGAAGATAAACCTAGTACTAGTAGTAATGATACAATAATAGACCTCACTAAATGCCAACCCGAGATAGTACCTATAAATGCTTGGAGAAGAACTAAAGAACCTATAATGACAGACATTAGTAAAATGAAACCTAATATTCCAAAACCAAGAATGAAGTATTAGATAGATTAGCCTTATTACATAAAGAAGGAAAATTCTAATGGAAAAACAAGAACATAGTGTAATAACATTCTTAAAAAATCATGGAAAAGAAATAATAGAAAAAGATAGATATAAATATGAACCTATAAGGAAAGAGTCAAAAGAAGTTAGTAATAAAGATAAGACTAAAGAAGAAATTGATAAAATAGAATATTTAGAACTAAAACTAGAAAAACAAAAACTAGAAGTCATAGAATTGAAAAAAGAAAACAAGAAATTAAAATTAAACACCAATGAGGAATGGTTAGAAAAATATAAGAAATACAAAGATAAATATATAATGATTAAAAAAGAACTAAAAGACACTAAAAGAGAATTGAGACAAACAAACAAAGATTTAATTCATATAAAACAAGAGTTAGAAGATGTAAAAGAAGAATTAATAAACCTAAATAAACAATTGAAAAAACTAAAAGCAAAAGAAAAGAAAAATAGTACTAGTGAAGAAGAATCAGATGATAGTTTAAGTAGTAAAAATATCAGTGACACAGTAGAAGAAACTTCAGAAGTTAAAGAAAAAATAATTAATTACATAGAAGAAATAGAAAATACTAGTAATTCAGATATAATAGAAGAAAATAATCAAATAATGGAAGCTTTAGGAAAACTAAAAAATGTAAGTGCTATAATAGAAGAAGATCCAGAAAGTGATATAGACGAAGAAATAAGACAAGAAATTATAGAAACAGAAATGGAGACTGATGAAATAGTAAATGAAGATGCAAACAACTATCCTGAAGAAGAATTATCAGACCCTAATCTAGAAATTATAACTAGGAAAAATGTTAAATTACCTGAACACATACCAGTAGGACATCATGAAGAATTTAAAGAATTTATAGGATCAATGTCACAAGGAATTAATCTTAATGGATACTTCCTAGATTTAGATAATGTATATGATGAACAAGAAATTAATAGAAGAATAACAGATTGGAATCTTGGAACTTATATAGCCCTAATGAACTCTAAACATACTAAGGATTTAGAATTTGTCTATGATTTAATATCTAAAACCTTAATAGGAAAAGTAGCATTTTGGATAGAATCAATAGCTTATCAATTAAAAACACTGAAGTGATGAGAAATGCAGGAGACTGGAAATCTATGCTGCAAATATTTGATATGATATTAAAAAGAGAATTTTTAGGAGAACAATGGATAGTAGCTAGAGACCAAGTATTAGTGGAAAGAAAAATAGAAATAATAATGAATCTAAATAACATGAAATGTTGTAGAATAAATAAATTACCTGAATATACTATAAGTTTTACTAAATTCTTTTATGAAGCCAGATTCTTACCAGAAGAAGGTTTAATATATCAACAATTATATTATGATCATTTACCAAAACCTTATAATACTGAAATAACAAAAGAATATAATAAGTTAGAACCTCGAGAAAACACCTTAGGAGAGCGAATAAGAGTATTAAGAGGATACCTTATGAGAAAATGCGAAGAATATAGATTACAACAAAAGGTTAAAAAAGATAAGAAATTAGGATTAAGAGAAGTATGTGGATTAACAGAAAAAAGATTAGTATTTGGGTGTAATGATAAAAAATACAGAAGGCATAAAAGAAGATATAATCCAAACACTAAGAAATACAATGACAAATATAGAAAATATAAGGATTATAATCCATACTATAATAAATATAAGAGGAAAAGATTTAAAAAATACAAAAATACACCATCAAGTAGAAGAAGATTTAAACATAAAAGAAAGTTTAGAAAAAGAGAGAATGTAAAACATATAAAAGAAAAATTGAGTGAATGCAAATGTTGGAATTGTAATGAAAAAGGACATTATGCTAATAAATGTCCTAAACTTAAAGAAAAAGGAGTAAAATATATAAATACAACGCAATTTATAATGAATCTAGAAAAAATAAAAGAAGATACAATAAATTGGTCTGAATGTGAAGAATTCTATATAAGCCAAACAGAAACAGAAAATGAAAATATTAATTTCATTAATGAAGAATCGATTATAGTTCGAGAATAAACATAAATGGTAGCTATATATATATAGAAGCCTACGTAGAATACAAACCTAGCAAAATGATAAAACAAAAATATTTATTGACAAAGTGGAGCAGATTTATGTTTAGCCAAAAAAGAAGTATTAGTCACACATAGATGGAAAAGATCTAAGGCACATAGGACCAAAGTATCGTGGATTTAATGAACAAAAAAGGAATTAGATATAATAGCAGAAAATATGAGATTAATATTGAATAAAACAATATTTAAACTACCAATAATATATCAAGAGAATAATATGAGACAACCCATATTATTAGGAAATAATTTCTTAGATTTCTTTAAAACACAAGTAATAAATAAAACTACTTTAAGCCTACAAACACCTTGTAATAAGTGGATAATATTAAATAGAGTATTGCCTATACAAACATTAAGAATAAATAATTTAATTACAGAAAGAAATAATAATTTAGAAATATTAAAAGAAAAATACCTTAAAATGTTAAAACCAAACTTTGGGGAAAATCCTATACAATTATGGGATAAAGAAAAAATATATGCCGAAATAGAATTAATAAATCCAAATGATATAGTTAGAACTAAGCCAATTAGGTATAGTCCAACAGATCAAAAAGAATTTGAAAATCAAATAAAAGAGTTACTAGATATGAAAATAATACAAGAAAGTAAAAGTCCTCATAGTAGCTTGACTTTTTCTTAGTACGAAAATATAGTGAACAAAAAAGAGGAAAAGCTAGAATGGTAATAGATTATAGAGAATTAAATAAAAAGACTATATTTGATGGATATTTCTTACCATATAAAAGAAATCTTATTAATAGATTAGGAAATAAAAAATGGTTTAGTAAATTTGATTGTAAAAGTGGATTTTTGTGAGATAAAGTTAACAAATAAATCAAAACCATTATGACTTTTAGTGCCCCTCAAGGACATTATGAATGGAATGTATTACCCTTTGGATTAAAAATGCACCACAAATATTTCAAAGAAGAATGGATCAAGTATTTAGAAAATTAACATGATTTTGTTTAATATATGTAGATGATATATTGATATATAGTGACACCTTGGAAGACCATATCAAACATCTAGAGAAATTTGTAAGTATTATAAAACAACATGGAATATTATTATCAGAAAAGAAGTCTGAAATTTTTAAAAATAAGATAGAATATCTAGGGTATATTATAGATAAAGAAGGACTACAATTACAAGAACATATAGTAACAAAATAGAAACTTTCAAAACCCAACTAGAAAATAAAAAAGAAGTACAACAGTTTCTAGGAATAGTAAATTATGCATCAGACTATATAAAAGATTTACCATTATTAAGAAAACCCTTACAAGACCTAATTAAGAAAAATAAAATATTTGAATGGAAAGAAGAACACAATAGAGCAGTTAATAATATTAAAGAAAAAGTAAAAAATTTACCTAAACATAGAATACCAACTGAACATGACCAATTAGAATTATATACGAGATGCTAGTGATATAGGATGGGGAGCAAATCCTTATAGCATATGAAAAAATGATATTGACAAAGAAAAACCATTAATATGTGGATATGGAGGAGGAACGTGGAAACCAAATGAAAAGAATTATCATATTAATGAGAAAGAATTATTAGCGATTAAAATGGGAATAAAAAGATTTCATTATCATTTACTACCAAGTAAAATTTATTGTTAGAACAGATAATACCCAAGTTAAAGCTTTTATAACCAACAAAATTGATCCTTTACGAGAATTAAATAAAAGAAGAAAATGACAATCTTTTTCTTCGTTGTTATGATTTTATTGTCAAAAATATATCCGGAACTAAGAATATTTTAGCTGATTTTCTTAGCAGTACAATCATGGCAAGTGATATTAACTATGACAAATATATTAACAAGGTTACAAATATTATTACAAAAAACAATGAAGCTATAGCCAAAGCCCTTGATACCATTACCCAACTTAATAAAGAAAATGCTCACCTATTACAACAGTTAGCAGAAGCCACAAAAGACAAACAAACCATAAAAACCCTACAAACTCCATCAATAAGCAAACCACAATTCTTTACTTCCAAACTAGCAACCATGCCATCCACATCTTCATCCGTATCATCATCCCCAACACCACCATCCATGACCATGAGTGATAAGTTGAAGTATAAACCTGAACTTATTAGTGCATATGAAAAAATTAGTAAATTTTATGATTATAAAACTAATAGTGAAATATTACGCAGCTCTAAAATCAGTAAATACCCAAGATACCATACCTTTGTAGTGAAAGAGCTAACCCCGAAGTAGTACAAAAATTATTTACTTATGGATTTATAGATAAAATAATAATAGATGAAACATTTTTCAGTATAGCAAAGTTACCACAGGTTATAGTAGAATCTGCCCGAGCCATGATGGAATCTTTTGGCAAGGGAATATACGGAATACAAATTTTTGATGCTTCAACAGACCTAATAGGAAAACCCATAGTAATATGTCAACTGTTTAAAACCGGAAGAAATAGCATAATTAGTGGAGATAATGAAAGTCTAAAAATGCAAATACCTTGTAGCATAGAAAAATTTCAAGAATGGTTAAGTGTCAAAAGAGCAATTGGATTATTAACATTAAAAACCAAAATAGAAGATATGTTAAAAGCTCAAAAGGCAAGTATCATTGGCACTTCCAAGGGAGGAGAAGTTCTTTGAGATTATTACCTTATATTATAATAACGATACATTAATACAAAATACCACGAGAATTAAGTAACATGCAAGATAGGATTGTAAACATGAAATATACTCATTCACCTGAAACCATAGAGCAATATAAAATATTAGCCAATCAAATGAAAAAGGCCAATTATTACTATAAAAAGCGAACAAATAAAAGAGGAAGGACCTTCGATCCTTTTCAATAATAAATAATACCGATCTAATGTAGAGAAATCTACTAAAAGATCCATATAAAAGAAGAGGCTAATGTAGAAGAAATTCTACAAAGCCCAATATATCATGAGCCTAATACCAGAGGCCCATATTACACAAAAAATATTAAAAATCAATGTAGTCTAACCTACAAAAGCCATATATTAAAAGCCTAATACAGGCCCATACTACTCAATAATATCAAGAATATGGAAGGCAATTTGGAAGATGAAGTATCAAAGAGCAATAATACAAAGAAAGAAGACGATAAAAATACTACAATACAAGTTGGAAAGATGGAAGACACATGTCAAGCTCTCAAGCTCTCAAAGAAGACTACAAAGAGCATTATAATGGTGGAAGGCAAAGACCACTATTTACTTTTTGAAAATTGTAAATTGTAATAATTTTTTTGTAAGACCATGAAGCTTGAGGATTCCTATAAATAGGCCTCATTGTAACAAAATTTAGCAATCAATTCCAAAGTTCATCTTTAATCTTCATTCTCTTATTTCCCATGTGTAGCTAAACACTTTCTTAGTCTATAATCTTTATACCAAATATAGTATCACACATATAGAAATATATTTGAAGAAACACTCTTCGATTCATATTATTTAGAAATCAAACCCCATATAGAATTCTAGGAAGATCCTGTTGAGGGACTCTCGTAAATCCAAGGCCATCATCCCGTACGAGTGGAAAAGGGAGCAAAGCGCCAGGGTAGATTGAGGTCATCCGGGAACTAGAAGTCTATAAAAGGTATGGTTTCTAAATTATATGTTTTCAAGTTATGTTTTGAAAGATATATCTCTATGTATGTGGTATTATTAATGGTAGGAGATTATAGACTATTATTAAATAGAAAAGATGAATTTGTTTGTTAACAACCTTGTTTATATATTACATTTGTTTATATTATCAATAATTATTGATAATATTTTTGATAATATTTTTGATAATATTTTCATTAACATCTATATTCCTACCCTCTTTAGGGTCTATTAGATGTCTATAAGATCCCATAGAAACAATATATATTGCATGTGCGATATTTCATAATAGTGTACTTCTAATAGTTTTTCGATATTTCACACCTCATATTAACACATAATTAATAAAACCTTTACAATATTAACTTTGATCAACACTTAATTTCTCAATCATTAAAATTTAATTTTGATCTACTTGAAATATAGATTAGCCCTATGTCATTTAATTTTTCAATGATTAAAAAAATTGAGAGAGTCTTGTGTGTGTGAGACGGTTTCGTGTATGAGAGAGCTCCATTTTAATATTTGCAGGCGATCGACACTGCAAGGATCGATTGAAATTGTCACATTCAAGCCTTAATAGGTAGGTATTTTATTTTGACAGGGAAAAAAAGATAGGTATTTTAAAAATGTAAATATTAAATTTTGAAACAAATAGAAAATAAAGAAAAGATTGAGCACGGCGCACAGTTGACTCAGAATTCCAGAATATATATATATATATATATATATATATGTTAAATTTTCTAACACTAACAAAAGTACTTGAGACTAGTGGAATCAGTTCTTCTAATTCCAAAAGGCACGTACCTTGATTTTGACTCCATCTTTTGTCGTTTGGTATTTTTTGTTTTGAGTAATTTTTTACTTCAAAATTATGGTAGTTCGTTGAATATTTTTTAATATGTCACGTGTCGTTCATCCAAATTATGAACATATAACGAAATATAAAAAATGACATAAATGATAGCGTTTGCAATTATACCATGTAACTAGTGTAATTTTTCCAATTTTGACTCGCAATTTTTTTTTTTTTTCTCTTTTTGCGGAAGCAATTTTCATAGAAAAATAGCAGAGGTAGATGGCTCAGTTTGCGACATTAGTAAAAAGTGGACGATGGAAACTTTGTCATGTATCATATTGTAAAAATTAAGAATTCATGCATTGAATTACAAAAATTAAAAGCTAAATTGTAATAAAATTAACAAAACCTGAAAATGTTATGTTTTTTCTCTCAATCATATTGCAAGTGTAAGCCAGAGTGAAGCTTTATTAAATATAAATCATTTAATTAGTTTATTAATTATAGGAATTATACATGAGTTTAAAAAAAAATTAATGAAGAGATACAACAACGATGGATGTTAGTCACTAATATAAAGCGTTGAGAAAGACAAGAAAAGTAAAAATGCTCGTATAGAATTATCAGTTTCCCCCTTATATTAATAATGTCTTAAAATGGTATGCATGATGAGTCAACATATATATTCATCAGTTGATTAAGTAAATAATTCTAAAAAAAGGCTCTTTTTAATTATATCACACCTAATGAATTAATTACTGTAATGAAGCAGTATTTTGTATCATATACTAATCAAATCAAAGGTATACTAATTAAATTAATTAATGGCTTTTACAAAAGTGCCAAGGTTTTTTTGTTCACTTTAACTTTGATTGGTGAACATAAAGTGCTACGGATAAAGCTTTTACATGCATATACGCTATTTCTTCATTCCATAATTTCAAACTTTTTTGGAAACAGTGTGTGGGTTTTGCCATCTCTCTCTCTCTCTCTCTCTCTCTCTCTCTCTCTCTCTCTCTCTCTCTCTCTCTCTCTCTCTCTCTCTCTCTCTCTCTCTCTCTCTCTCTCTCTCCACTTTATGTTCTTTGAAAACGATATATATTATATACTTTATGACTAACTACACGGAAACTTCTCCTATTTCTATGTTGCATTATTGTTTCTAATACGTATAGTTAAATTCTTGTATATTAGTTCCACTTACATGTGTGTATTTTTAAAAATAATATCATTCATTTATATTTAATAATATTAGTTGATCAGTATTATTTATTTTTACTAAATATTATTAGTTATTTCTATTAAATTGTATCAGTGTTATTCATATATTAACATATATATAGTGAGAAGGAGAAGGGGTTGGAAGAGATTAAAGGTAGACTTTGGAATTGAGTTTCGGCGAATTTGTTTCACATCTGTATGTTTAGTTTTCTAGAGTAGGTGTCATCTCCTATTAGAATTTTGAGTTCTTTCTTGAGGTAAATTGTAATTTGTAAACTCTATGTTTTTGGTACTTCTGGTACCATGAGTTGGAATAATTTCATTTTTACTCATAAAAAAAAAGTGAGACATGGATAATAAATAAATAAAAAAAAAAAAAAATCTTAGAAATCCTTGGACGGAGATAATTAAATTGAGAAGAAATGGTGTAAAAATAGCTAAAAATTTAGAAAAAAATTTAAGTTGAAATGCAACATGGGAGTATATGAGTTTGTGAAAGCATCATTTAAATCATAGTATCAATTTTCAGAAAGTTATTTTTTACAAAAAGCTTCGTTCAATGCCTTCGTTCTTTCTAAGCAATTAAATGAACATTAAATTAAAAGTAGATCTAAATTCCGAAGGAGACATTACAAGATGAACTATCAATTCAATTAATTAATTAAAGGTTTTTTTAATGCTGTTTCGTTGGCTCATGTAAAAAAAAATGGTAATTTTTTCCGTCAAAAAAAAATGGTAATTTTTTGGGAAAATTGCTTCATGATGTCATCAGATGACATCACACGAACGTCAAGCCGCCAGACAGGACAACATCATTTTAGCTCCAAAATTCAAATAGTTTTGGAAAGCAAATCCTTTTCACGAGGGACCATTCACCATCTATATAATATTAAGGTAATTAATCCTTTACGAAAATCAACTATTTAAAACAACAAAAAGCAAAGCGCCTTATATTTTATATTATCGATTTTTGCATATTGAGGATACTTTGTATTAATAAAACCGAATAGAATAAACCGGAGCTCTGATTCAGGCCGACAAACAACGATGTTTGCAAGAATTGCAAGATCAATGAACTATTACATGCATATATACGCGATTTCTTCATTCCATAATTTCCGACAAGGAACGTCGGTTGCAAAATAATATTTGCTCAAAAAAGAACTATATTTCTCCTATCTCTCTCTCTCTCTCCACTTATGTTCTTTGAAAAGTTATATATTATAATTAAACCTAAACCAACTAATTAACTCCTACAACTAACTAACTTGCTAACAAACTAACAAACGAAAAACTTAAAGAAAGAAACTACTAAAAAGAATTATAAAAACTAAGTTCAAAAAGTTACTGGACCAATATTAAAATATTGAGTTCGCATCAATAGCTCAACTTATGAGAGCATCATTATTAAGAAGGTTGCAAATAATTGAAATTAATTAGACAGATTTCAACCACCTATCACCTAGACACCAACTAGTAGCTCTAAGTTTTTATTTTCATTTTTTTAAACGCTAATATAATTAGAAAGTCATTTGATATCAATGTAAATACAGCTTAATTTTTTTTTAATATATATAATTGTATATAAATTAATCATACAAATTAGTATGCAATAAATTAACTACACAAGTCCAACTAGATAATTAAACACACGTTTCTATCAAATTAAGTGTTCGTTTGGTTTTATATGAAACATAATAAAAGTTAATAAAATTAAAAGTGTTAAAAACGCCTTCGTTCTTTCTAAAATTAAATAGTAGAAACCGAAACGGATAGTAAGTAACTATAAACAACGCAACTTAAAAATAATAATAATGGGTGTCTAGCCAGCATAGAGGGAGTGCACTAAAGTCTAATCTACACAATTGCATTAAACTCGTGATCCACAATCGTGTAAGACGATATCTACATCATTGGTCACAACTCACAACATACATTAGTATAATCATCAATGGAATGGGAGAGCATCATTCACTAATGAATGAACTGAACCAATTAATCAAAGAAATATAATCCTACATTCAATAAAAATCATTCTATGAATATTTATTTTTTCTTAACGAGACGACAATACGTGATCACTTTAAAAAATAAAAAAGGTGTACTGATAAATTCAGGAGGCGCTTGTTTCAAGCTCTTCAATGAGAATAAGATTATATTTTCCCTCAATGTCCTTGATATATTGGAGGAAAGAATGTCTATATGGTGTTACATCATTGATGTTGTGCTCCAATTTTGAAAAAATGAATTAAAATAAGCTTGTTGGTAGTGGTGGAGGGGAATGATTGAGGAGAAATGATTGTAGACGGGAAATAGGTTAATCAAATTGGATAGTGATTACCTAATTTAGGAGAAAAAATGGTGTCATTATGTTTTCAATATTAAAATCATTCTATTATATTGGGTTTCATTCTTTAAAGAAAGAATTTGCAACCAAACGTCTCTTAGTTTTCTTGCAATAACATGCAAATCATATGAAATAATCATATGTAGGAGTTCATTTGTCCAATAAATCAAGTGTTGACAAATATTAGAACTTGTAATCTTTAAGTTTTACACTCACATATATATATATATATATATATATATATATATATATATATATATATATATATCTATCGGGACCCCAAGGCTAAAGGGATGTATGATCTATATTTTAGCAAAGAAAGCTCTGTTCACTTTCCTATATAGCAACAAAAAAAGAAAAAGATAAAGGCCATTTTGGCAGAATATTCAACAATAAATTAATTCATTGCACATATATCAGATCGTATCTAAAGTTGTGGTGGCTGGCCATCAGAAATTTCTTTGCACTTCACTAAAAAGCAATCGTTTCTACCAAAAAAAATAAGGTGTAACGACTATTCCATTTGCACACCTTCCTCTCCTCTTAAATACATTATTGAACGAAGATCATAATTATGTTATAATTAAATTCGTAACAAAATTGCTAAATTTTATGCTTATATTATTTGTTTCTTTAATCTGCATGGTCTCGCAGGAAGTGAAACAAACAAAATTGTACTACGTGGCATGCACTGCGTGTTAAAAAACAGCAGCCAGAGTGGGGGGGTTGGTGGGTCAAATATATTCCCTCTTTATTCAACCAGCTTCTGCTCTATATACCTTTTTATAAAGAATGTGTGAAGAATTTCGTCTCATCTAAAAATCTGAACTGTAAAATTAATTCACTAATTTCGTAAACTCTCACATTCAACGTCACATGACATCCACGTGCAATCAAGTGTTCTCGTCTCACAGGACCGGTCCACATGCGCACACACGTACACACATGACACACATGATCATTACTCATGAGAAATTCACGTTTTAGTTGCTGCAGTTTGTTACACTGAATGTTTCATTCAATCAAGAGGTTTATAAATACCTCTACATGATGATTCACCTTATCTATTACCAAATTTCTAATTTTTCTTACCAAATATAGAAAGTACTTTTGCACATGATCTTGTTTTCAAGATCAGGACAAATAAATCACAAATTGAAGCAGCTCAACTCGATCAAGATTCAATCAAGGAGATAAGAATTAGAGCATTGTACTATAGCGACATTAATCCTCATTGTAAAAATTATTCAATTTTTTAACCACCTGGCCACCGGGTTCCTTACTTTAGTGGGAGATTCGAATTTAATTTTCCTTGGGAACAAATATTTATGGATAAAAAAAAAAAATTATTCAATTTTCAACATCCAACTTGTACAAACGATTAATACTACATTTTTTTTTTAGAAAAAAAAAACATCCATACTACAGTTATTCAGCTCAAATTATCCACTCAATCCTATTTCACCCAACAATTTATATCTCTCATTATTGTTTAACTATGTCTAATTAATTTACTTGCCTAATCATACATCCACATCAGCATTAAAATATTAGATTATTAGGTCGGTCAACAATCATCACTTACTTTACTTTAGATCAATTTTGATTTAATTGAAATAAATTAATTTGGATTAAAATTTACATTCGGTACACAAATTAATATTGTCTCCGTCGAATGGAAAACCCACATAAACTCCACTTCCACAATACCTATAAATTTACACAAAATTTCATTTTTAGGTCCACACATACACACAATCTAACTAATTTATTTATTTATAAATTAAAATTTATAAAAATATCCCTCAAAACTTCAATCATAGTTAATTCCTTCCTTATTTTATGTGATCTTTTATTTGTAAAACACATCTCGGGATGGAGAGAACGTACAATTAGGGCTCGTTTGGTTTCCTTTATTGGATAATACCTGAACTATAATAGTTTTATTTGTAATACCAGTTTATTTATCAATATTTTGTTTGGTTTTAAAAACTTGAGTTAAATAATTAGTGATTAGCTATCAATATTATGTTTGGTAGCAAGTATTATAACTAGTATTAATTTATTTTAGATTAATTTGTCTTTATAAATAAAAATAATAATAAACACATCTTGATGAAAGTGAAGGGTGTTTTTGGTATTTTAAAATTTAATAGATGTTGGAGAAATATAAGTATTACAAATACCATATGAAACTTGGAATCTATAATACCATGTATTAGGTATTATTTGAACGGGCTCATTCTTAATAACATGCTGGAAGTATAATGTATACAACAAACCAAACAAGTGATAAAGTTGTATTAGGGATCAATACACCCCTAATAAAAGAAATCAAACGAGGCCTTAATATATATATGTACCCAATCCAAATAATATTTTACACATAAACTAAAAGGGCCCGGATATAAAAGCAAAAAAGTAATGTGAGGCAAGTTCTATATAAACCTCATGAAAAGACTAGTTTTAAGCTGAAGAGCAACAAGTGATAGACTAAAACACACAGTGTGTGTGAGAGAGAAAATCTGAATCCATACATCTGATGACCGAGCTTGTTGAAATAAGGTCAAGCCCGGGATTAACAATCCCAGGATTAGAGAGACCACCAACTCCATCATCGTTTGATTCCGTAAAAAGCCCGTTTTCGAGTGCAAGCCGCATGATGAGCCCGATGAAGAAGGCGATAGCAAGCATGCAAACATGCCTGGAAGAAGTAGGGCATCTCACCAAGCTTGATCCTCAGGATTCATGGCTTCCCATTACAGAGTCGAGGAATGGGAATGCCTATTACGCTGCATTCCACACCCTCAGCTCTGGAATAGGATTCCAGACCCTTCTTCTTCCTCTTGCTTTCACTACACTTGGTTGGTAAGTTTAATTTACTCATTTCTCTACTTCACTTTGTGACCTAGTTGAATTTTGTCATGTTAACTTTTTATTCTTTGATTGGTTTTGAAAGCTATAATATGAAATAAGGGGGGATTCGTTGCAAATTCTTTAATGGAATGAGAATGCGGTGGTTAATGAGAACAAAAAATGATCATGACACTATTTTTCCATCTAAATAGGGTAATCACTACCCATTTTAATTAACATATTTCCCTTCTACAATCATTTATCATTCCGCTCTACCGCTATCAACAAACTTATTTTGTCTCATTTTTTCTAAAATTGGAGCACAACACTAATGATGTAACCACTATTCTTTCCTTAGGTTATTGAGGAAAAATATAACTTCATTTTCATTTCGATTGAAAAGTTTGAAACAAGCGCTCCTAAAATTATAAAAATATTAAAACCAATGCCATGTTCGCACATAGCCGGTCAAAAAAGTAAAATATTGAAAAGTGGAAAATTAACAAGATTGAATTCGATTCAAGAAAGTGGAGTATCCTGAAAGCAAAAAGTGGGCAAATTTACAAGACAAATAATTTTTGGCGTTACATACAATACAAAAATGAGGAAGTTCTGCATGAGACGATGTGATACCATTGTTTGTTTTAATGATACTTTTAAAATTTGAGTATCACAAAAACACGCAAAAGTATAAGACTATCTTATACACGTAATTTTTTTACAAAAAAAATATGCATTGTTCAGAATTGTGACAAGAGCATGTGATCATAAGAATGTTTTGTGCAGGGTATGGGGAACTATAAGCTTGTGCTTGATTTTTGTGTGGCAATTCTACACCTTATGGTTACTGATTCAACTCCACGAATCCGTCCCCGGGACGCGATTCAGCCGCTACCTCCGCCTCTCCATCGCCGCCTTCGGTAATCACCTCCAGCCTAACCAATGCATGAAATATCACCATCAATTATTGAGTCGCATTGTGTGACCGGTGTAATTTTAATTTAATTTTGACTCATTGCTAAACAAGTCAGAATATTTCTAAATTAAATCGAAATTGAGTCAAAAATCCAATTGCACACAATAATTTGTCTTAATTTTATTTTTTTAATTTGTAGGGGAGAGAAAGGGAAAGATATTGGCCCTGTTTCCAACTCTGTATCTAGCAGGTGGAACGTGCGTTAGCTTGATAATGATGGGGGGAAGCACACTGAAGATCTTCTTCCAGACAGTATGTGGTACAGGTTGCAGTAGAATCAGCACAGTATCAACTGTAGAGTGGTACCTAGTGTTTGTCATCTCGGCCGTCATCTTGTCCCAGCTCCCAAACCTCAACTCCATCGCCGGAGTTTCTCTGGTCGGCGCCATCACCGCCGTCACATACTGTACACTAACGTGGCTGCTCTCCGTCTCCAAAACGAGGCCGTTTGGTGTGTCGTATGACCCAGTGAGGACGAAGTCCGATATCGGGAATATCGCCGCCGTGTTCAACGCTCTTGGAATTATTGCATTTGCTTTCAGGGGCCATAACCTTGTCTTAGAGATTCAGGTAATAACAAATTACTCCACTCCTTCTGCTTCGAGGGTATATTAGTCATTTTATATAAATAATCGTTAGTATTAAATACTCCGAAACATGAGTTTTGATTTTTAGTACCCGTTTGGTTTCCTACATTAATCATCCGGCAGACACGATTGACTTCATTTTAACACTTGTCAGCCCATGTTAACTTATTTGTCATGCCCTAATCATGCAAACCAAACGAGCACCAACTTAAGCCATCGAGTGTGGGAATGCCCTAATCATTTAAAAGGTAATTGTGTTTGTTTGTGTTTGTAGGGAAGCATGCCTTCATGCACGAAAAAGCCATCGAGTGTGGCAATGTGGAAAGGAGTAAAGTTTTCATATATGATCATCGCATGCTGTTTGTTTCCCATGGCAATTGGGGGTTACTGGGCTTATGGGAATTTGGTGAGTCCAATGACTGCAAACACTTTAATAAACCCAAGTTTAATTATGTACAAAACCCAAAAGCACCAACTTAAATATATATACACTACCTAATTTGGATTTTAAAATTTAAGGGTGTAACTGAATAATGTGAATTGTAATTTTAAATATAGTAAAGGCTATTGTAAGAGAATTGATTGTACGAGAAAATGTAGCAATAGATTTATAGGCGTTGTACCAAATTTCAAAATCAAGAACTTGAATCGAATTAAAATTTCAGAACTCAAATCCTTATTTTTTGAATTCAAAACAAGCTCTCTATTTCCAAATAAACATGAAATTAACACCAACAAGATGCAGTGGGTCCATCCATGTCTGATGTCTAAAACACAAAATATGTAAAATTTAGATGACAGTATAACAATAAAAGGTATTAACAAAGATCCGTTGGCAAAGTCTAAAAATTAACATAATTCAAATGACAATTTGTAATTTCCTCCAGTTAATATCACTGAAGAGTTCTGCAACTCTAATTACAATTGAATTCTTGCAGATACCCACAAATGAAGGGATGCTGAGCGCATTGGACCAATACCACAGAAATGACACATCTAAGGTGATTTTGGGGTTAACAAGTCTATTTGTTGTCATCAACAGCCTTACCTCATTCCAAATATACGCCATGCCAGTCTTTGACAATCTGGAGTTCAGATACACGAGCATCAAGAACGGGCCATGCCCGTGGTGGCTCAGGATAGGGCTACGATTATTTTTTGGCTGCCTTGCCTTCTTCATCTCCATTGCATTCCCATTCTTGAAAAGTCTGGCCGGCTTACTTGGAGGAATCGCCTTGCCTGTTACTCTAGCATACCCCTGCTTGATGTGGATTAAGATTAAGAAACCCCACAAGTATAGTGCAATGTGGTGGCTAAATTGGTCACTTGGATTGCTTGGAATGGTGTTGAGCATTCTGTTGGTCTTTGGAGCAATATGGACCATTGGAACACAAGGAATCGCGGTCCATTTCTTCAAGCCGAAATAAGCAACGCAGGATTCCTGAGAAAAATATTTATCTATGTACCAATATAATGAAATGAAAATGCATATTTGATTCAAAGATTATTAATTAGAGTACCACTTGGGTGCACCAGTTGCACCACGTAAGTAATAACTAGTGCACAACTAGCACGGTTTAATGAAAACAACTAATATTGTTCACTAAAACCAACTAATATCTTTTAGTATAACAACTAATACCATTTAAAAATGCACGGCTCAACTGGTGCACAGAAGTATTTGCCTATTAAGGTTGTTCATGAGATATAGGGATGAGTAATAAGAAGAATTCCACCATCTCTTGTACAATAAAAAGGACAGACCAGTAAAACTGTACAGGTTATTACATCCCTGGCTAGACTAATTCAGCAATTAACCGAGGAAAAAAGGAGACCTGCAAAAATGGAACAGCTTAGAGGTAATGATCCTATCACACAAAATGTTATTAGATGAGTCGGACAAGATGCATTACCACGCTTGATCATTTTCTAGAGGAGTAAACTTCATACATTTTCTAACAGCATGTGTAAGTGCAATTACATTTGCCACAAATCAAAGTAAAGATATGACCCACGAACAAAGAGTTGATTAATTGTGAACAAGTTTCCAGTTCATGGCATCTACATAGATAATGGGAGAAGCATTCTTCGCTGCTTCTTCCTAGCTAGTCTTACTTGCTTTATAATTTTCATACTTAAAAGCAATAGCAGCGTAATACATAACAACAGAATAGCAAGCTTTAAATGCTTAAAATATAATGAAATGGCTGAGAAAACAAAGAACGCTAAAATGACAAGCTCCCATATGACAAAGATAGCAACATCAACCCTGCAACAATAAAGAAGAAAAACATCACTAAATCAGAAGATCTATTGAAAGCTGTAGCATATATCGCAAAACCAATTGACTTATTTTAATGTTAAGGAAAGTACTGCAAAGAAAACCATAGAGTTTAGCAGGGCAACATTCTCTTGATATACAGCACTGGGCAACAAATTCTCACCATGATAACAAGCAAAGCGATACGCATTCATACATAAAAATTTAAATTCTTAAGAAATTACAACGCCAAAAAACTACGAGTCCAGCACAAGAATGTTGGATGCAGCTTAATAGGGAAACAGATCTATACACTAAACGCAATTTATCTCACTTGAAGTGAGTTTATTAAATGTTTACTGATCTCAAAGGTCTATCATGCTTGTTCTGAGTAATTATATTAATTATTATAATTATTGATACGCCCTTAATACACGAAATATGATATTTATGAAGCAAGTACGGCTGTGTTGGTGCTAAATGCATTGCAAGAAAGCTGGAACTTGTTTATGGAAAGATTTGCATGAAATTTTTTTATTTCCACATAGCCACGTAACACTTTGGGGGTTTGGAAATGAATCCATTGTTGCAAATGGCCGTGAAGAAAATTACTTGTCAAGACTAGCTACATTGTTTCGTTGGAGAAAAGCATGTAAGCTTTGTTTGTTGGTTCAAATTTCATGGCTATGTGACAACTCGTGGGTATGTACTGCCTATCTGTTGCCATTAATATATGCATCACTTTTTTACTTTAGGGCATGAAGGTGAAGATCAATTTAGAGGTTATTTAGTGGAAATAGGGGGGGTCGTAAATTGAGGCTGACAAACACATTGGAGAAAATTCCTGGGAGGTTTGAGATTATCTTCACAGGGTTGGCCATTTTGGGTTTACTTAGAAAACACATTCTCTACTTGATGTATCCCTTAATTAGTATTCTACTTATAGTGGAATCAGTCCCCTCTCTCGTGGATGTAGACTTGTTACAAATCAAACAACATAAATACTCATCAATTTATTCTTCTCTTGTTTATGTACTACTCTGTATCTTTTATTTTTGCTTGCTAAGGAAGTGGATAGTATGATTCTACTGCAAGTATAGCATATTAATTCATCAATCAGCTAAGAATCTATAACTGTAAATGCTTTTTCAGATAGTTCTGCTAATAGCCAGAACAGGGATTGTGGCCTTGGAATTACTTTAACTAAATTCATTAGTTTGACTGCATTATTAAATCAATGATAAGTCCCCTACAGTAATATTTAAACAATGCAAGTCAAAAGAATGACACTATTATAAGCCAAAGAAACAAAGAAATTGTTGCTTTTGGTTCCACTACATTTACTTGAAAAATGTATAAATAAATATAAAAGACATAATTGATGTCCAAGCCCAACATTATACTACTTTCAGGGACAAGAACTGTAAAGGGTAGTCATGAAAGTTAATCATCAGTCGTGACATCTTGACTCAGGTTAATTTGAGCATACATCATAGTCTACATATTCATTATTTGAGATTTAGTAGCATGCTAATTCATGAATCTGAAAGGACTTGTACCAACTACGACTCATTCATCCTCAGCCATTTATCGAAGCAACTTCTTGTAAAAACATAATAGCATCTTATGCGTTTTATACATTAACCATGAATAGGTACCTTATTTGGAATGCTTAATGATTCCATCCATAGAAGTTAACAAAAGCCTCAGAATTATCAAGAATAAGTCTAATAGCCAAACAATCTCTCTACGTTTCAGAAATCTCCTAAAATTAACATTTCGAAATACCTCTCAAAAGACAATGTAATCAAAATCCATTTCAAAAGAAATAATTCACAAATTCTTAAATGTCAACAATCGTTATATGCACAACCTCGATATAATCTAAATTTAGCTATAAAATCCCCAAAAATCCTTCACAGAACTAAGGGGTTAAACTAACTCAGAAAAGCAATAAATTAACATAGAGAAATGATACTTATAATAGAAAGAGAGAAACGATTAACCAACAAAATGAATACCTTGAGGAGACGACATTGGAGGTGGAGGAGAATAAAGAAAAGGAAGCCCAATCATGTTTGGATCGAATCTGATACTCTCTCAACTGTTCCGCCAACTTCGATCGCGTTATCATCCTCTCTTTTCGCCGAGCTCCGCCGCGGCTCGGTATTATCGTCCTCTTCCTCCGCCTCTTAACTCTACCGGAATAACACAAACATTCGCAATCGAAAGCCTGTTCTATCCCCTTCAATTTCTCTATGGTAGAGGTTGCAGGCGGAGAAGACGACTACGCCAATTTTGAATTGGCATCGAAAGAAAATTGGCATTTTGTATTTTTTTTTTTTTTTTTTTTTGACGGGGCATTTTGTATTTCAATTTAAAAAAAAAAAGCAATTTTTTTTAATATCAATTTGTAATTTGTACTCTGCATCATTTGCTAAAAAAAAAAATTACTTAATTTATTATTTTTTTAAATAGTAATAAAATAATTTTAGTCTTTTTATTTATTTTTTTCAAACATAATATTACATTAAACATCATTATTTTTTTCACATCAACTCAATTTAATATTAAACTAACTTTCTTAATTAAGTTGTAAAGAATATTATATTCTCATAAAAAATAGCTTATATTATTAACAACTATCACATTAAAATTTGTGTCGAACTGTAAATATCATATTAAGTGCAGGACGGAAGGAGGGAGTATGATTTTTTTTTAGCAATTTGCTTATACAATTCTTTTTTCAATTGCAAATTATATTATACAAAATTATCCGATTGTTTTCTATATTATATTTTAGATCGCAATTGGTTATATTTTGTATAGTACAATGTTTTTATAACCGGACCGGTGACTATACCGGATTGGACACCGGTTCATGGTTCAACCGGTCGGACCGGCGGTCCAACCGTTAAAATTAACTCCTACCTATTTTTTTATATTTTATTTTCCTATATTACATTAAAAGATATGTACTTATAAAAAATTAAAATTATAACTTATTATAATCATATTAAAATAAACACAATAGAATCATAGACGACCCAAAATAATAAAAAGTTAACTAAATAAAAAGACACACTTCACACTTTTTTGTACAATTTATTAGTTATAAATTAGATATTAGAAATGAATTTGGTAAGATTTTTTTTTCTATTATATTATTATTATTATTATTTATTTTTGTGAGGATTTGTAAAGTAATGCAATTTAATATGCAAAATAAAATTTTGATAATGAGCACACTAGCTTTATCCCACATTGAGTATGAAAGAAAAATGAACAAAGTTATTGAGGTATAAAATGAGGAGTATTTTTTCACTCTTACTCACTACAAGTTTTATCCCACATCGAATGAGAATGAAAAATAAATATAGTTATTGCTATATAAAATGAAGAGTGGTTTCTCACTCTCACTAACTCAAGTTTCATTCCACATCGAATGAGAACGAAAAATGAACATAATTATTAAGTTATAAAATGAGATATGTTCATTCGAGTTAATATTTAATATTTTAAATTTAATTTTTAATTCAAAAATCAAAATAAATAATAAATTTTTTAAAAAAAAAAAATCGGTTTCCGGTTTTTCCGATTTTTGCCGGTTTGGTCGGTTTTTGCTGATTTTGACCGGTTCAACCATTAAAATGGTTTTTAGGGGGGTTTCGGACCGGTTTCTCGGCCGGTTCCCGGTTCAACCGGTTGAATCGGCCGGTCCGGTTCGGTTCTGAAAACAGAGGTTTAGTATAGTATAGGTTGCAATCTGATTAAAAAATTATATGTTGCAAATTGATAAAAGATTCTAATACAGGTTGCAAATTGTTAAACATAACATGTAATAACCCGAAACAAATTATAGGATTTTATAATTAATTTTCTAAGTTTAGTGATCATTTTATTCTATACCAATTTTATATGTGGTTTTCTTAATTTTTCTTCAACTGGCGAACGGTTTTTTGAACCGAAAATATACTGATAATTTTCAAACTCATATCTGTAATCCAGATTTGATTAATAATGATTAATTACCAATAGTCTTTTAAAGGAGGGATACATTCAAGAAAAATCCTATGAAAAATGTTTGTTTTTCAACCCGCGTTTTAATAATTTTTATAGCCGAAACTCAAACCGAAAAATACCGAAAACTCAACAACGAAGTCACACCACTGTATTAGAAAATGGACTGCCAAATGACAGCCCAAATCCTTCAAAATTTCTTGCACATGGGGAGTATTAATTGGGGGAATATGGTAGTAAAAGAGATCTTAGCTCAAATCTTAGGATTAACTCTTAAAGTTAGGCAAAATAGCCTCAAGCCTAATCGAACACCTACTTTGCTTCCTTTTCCTTACCCATTTGGCTGCCACTTCTCCATTTTCCCATCTATAAATACCACACCTTCCCTTCTTCATTTCCCACAACACAAAAGCTTTGGGCTCACAAGAAAGAAAAGAAGACGTTCTTCAAGGGTAAGTCCCTAAAACTCCCTCTTAGTCTTATGCATTTTCTTAGCTTAGAAAATTTAGGAAAAATATTGTATGAGGCCCTAAGAACTTTTTTTCACATAATACGATCTTATATGGAGTGCTTGAGTTGGAATTTTAGTGTTTGGAGTCAAAATGGTAAAGTTATGCTTAAAACATGAAGTTGCCGAAATCATGCCCTAATCACTGACCCGTTTTTATAAAATTTATTCGGACCCTTTCCAACAGTTTAAAAATCATGAAAAAATTCCTAGATGTAGTATTTGAAGTTTAGAATAACATACAAAAAGTTCGTGGTCATTGGATCTTTGTAGACTGAGAATAGAATCGTGAAAGATTATGTGTCGGAAGTAGTCTGAAACTGGGAGCAGTAACTCATTTCATTTATTTTCCCTATCTCGGATGATTTTAAATTTCTGGAAAAATTATGGGATGTTAAAATTGTTGTTTGTTATAACATATTCAAAAATCATAGTGTTTTGATAGGTATTCTAGGATATATGCATATTTGATTCAGATGTGGTCGATGTTCGATGAATGAGTGATCTGTGTTTTCTATTAATTATTTGACCTTGTTAACTTTGCGTAAAAATTATGAAAAATTATGGAGATGTTCTAAATGAGTCCGAATTGATTTTTAAAATTTGGTGATTTTTGGATAAGTTCCCAATAAGTTATGAATTTATTTGTAAAACGTAAACAGTAACCGAGCCTAGCGTTTTAACTGACTTTCATGGATTTTCTGGGAACGATTGGTAAGTCTAATGACTTAGGGTTCTGAATGAAAGTTGTTCCACATTAATTAATATATCACATACTCAAATTTTATAATTTTTGGATATTTCTACAGATAGTTATGGATTTTATAAATTGAAGGTCACTGTTTTGCCGAACAGAAATTTAGTGTCCTTATTTCTAAATATGCTTTAATTTTGTAACTCAAATGAACTCGAACTCTTAATAAACTTTGTTATACACTAAAGATGTAAAAAATACTAAAATTTTATAAATTTCCAACAAGTCTAAGTATTTTTATTTTGTTTATGCATGTATAGGTATTGTTTTCTTCGATTGTTAGTACTTGATAAATTGAATGGTCAAACTTTTAATGACGAACATGTTTTAAATATTGAATGTTATATATGATACTTTATGAATACATATACTTGAGTGTCTTACATATTTTTCTTGAAAATGGACGGAATCAAAAGTCCCAAATTTGGAATCTACAAACCATAGTACACTAATAAAGCCATTAAACGTAGGATTAAACCCATAAAAGCTTTTGATAAAACAAAGTACCTCTTCTTCACCAAATTCTAGGTTTGGAAGACATAATAAGATCGAGAACCTAAGTTTTTAATGGACAAAAATTTGGTTGAACTAAACATACGGATTGTGCTAGGTAGAGTATGGCCGGAACCGGAGACTGAGATTTTTTGTACGAGAGGCCTAAGCAATGAAGAAGTTAAACTTTCTCTTAAAAGTTTCCAGGTGGGTGACACTATCTGTATAGTCAGTTAATATTATATGGACTGTTGTTAGTTTTTCCTGAAACAAACATAAATAGATTTCTCGAAAGACACAAACGACTCAAAAACATGCAATGCACAACTTCTAATTAGAGCTGTCAAAATGAGTCCAGCCCGATGGGCTGACCCGTTTGGCCCGTGTTTTAGGACGGGTTGGGCCAAAAAAATATAGGCCCGAAAAGAACCGAGCCGATTTGGCCCGGCCTGATAGGCCCGGTGGGCCAACCCGGAACTTTCATCTGACCCAATTTTTTTTCCCCGAATTTGAATTTTAACTAAGATAGTGACTATAAGTTCATGATATATTCACGAAAGGAATAAAATTAAAAATATAAAAAAGGAGTCTTCATTGAGGTAGGTCAAACAACATAGATTGAAAAATATTTCGTTCCCCAAACATGCAAACTTAATTGCAACAAAGAGAACAAAAAAAATAAAATATTATTACAATTTGTCAAAAAAAAAAACAAAAATTCTTATTAACGAATGAATTATGAAATTGTCAACTGGATAAAACTGTGGGCATTAATGAAAAGTAATATTTTTACTTGCTAATTGACTTCGAAAATTCGAAATAATTTTAACCAACATATATGAAGAGAAAGAGGAGAATATATATCATGAATAGTGTGATAAAAAAATGAAAATTACAACTATTCTACCTAAAATCACTTTTGTTTGTGTAAATATTTAACACAAATTTAAATAATATTTAAAACTAATATATTATATTTGTTAATATAGATATCAAATTTACAATTTCAATCGATTTCGGACAAAATGATTTCCAACTTCAAATAAAATAATTTATTTGTAAAAAAAAAATCGGGCCAAAATGGCCGGTAGCCCGCCTAGTGCCAGACTGTGCTTAGAAAATAGAGGCCCGACCCAAAAAATGTGAGTGACCCGGCGGTCCGGCCCGTTTGACAGGCCTACTCCTAACTATAAGAATGTATGAGAGCAAGTTTTTTTTTGCTTTGATTATTTATTTTTACATGGCAGAGGGTAAAATCCTATATTATATACGAGAACTAGTATTTTTATTGATCTATTGATCTGCATAGGTGATTAGGGTAAAATTGCATATGTTGTTAGTGCTTAATTATCTTGATTTGATGATGACTTATGGCTTAATTCACTATTAATTGGTCCAATTGCATTTGATTGTTGGATTTGGTGTTTTAAGTTGAAATTGCAGGTTTTAGGCCAACTTTGAGTGCAAATTGAGATCTGTTAACATTGTCAAATCAAAGGAGAACTTAAATGGTTGGAAAGAGGGCCGAGAGAGCTTCGCGTAGCAACAAGAATCGGGCAAATTGGAGTTCGTATGCAAAAGATATGAGCGATCGAAGCGGAGGTAGCACACAGGGAGAAGTGACTCGGGCAACCACACCTTGACTCGCCCGAGTCAGTGCCCGAGTCACATTTTTTACGTGGTCAAGTGACTAGGGCAACAACATCATGACTCGCCCGAGTCACCTTATGCACTGCCCGAGTCACTTATGCTGAGTGGGCCATTTTGTGCGCGATTTTCAGCTCATTTGACATAAATTGAGCACTTTTGAGGGACCTAATGACAAATTAAAGTTACTCACTTACTACCCACTATATATACACTCCAAGATCAGCATTAGAGGGGGATCCCACACACTAATAAACATTAGCTTAGGTTATTTTTAGATTTCAGCACACACAAACACATAGTAGTAGGTGTTTTTTCATTTTCTTTTTAATTTCTTGCAAATTAGTGATAGATTTTCATTCAATCAAGTGTATCAACACATTTAAGGTGATACCCATCCTTATTCTCTTAATTCTAATGGTTTATTTCTTTATTCTCATGCTTTCTTCTCCTTCAATTTTCTTGAGTTTCATGGGTTTTACTATTTCTTTCTTTATTGCTATGGGTTTTGTTATTTTGATCATGATTGGCTAAATTTCATATGTGCTTGGGTGTAATGATCCCTTGATGAGTTGATTTTGGTGAATTGATGATTGGGTGTTCATTTGTTGAGGTGATTAATTGTCTTAATGATGCTTTGCATGATTTAATTGCTAAGGTGAGCTTTGATCTTGTGTTTATTGATTTAATTGATGCAAGGATACTTGGTTGATTGAATTGATGCATAGGTGTTAGGTTTGCTAAAGTGATTGAAGTGGATATTTGGTTAACACAAGGATACTTGGTTAATTAATTAGAACCTCATTAAGGCACATTGATTACTTGTTGTTGCATGTGATTAGTGAGGGGGTGAGAGTGCCGTCTCTTACATTCCTACGTGCTTTATCGATCATTTAGAACCTAGGCTTATCAAGTACGGTTTTATTTGAACTATTTGTTGGTTATCCCTATGATCCCTCTTTGAATGAACACTTGATTGTTGATGATCCGAATTTGACGAGTCTTTGGTGATTTGCACCCGAGCACTACTATCTCATCCTTGTTATTCCTTTGTTGATTGCTTGGTTTAATTTCTTGTTGAATTTGTGTTGTTATTTTGTTGCTTTTCTTTTGCAATCTTGACTAGCCACTATAATTCTATGGAAACGTATGTTTTCGAGGCTCCATTGTACTCCTAGTCCCTTGGGTTCGATAATTTGTTTGGTCGTAAAATACTTATCCACTAAAATACACACGATCAAAATGGCGCCGTTGCCGGGGATTAGTTGAGGACACTTAGGTGGAACTTGAATTCTTGTTGAGTAGTTTTACTAGTGGCATTTTTACTTGTTTTATTTTATTTTGTTTGTGTGAATTTGATACTTGCCTTCTTTTGTAGGTGGACACTCACTTGTTCTTAGGGGGCTAAATTTCTTAATTGAAATCGAACCTCGAACTTAGCCACCGAAAGAAGGCAAGGGTAGTGACGAGCTCATTGAGAAGATGGATGGATATAACCAATACCCATGGAATCATTGCTATAATCAAAATGGTATGGTTTATCCTCCACAACATGAAGAAATTGGCTACGATAATTGGTGGAGCTTTGATTATGACTATCAAATGCAACAAGTTCCCTCCTATTATCAAGATTGGAGAAATGAGGACGTATCGCCCACTCTTCAAGAGACGTTCCCGAACTACATAGATGGGCATCATAGTCAAGAATTTGATCAACGAGATGGATTTCAATTTCAAGAAGTTTGGGAAGGAGTTTGTTACGATGATGGGAGGAGCTACGAGTACGATTATCAAAGGCAACAAGCTCCCCCTAATTATCAAGAGTGGGGAAACAATAAAGAAAAGACAACAACGCATGAATTGTTAGTCTTATTGTTGAGGAAAACAGAAGAGAATGATGCAAAGCTTGAGGCTAGACTTGATAAGATGGAAGAATTGTTTGGGAGTCAAATAGCTCAACAAGAAAGCCAACTCAAAAATCTTGAGTTCCAATTGGAGCAATTGACCATCGCTGTGAAAAATCAACAAGATGCAGAAGAGGAAGAAGAAGAGGACCCAAGTAATGATAAGCGTGAAGACAACAATTCAATGATCAACAAAGATGAAGAGGAATGTCCTTTGATGGACACGAGCTTCAATGAGCAAGAAAATCAAGAAGCATCAAACAACACAATGAAGATTGAAATGAGCATTCCTAAACTTTTGAACTCTTCAATTTGTACTTTATTTGATATTGATGCCTCTATTGATTTTGTTTTGCCTCTAGAGAACTTTGATCGAAAGAAAGAGATTAAGTCTTGCTTGGGCATCCTTGGACAAAAAGCAAAAGAATGGAAAGAAATGAAGGTAAAAGAGGAATGGGAACGTCCAATGAAGAAGATGTGCACGAAAGATGCGGGTGATTGGTCCAACTTTCATGAGAGTCTCATTGATTTTGAAGCTCAAAGGATGAAATATAATGGGAAGGAGGACCGATATCCTTGGCCATTCCGATAGGGAAGTGTGAAATCAATGAATAACGTCCGGCATAGGACATTAAAAATAGCGCTAGATGGGAGGCAACCCATCGTTTTTCTTGCTTTCGTTCTTTTTGTGCTTGTTTGTTTGCTTTCAATAAGTGTGTTTGTGTTGTTTGTTAGGAAGTTGAGGCGTGCGAGTGAGGCTTGGTGATAAGCTTTAAGGAAAGGGGGTACTTGAAGACATTTAGGTACAACACCTTCTCTAGGCTTGGACTTGTCTAAGTTTGTGGGAGGTGTGCCTCTTTTCATGCTTTTCCATTTGCACCGGCGCACTTCATTTTTGAGCTTACATGATATACTATACTTGTAAATGATTTTTGGATGTTGAGCTTTCATTTCTTAGTAGGTAGTTGTGTGCAACTCAATTAGCTAACTACTTTACCAAACTTTTAATTGCTTGACAATGAAAAAGTTTGGGGGGGTGTGTTAGTTTAGCGATTTTCGTTGCACCAACTTGCCTCTCATTTGTAATGAGAAAATTATGTGAAATATTTGTGAATTTGGAGCTTATTAGTGGATTAATTGCACATATTTGAGTGTATCTTTTCTTTGGATGTGTATTTTGTGATGGAAAATTGATTAAGGTGATCTTGATTGTGGACTTGTCATGTGCTAAATTGGTGATCTTGTGATTGAAATTGGATGATGAGTTGAGTTAGAGGGTGATTTAGTCATTGTAATGTGTGTTTGTGTGGAAACTTTGCTTAGGAGAGCATTTTGTCTACCACTTTTAAAACCGGTGAGATTTGGGCCATAAGAGGGTGTATGTTTGACCCGGTTTTGTTCTTGTGTGTTGTCGTTCATGTGGTCTTGATCTAGAACTTGCCCTTGGTCTTATTTGAAGCTTGTCTAAGTCTAATTTGTTGAAAGTGATAAGAGGCATTTTCTTTGTAAAAATTGAGTTACTTAGCCAAATTGTATCCCCACCAATTGATGAATTCCATAGTTAGCCCATTCGAACTTTGAATCCTATTTTCTTTGGCTAGCCATGCTAAATTCAAACCACTTTGTCTATCTTAATGAGCTTTTGTCCCTATGATTAGTGGAGCATAAATTGTTGACAAGAAATGGTGAAAGCAAGTGATAAGTGTGGTGGTGAGATTTGCTAAGAAAGATGAGAAAAGAAGAAATAGAAAAAAGGGTTGAGGAAAAAAAAATTGAATTGTGAAAGAATGAAAAATGAAAAAGTGAAAAAGAAAAAATTCAATTATGTGCTTGAAAGTGCAAATGGTGAATAAAAGATGTGGTGTTGTGAAGTGCTTTGAAAGAAAGAAAAAGCAAAAGAGGATGATTGTTGAAATTGAAGTGAAAGTTTGAATTGAATTGTATGAGCAACATTCATTGTTCTACTAATCTTGAGTCACTATTTTCAAACTTCCCCACCATGTCCAAAGAGCCAACACTACAACCCTTAAAAGCCCTCTTTGATGCAATGAATAAAGCTTAGTAAAAGGTACAGAATTGAGACCTTTGGCAAGCATATGGTATTGTGATTATGTGGATTGACTACTTGAGTGCATATTTGTCCTATGCACTTTTGAGTAATGAGTGAAACACATATCTTGTGAGCATTGGTAGACAATTTGTTCGAATTTGCTATTGTTGAAGTACAACTCATGTGAAGGTGATTAGTTGCTTTTTGACTTGATGATTCATTTGAGGAAGATTGCTTGATTGCATGATTGTGTTGATAAGTCCATGTATTAGGTGATCCTATGCAATTTTCCCCCTTGATCTTTAATTTCGTTGCTCGGGGACGAGCAACACCTTAAGTTTCGGGGAATTTGATTAGGGTAAAATTGCATATGTTGTTAGTGCTTAATTATCTTGATTTGATGATGACTTATGGCTTAATTCACTATTAATTGGTCCAATTGCATTTGATTGTTGGATTTGGTGTTTTAAGTTGAAATTGCAGGTTTTAGGCCAACTTTGAGTGCAAATTGAGATCTGTTAACATTGTCAAATCAAAGGAGAACTTAAATGGTTGGAAAGAGGGCCGAGAGAGCTTCGCGTAGCAACAAGAATCGGGCAAATTGGAGTTCGTATGCAAAAGATATGAGCGATCGAAGCGGAGGTAGCACACAGGGAGAAGTGACTCGGGCAACCACACCTTGACTCGCCCGAGTCAGTGCCCGAGTCACATTTTTTACGTGGTCAAGTGACTCGGGCAACAACATCATGACTCGCCCGAGTCACCTTATGCACTGCCCGAGTCACTTATGCTGAGTGGGCCATTTTGTGCGCGATTTTCAGCTCATTTGACATAAATTGAGCACTTTTGAGGGACCTAATGACAAATTAAAGTTACTCACTTACTACCCACTATATATACACTCCAAGATCAGCATTAGAGGGGGATCCCACACACTAATAAACATTAGCTTAGGTTATTTTTAGATTTCAGCACACACAAACACATAGTAGTAGGTGTTTTTTCATTTTCTTTTTAATTTCTTGCAAATTAGTGATAGATTTTCATTCAATCAAGTGTATCAACACATTTAAGGTGATACACATCCTTATTCTCTTAATTCTAATGGTTTATTTCTTTATTCTCATGCTTTCTTCTCCTTCAATTTTCTTGAGTTTCATGGGTTTTACTATTTCTTTCTTTATTGCTATGGGTTTTGTTATTTTGATCATGATTGGCTAAATTTCATATGTGCTTGGGTGTAATGATCCCTTGATGAGTTGATTTTGGTGAATTGATGATTGGGTGTTCATTTGTTGAGGTGATTAATTGTCTTAATGATGCTTTGCATGATTTAATTGCTAAGGTGAGCTTTGATCTTGTGTTTATTGATTTAATTGATGCAAGGATACTTGGTTGATTGAATTGATGCATAGGTGTTAGGTTTGCTAAAGTGATTGAAGTGGATATTTGGTTAACACAAGGATACTTGGTTAATTAATTAGAACCTCATTAAGGCACATTGATTACTTGTTGTTGCATGTGATTAGTGAGGGGAGAGTGCCGTCTCTTACATTCCTACGTGCTTTATCGATCATTTAGAACCTAGGCTTATCAAGTACGGTTTTATTTGAACTATTTGTTGGTTATCCCTATGATCCCTCTTTGAATGAACACTTGATTGTTGATGATCCGAATTTGACGAGTCTTTGGTGATTTGCACCCGAGCACTACTATCTCATCCTTGTTATTCCTTTGTTGATTGCTTGGTTTAATTTCTTGTTGAATTTGTGTTGTTATTTTGTTGCTTTTCTTTTGCAATCTTGACTAGCCACTATAATTCTATGGAAACGTATGTTTTCGAGGCTCCATTGTACTCCTAGTCCCTTGGGTTCGATAATTTGTTTGGTCGTAAAATACTTATCCACTAAAATACACACGATCAAAATGCCACTAGTATTTTTATTGATCTATTGATCTGCATAGGGCGAAGCCCTATATCTATATATATAAACGGGAGAAATAAGGTCGGAATAGGGTTTGGATTGTGTGCAGAAATGCCACTAGTGCCACCTCACGGGGGAAATAAGGATGGTAGAGGGTTTGGATTGTGTGCAGAAATGTCACTAGTGCCACCTCATTTGGGACGGAGAATTATGGGTCTCGGACATATTAACGTGTCATTCCACAATATGATTACGGAGATTTGATGTGGTAGGAAACTATCATGTGTCATCTCATATGTGCTATATTTATATAATAACTGTTGCAAAGAAAGATAAATCTCTTAACCGAATGGAAGTAAATGGATGAAAATCATATATCCGAATATTACCTTGTACAGTGGGCAAAATGCCGTAACAAATAATTAAAGATGAAAGAAGAATAAAAGATTCAATTATTTCGGGTCTTCCTGTCAATCTGTGTAACAACATACAGGTTACCCACTGAGATTTTTAATTCACTATTTTCAGGTGGCGAGAATGAGGCCCGGGAGCTGCAGTAGACGACCGCTTCCCACTCTCTTTTATTAAATAAATAAATTGCCTTAATTACCTTTCGATCTTTTGTATGAATACCTTGTTAAAATTATGTTATTATCTTCCTCCGAGAGTTGTACTCTTCGGATGGTTTTTGTCCAGGCAGAATAATGACCTTTTTTTTAATAAATGAGTTTCTCCTCACTAAGTAAAGTGTTTCTGAAATTTTTCCGCTGCAACTTAATCGATTATTATTCAAAAGAAATTTTCTGGCTCACTTTTTATGTGTCACTAAGTGATGACTCGGGTTTAGGAGACTTTCTGAATTCCGGGCGTTAGATAACATAAATATGATTATTATAAACTAGATGAGTCCCCGCGTATTACGCGGATTTTCATAAAAATCAATTAATATTATAATATATCATGTATGCATAAATTAATATATTAAATATATTCAAATAAAATATATGTATAAAATTATAAGTTATTCTTTTATTAATGCACGACCTTTAATTTCAATCTCAATTTAATTATGATTTACGTCAATTCTATAATAGTTTCAACTGAGAGGGCTTAAAATTTTTACATAATTAGAATATTTTATAATTTAATTAATAAATTCAGTAATAATAAAATAAAGATACTTAATTTACTTGTTTTTATTACTAACAAAAATTCTAATATACTTTAGACTTAAGATAAATATAATAGATATTTAATATTTATAAATTGGTTTAGTTGGTAAAAATATTAGTAGTGTCATTTATGAGGTGTAAGGTTTAAATCTATGTGGATGCATTTTTTTTTAAAATAGATTTTATAGAGCCACATAGATGACACATAAGTTTATGTTTTATACATATATACTCAAGTAAGTTATTTTTAGGGTGACATATAAGGCAAATTAATGTGAGCTTGACACATAAGCCAAATGAATGTGAGTTTGACACATCATTAAAATCAAACTCCCTATTAGTATAATAGAGATTTGCAACATGTATTATATGATATTTTGTCAATTTGCAATTTTTATAATTTTTATTATCCATTGAAACATATACTATTAGAAATTGATCGATTGCAATCTAAAATAGCAATCGGCGCAATTTTGTATATTGTGGTTGCAAATTTAAAAAGAAAATTGTATAGGTTATAAATTGATAAAAGGGTTACAATACATATTACATATTAATATTAACTTTTTTTAATCGAACTTTGCTATAAATATACATATATATATATATATATATATATATATATATTTGGTGATGTATTTATTTTTAATTTATTGTTCTCTATATTATTTTGAAAGATAAATATATTATTTTAGAGTCACTCTCCAGTGAAGCAGTTTCATAGTATGAAACTGGTACCATTAGAATCACTCTCTGATACTATTAGAATCATTCTCTGATACCATAACCATTTTATAATGTGATATCCATTTATAAGTGTAATGGTATCACTAAATAGATGTTATGGTATCAGTAAATGATTTTAATGGTATTAATTGAGATTAAATCTTAAATGGTCCCATAACTTTGCACTTTTTTTTATTTAGTCCCATAACTATTTTCGGAACGATTTAGTCCCACAACTAATTGAATTGCTTAATTTTCACCTCATAACTATTTTTTGGAATGATTTAGTCCCTAACTAATTGAATTGTTCAATTTTCATCACATAACTATTTTTGGAATGATTTAGTCTCATGACTACTTGAATTGTTCAATTTTCGTCACATCATTATACAATAAAAAAAATAAAAAAAGATTAAATACACGGGAAACCAGATATCATAGCCCCAAAACTCTAAAATCGAAAAAAAAACTCTAAAAAAAACTAAATTTCAAGTAGTTATGGGACTAAATCGTTCCAAAATATAATTGTAGGATGAAAATTAAGCAATATAATTAGTTAAGGGACTAAATCGTTCCAAAAAATAGTTATGGGATGAAAATTGAGCACTTCAATTAGTTATGAGACTAAATTGTTCTAAAAAATGGTTATGGGACTGAATCAAAAAAGGTACAAAGTTATGAGATCATTTAAGATTTAATTTCGTATTAATTTCATACTATGAAACTGCTTCATACAAGATTTTGCCATCTTTTTATTGTTTGTACTTTGTTTTATTTAAATTTAGCCCCCGATGAAGGGTACCTACCTTCCATTGAAGTATATTTGTTGTAATTATGAAGTAGGGAGTATGTTGAAAATTTGTGGATAGAAGATACATGGAGAGTTAATAACGTTCTTACTTGAAGATAGGGAAAAAAAAAAAAAGGGGAGGAAGATTATTCTTTATTAAATTAAGTCATTCGTAAATTATTTGAGACTCGGCTTGATTTTTTGTTTGAATTTGTTTAATAAAATTGGTGAACATCAATAAATAAATTTAAATTTTATGATATTTGATTTGTTAACTCATAAATATGCTCATCATTAGTATACTTGTAAGTTAGCTCGTACACATTACAATGAATATTTTGACTTTAGTTTATATTTTTCACACTTGGTATTTATAATAAGTAATAAAAATATGTGTATAGACTTATTTATATAAATAAAATGATAGAATTTAGTGGATATATATGATTTTTATATATATATATATATATATATATTTTTTTTTTTAATTAAGTGATGTAAAATCCAATTTTAAATTTACATTGTTTAGATTGTTTAGTTCTTTAGGCTCATATAGGCCCGATCAACCTCGAAAAAACTTGCGTATATCGATAAATTTCGAGTTCAGTTCGATAATAATAAAACTATGAGCTGCTAAATTATATTTTGTAAATTGTGAAACTCGAGTCATTTCTTTCGGACTTTCTCAAAATCATAGCCCTGAAAGATAGTTTTAAAAAAATTTATTAACATTCACTAAAATATAGTGATATGTCACCCATGACGAAAGTTTTAAGTCATCCCTCTCATATTTTTTCAAAACTATAGTCCTAGTGTTCTCCAAAATATAGTGATGTGTCACCTGAGATGAAAGTTCGGAGTCATCACTCATACTTTTTCAAAACCATAATCCCGAGTAATTGTTTTAAAAAAAGAGAGAGAGATTCATGGATATTAAGGCAAAGTTGTGGTGTTGGCTAGTGGTGAGTAATATTCTAGATAGGAGGATTTTGTTTCAGGAATGGAATTCGAATCATAGAAGTAGATAAAGAATTTCTGATGTAATCATATATTGTAAGGGTTGGAGTACCCCTTGTACCCCAATTGTTATAATATTTCTCTTTTTATTGATAAAAAAAAAGTAATTGTTTTATAAAGTGTTTGTCCTAAAAAAACAGAACTTTCATTACGAGTGACGATTTTAAAAGTACGGGAAAGATAGCTCAGAACATAGACCATATTTTGCAATTCCACTGTCTTGTTTTTGTTCAAATTTAACCCATAGATGAAACATTCTGAATAGTTATCTTTCTGGTCAAAAATCATTTCAAACACTTTTCAAAATAACTTTCATAACTATACAAGTGTAGAAGAGGTTAGTAGAATTTAGTTATTTTAAGTGGAATTTGAAGGTGACAAATGAGTTAAATGAGAGACATTAACGATAATAAAAACAATACATTGTTATACTAAAAAATAATGATTCCTCATAAAATTATATCCACATATACTACATAAAAAATATACTCCGTATCTCCATCAAATGTATGCTCACACTGTTTTTTTCACAATTTATTTTGCTTCACCGTTCAATCACCACTTAATTTCTTCGCATGTTGTTGACTTTGTACTAATAAACAATCACTTAACTCATAAATGAACCACACAATACTCTTATTTTATCTACTTATTTACATTTTCTTAAAACCTGTCAAAATAAAACGAGTATACCTTTTGTGGACGTATAAATTATTAAACATAAATTTATTCTTTAGAAAAATTATTTTTTCCATATTTTTTTCACATTTCAAATGTGATCCATCCACCCTCGTCAAAATCAAACAATTTCTACATTTCACAAATGTCTCATTTCAACAACGATGATATGATAATAACGCCCCCAAATTATATCTTTTTCTATTAAATTCTTTACACTTTCTTTTTTATCTATCTCAAAATAAGCTTCACATTTTTTCTTTCAAAATAGAAAAACTCTTTATAAACTCTATCATTAAATTTTTTTTTCTAATTTATAAAAAGTGTCATTACTTTTGTACCCCCAAATACACACAATGTAATAAATTTATTTATTTTACGTATAAAAAATTATAAAATTATCCTTCAAAATTCAAATCATTATTCTCTCCGTCCCAATTTTGATTCCTCAAAGAGAAGTGACACAAGTATTAAGAAAATAATTGTTTATCAGTATTAAAAGATATAAAGTGAAGGGTAAATGAGTATTTTTCATTTTATTAAAAGAAGTTATTTAAAGTCAACCTTTTTGAAAGGGTTGGTTGAGTGGCATTAAGATGTGGCATATATTTGTGTGCACATTGTGCACATTAAAAAATAGTGTGCACAATATTTTTATCTAATACTACACTGTAATTAAACTAATACTATACAATGTTGCTAACTAAACTAATACTATGCAATGTTTGAAATAATATTACACTGTAATCAAATTAATATTATACAATACATGAAATAATACTATACTATAACCAAACTAATATTATACAATACATGGAATAATATTACACTATAATCAAACTTTGTGCACACAATATTTATTGTGCACAATATGCACACAAATACTACTCTTAAAATGTACTCCCTCCATCCCACTCTAAAAGTGTCTCATTTTACCATTTTCGTTCATCCCACTTAAGTGTATCATTCCTTTTTTATCCATACTCTACTTTTATAATTATCCCTATATTACATACATATTTACACAATATGCCACTCATTTAATATATTTAAATACATTTTTTTCATCTCTCTCCATCACATCACTTATACTATTTTTTTTTTTGATCGGAAAAAAGGTATTTCATTCAAAATACCAGGGTATGAGTAATACCCAAAAGAATACTTACAATTACACTTATACTATATTATTATTATATTACTTTTAACTCTTTCTATCTATCACATCACATTTACTATATTATTATTGTATAATATTTCTTAATACTTATGTCCAAAAGTATAGGGACACTTTGGGCTGGACAGAGGGAGTAAATAAAAGATGTTTGTAAGAGTTTAATCTAAGAGAGTTGTGTTTTTTTTTTTAGGGAAAAAAAAAGGATGGAAAGAGTACTACTATTATTATTATTTTTTTTAATAAAGTGTGCACCTCCACTCCGTGTGGGGGACGGATGCAGTACCTTAAAGTTCATTAATTGGGTCGAGATGTAAGGTTGATTCCAATTTCCGAAATTGGAGCTAAGGCTAATGGGGGAGCAGCAGCAGCAGCATCATCATCGATACGCCAACGCCATACGAAACCTGCAACCTCAAACCGTCCTTTTGGCGGGCCCACCCCGCCATGCGACCGACCACGATCCATGAATCAAGACCCTACCGTACACCCGCGGTGCACCCGATAATTTCTTTGTGGATCTCGAGGAAATCATGACCCCACTACCCGCCACGTGTCCCATCAATCATTTCTCTCACCGCCATCTCCTTAATTTCCATTACTTTATGTAATCTAGCCGACAATGCCCACGTCTCTCTGCCACGTGGCGACAGATGCTTGGTTGCTGCTTTCCAATTTTTTCTTCTTTCTCTTCCGGGCCACAGTTTGGCTCTCCAACTTGGCTCTGCATTTGCGGTAAGACAGCTTGACAGATGTCTTTTTTATATCCTTATTTTGTATCCAGCCAAACTTTTTCAATAAAATAAAATATAATCTTGTAATATTATATTATTAATTTAATCATGTTATTATATTTATAAATTAACCATCCATTTATTCTCAATAAATATGTTCAAAGGATTGTGAAAAAAAAGTAGATAAAATAAAGTGTGTTGTAGGGTATGGTGGGATTTATTTATAAATATGTTTTAAAGAAAAGTTTGACTAATTTTTTTTTTTTTTTTTTTGTGATGGTCTATTTTTTCTCGAATATTTTGCAACTAAAGTCTATTTGATACACTTGATTTTAATTAAATTTATTGATATATTCATAAAAATTTCAACAAATCAATAGTATTATAATTATTATTGAAGTACTCTCGATTTTATCGGATCAACACAATAATTTAGGATCCCCTTGATTGGGGGTATTAGAATTAGGTAATGGAAATGACTAGTGATTCATTCCCATTGATGAATTTTGAAAAGAAAGTTGAGCACAAAAAAATTTGAGCGATAAAAAAGTTGAATGGAGGAAAAATGAATGATTGTTAAATAATTGATTATAAGAGGAAGGTTATATAATCAAAATAAATTAGTGATTATTCTATTTTTAAATTAATTTCAAATTATAAATGTTACCAAGTATCATCAAAGAATGATTAATTAGTCATTCTCATTGCCTACTTTTAATACTCAATAATTGTTGATGTATTGATTCCATCTTTTAATCAGTGCAATTTGAAAACAATGGGCGCAAACAGTTAATTCTTCTAATCTCCTCTCCTCAAATTTCAAAAGTAATTTGAATTTTCAAATCATGTTATTATAGGAGTACTTCTTTTGATACACTCATTCCACAACCTATTAAATTATCAATTTTGTTAAAATGAGCCTCCCAAAATAAATTACCAATTGAAATATTATATATAGTTTTTTTAAACGAAAAAGAAAATTCACTAATAGTGAATTTAAGGGTGTTCTTATCTCAAAGTTAAGACATACTAAGATCACCAAGCCATGTGCTTAATCTAAAATTAGACAGTACATTCTCCCTACAACAAATTCAATTCAAATATATAGTTTATTTAGTACACACATATTACTGAATAACAATTGCAGATTCTTATTAAAAAATATAAATTGATTTGTATATGATTTTATCATGAGTCACTCTTCTATAAAATTTGTTCATAATTTATTCATGATATTATAACATTTTATACTGTGATTTTAGTTTATAAGTGCAATGATATCACTAGATGAATGTTATAATATCAACGAATGAATGTGATTTCATATTATGAAACTGTTTCACACTACATTTTGTGTTTTATTATCATTAATAATAAAATGCAAAAATTTATATGTGATAGTCTCAGATTTCATTTATCATATTACATTGTTCATTATGTACATATGGTTTTAGTTTAATCATATTTTAATTAAAAAAGTGATATATCTAAATAATACTTCGTAAAATAAAATTTATCTCATACATGATTCAGACTCCATAATAAAGTAAAAATGATTTGAACTATCTTTCACTAGCTCTCACAACATAAAGGAAGATGATTTTTCCCCAAGCAAACAATATTATGATATTACAAAAATACATATAATTTATTTAAATTATAATAACATATAATTACATCATTCGAATAGAACAATCTCGAATATATTAGCGTAGACTAAATCGAATATGAAAATCTGAAAATACGGTATCAAATTCTGAAGTAAACAATCGACCAGTCATCAAATGAAATCGAGCTGTATATATTATTATACGTTTTGACGGTACACCTCATTGTAACTAATATGACTGGTAAATTTATGACTATTCATATTATAATTAAAAAATAGTTATAATATTTAAATTTAAAGTATCAAGTTTAAAATATAATATTTAAAGTATTGGATATTTAACAAAAAAATTTTAAGGTATTTGACAAAGAGTATCAATAATTGAAAGAAATTAAAAAGTGGTGCACAGTAACCTTACCGTGTATGTGAAACACATAAAACTTTACCTTACCATATAATTTAATACGAGTTCTAATATTTTCAAGTATTTGTATTAATAATTAATTTATATGATAAGTTAAAACTTTACATTTATACACCATAATTGAAATTCTTAATAATCTATATCAAATATTTGATATTTTAGATTTTTTAAAATTTGGTGCACGATAATTTTACTGTGTAAGTGAAACACAAAAAACCTACACATAGCGTAATATTCATTAACAAACATATTACAATAAAAAATATATCACAAATAAAAAATTAAATATATCACATATTTCACTAAATCCCTGTCCCCACTTTTAATAACAAAACAATAGTGAATTTGACATTTGTAAATGAATTTCCAACCAATTTTTAATTATTATGATTACACTTGTTTATGCTCCATGTCGGCATATATATTATATGGAGCATGGAGGAGTAGTTCAAGTAATAATAAAAGTAGCCACGTCAGAAACACAGGAGGGCACGTCGGCAGAGCGTGACATGTGGAGCAGTTGGTGCGCTGTAGGCAAAACCCTTTCGGCTTCGATCTACTTTTGGTACTCTCCCATTTCCTTTTTTTTATTTTATTTTAAATAAAAGTTTCTCGATTATTTTTACGAGGTGGTTTCTTGTGAGGTGAGTGCATGCATGAACTCGAATTCTATTATGATACTTTTCAGTTAATTTATTGTTACTTTTTATTTTTAGTTTTCAGGATACTATTATTTTGAAAATGAGTGCATTCATACACTAACCTCATATGAGATCAGACCTATTTTGGCATACCACTTGATATAATCCCTCCATCCCGATTACTTCCAAACTTTTTTTGGTCTGTTCCAAAATTATTTTCACATTTATATTTAAATAATATCATCCTTTATTTGTTCTAGTTTATTCTCTCTTACACATACTAAATTAAATTTTCTTAATAAGTGCATCATTTTATATATAAAATTACCATGGAACGGAGATACTTCCTTTGTCTAACAAGAATTTGCACAGTTGACTTTTCAACGATTTTTGTGTGAAAATTATTTCATAGTAATATGTGTTCAAAAGTTGTTTTATATAATAGTATGCTAGCTAATAAGATCAACTAGCATACCATTCATATAAAACAACTTTTGAACACATATTACTATAAAATAATTCTCACACAAAAACCGTTGAAAAGTCAACTGTGCAAATTCTGGTGGGACAGAGGGAGAAGTATTTATCTACAATTAATATTTATTTATATCAATTATCATTTATCATTCATTTAATATATTCATCGCGTCGATTCCGCGTCACTCCTTCTATATAAACCTACCCCTTTACCCTTCAACCATCATTCATTTCTAAGCTAAACAAAACAATTCAAATTCCATATATACATTGCATTGCTTTCTAATCGTAAATCTTAGTTTGATCAATTCTAAAAATGGCTGATTACCAACATCACGAGAGCAAGATCGAAGAGCCATGCGAAACCGCCACCCCCGCCCCCGCCGTCGTCAAGATTGAGGAGCCGGAGGCGGTGGAATCCACCGATCGCGGGTTGTTTGATTTCTTGGGGAAGAAGAAAGAGGATGAGAAGAAGTGTGAGGATGAAAAGAAGAAAGAAGATGAGGTGATTGCACATGAGTTTGAACAGAAGGTTCAGGTTTGCGATGAGGAAGAGAAGAAACCAGAGTACTATAAGGAGCCAGAGGAGGAGAAAAAGCACGAGACATTGGGTCAAAAGTTACATAGAAGTAACAGCTCCAGCAGTTCCGTAAGTTCGATTCCTGTGTTTCACTTTTCGTACTTCAGTTAATTTTAATTTTCAAAGAAATATTGAAAAAATTCAATTTGATTTTTTTTTTAAATTTTTGTATCATGCTCCCTCCGTCCGTCCAGATCAGTTTTCACACAAAAATCGTTGTTAAAAACTAATCTGGGATGAAGAGAGTAATTAATATTGTATGTTACGAAATTTGTTTGATGATGAGTTTGACATTTTGAATTGAATTTTATGAAACGTTCTATATATCTATCGAACGGATTTGATATGTCCGCAGGTGGCATGTCAATTGTCTATCATGTGATGCCAACGTATACAGGAAAGCTCACTATTATTTAATTAATTACTTATGTGACATCATATGATTGGTTGTGAACATACAAATTGATGCCCACCTACGAGCATAAGATCAAATCCGATCTATCGAATTAGTTCTTAATTAATTATTGAGTGTTTTGATTGGTTAATATTGCAGTCAAGTGACGAGGAGGAAGTAGGGGAAGATGGATTAAAGAAGAAGAAAAAGAAGGGATTGGCAGAAAAGATCAAGGAAAAGTTAGCCAAAGATGAAAAGAAGGAAGAAGAGGTGGAGTGCGTAGATACATCCGTACCAGTTGAGAAGTACGATGAAGGGCCAAGCAAGGAGCAATTAGAAGAGAAGAAAGGGTTCATAGAAAAGATCAAGGAGAAGCTTCCAGGTAGCAAGAAAACAGAGGAGGAGGAAGTGTACGGTAAGAAGCCGGAGGTGGTGGCGCCGCCGCCAGTTGCGGACTACGCCGAGGCCGACGGCAAGGAAAAGAAAGGCTTCTTGGACAAGATCAAGGAGAAGCTGCCTGGATATCATGCCAAGGGCGAAGAGGAGAAAGAAAAGGAAAAGGAAAAAGAAAAGGATGCCTACTAAAGAAAGCAAATGTTTGATTTTGCTTTTAATAATTTGTGCTTTGAAGGTGTCATGATTTATGGTGTTTGTTGATGTGCTTTATCTTTAAATTTTTTATTTGGGTTTATATGATTATTATTATTGTGTATGTAAGTGCTTTTATGTGCTTATATATAGCGTTACGTTTGTTTAGGGCCTTGAGATGTTTTGATTATTGTTATGAATTATGGCCCTCATTACTTGTAAGCTGCACAGCTGTTTAATGGATTTATTGCTTGTGTTTGTAAATTAATACCTTTCCTAAACTAAAGACTTTGTTTTTATGGATTCCTGGCTTTCCACCGCGCCCAAGGATCGGGTTCTATTATTAATGTATATATATAAGTAGTAATTTTGGATTGAATACTATAGATTTTGAGTATGAAATTATAATATAAATTTAAATTCTTAATTTTTTTATTAATATAATACATTGTTTATACATGGATGTAATATAATTGTTTAATTAATTCAATTATTTTTAAATAAGAATTAAATTCATCACAAATATTAAAATTTATAAAATGTATACCATGTAGATAATCTTTTTAATTAATATTTAGTGTTGATTTTACTGATGTGTGGATGACGTGTCGTCTTAGGAGTTTAAAATTTATGGGTGATTATATAAAATGTATGTATTTTATTTTTTATCGGTAAATGTTAGTTTGTTAGTTGTTAGTAGCTAGATCACCAAGGACCCACTCTCTAAGAGACTATAAATCTATCTCGAGTCTCCCATTAAAATGAGGAACTCGATTGTCAGGTGGGCTAAGCCACCTGTTTATATAACATGTATGTATTGAGTTTGAGATATCAAATAATGATGTATAATAATTAATTTTAGAAAAGGAAATGCGAATTTTGGAATTATTTGGAATAAATTTATAATGAGAATAAGATGGACCTGATTATTCCAATATTACTGTCTTAAACGACTATGAACATATTTTTCCAAAAAATTTATCGTTGACTTTTTTTATCAATGTTCCCTGTTTTTTTTTTTTTTTGGCTGAGTTTCTCTTTGTCACCATCAATTTTTTGTTGTTCTCTAAATTTGTATAAAATGTTATTTAGCCTAATCTAATACGTATGTCTGGTTTCTTATTTCTATTGAAGGGTAGAGTTGTGGTTTTCAAAAAAAAAAAAAAAGGGTAGAGTTGTGATATTAACTTACACATATGTTAATTTTAAGTTCACATAAAATTCACATAATAAACGAGTTTTATATTAGTATCTAATATCTATATAAATACACACAAGATAGATAGAATAAAAGATAGATAAGTTAATTATTAATCAAACATGACTATTATATGAAAACGGATTACGTTGATATATAAGATAGACTAGAAGAAATAGTATTAAAAAAGCACTCATTAGCGAATTCAATTTCTTGTTCGTTGTGAGTGAAAAAGACAAGCATTTTCGGTGTAGAAAATGATGCATAGCGTAGGATAATGGAACATGATAATGTCAGTCTAGTGTCTACCATTGCTTTATCAGTTTCATGATTTTAATAATGCAACCAATATTATTTTCTTAGGAAAATGTAAATTAATAACTACTATTACTTTCTTATGAGATGATGACTAGTTCGATGTTTTTTCGTGTAATTAACTATGTCTTATTCATCATGAAATAAGTAAAAAATTCTTTAAGGGACCGACAACCCATCACAAATAAATATCACAAAAAAAAAAAAAAAATTAATAATACATGATGAATGAAATAAAACTGTTCTTATAATTTATAATTCAATAAAAAACAGACATGTCCGTAGTTAATTATTTATTAATCCGAATTTTGCAAAATTAGTTTATTATTTCCTCGGGAACTTCCTTTTTATTTTTGATTGGTAGATGTTAGTTTGTTAATTGTTAGTGGTTAGTTCGTCCAGCACCCAAACATTCCTAAATTTTTTTTCCAAGTCACTTTATAATTTCATAATTCGTTTTCGGGCTAAGCCACCTGATTTCTTGAACTTCCTGATAAAAAAAAAAAATTGCTCGAGAACTTGAGTTTATTTTACAGGTAGAAATGATTAGGAGATCAGTTTGAATTCGAATTTATATTCAATGTCCATTTTCATTCGCGGTGAATTTGGGTACGATCAAACTAGTATAAGATGAGTCATTATATTTATAAAATCACGAACTCCACACAGGATCTTCTGTTATATAATGGTATTACATCTCCTTTTACATTAATTAGATTTGTACCACGTGTACATACGATTATATTAGGATGTTATTCTCTTATTTGTAAATTTTGATGTATATACACGTGACACAAATTTAATTAATGTAACAGAAGATGTAACATCATTATGTAACAGGAGATCCGGACCGAACGAACTCGCCTCCAAAACTATGAAAAACACACACACACATACATATATATATATATTCTATTAATATTATAATATATATGTTTGTTTATATATATTACTCCTTCCATCATATTTGCACATATTTTTTGACATTAATAATAAGAAAAAGGGTAAATCAGACAATGTATATGGTGAATTAGAAGAAAGTGAGTGTCTATATAGTAGGCTTAGTAATGATATGTGTATAAATAAATGTACATTAATTTTGAGGGCGAAGGGTGTGAGTAGATTTAATATTTTAAGGATATGCAAATGAGTATGAGATGGATAAATAAGAAAAGTACGCATATGAGTATGAAACTAAAAAAATACATATATTTTAAAATGTAAATATTAAATGTTATTTAAAATAGTTTTATATTGTAAATTTTTGTTCTTTGTCCACTAAAATAATGCTCAAAGGGTTAGAGTTGGAGAGTAGTTGGACACAAGTTAAAAAAAAAAAGATAAAATAAGAATATATTGAGGATATTGTGATATTTATTTTTAAAAAAATAAAGTGATTGTTTGTGAGTGTAAAATCAATCATATTTTGAGTAATTAAGAATTTAAGTGACGGTTAGAGAATGGTAATAAAAATGTTTGTTTTCATAAAGAGAATGTGCATATTTTTTATGGACAAACAAATAAGACAAGTGAATATATTTTTATTTGACGGAGGAAGTATTATTTAATGTGAAAATGAAGATTTTATATATTAATATTAATTTAAAAGTAAGATAAAAATTATGTATGTACCATATATATATAATACTCCCTCCATTCAGGAAGTTCTGCACACTTTTATTTTCTATTAATCCAAACAAGGTATGCACATTCCTTAAAAAAAAAATTATACAATATTAATATCCCCACAATATCATTTAAATTTAAAAAATGACACTTTTATTCTACTTTACATTATCTCATTAAATCACCTAAAATACCCTTACATTTTATTCTCTCTCTTACCCTCTATTCTCATAAAAGTCAACAAAATTAATTTTTTAAAATTTTTGTGTCGCAAGAAATGTGCATAACTTTTTGGGACGGAAGGAGTTCTATAATAGTAGTATGTTGTACACTTTAGTGGAATTAAATAAATATATAAAATAAAGTAGGAATAAAAATAGAATTTATTACTACTAGGTACAACATGGAGTGAAAAATGAGTACTAGATACAACACTTTTTCTAAATTACTATCCACTACAATGTGTTCCTATAATACCCCTCATTTGACTTTTTTAATTAAAAAAATATTGTATCTAGCTGCACAGCCTCAAATCCTAATTTCTCTCACTTCTCTCTCATTCTCTCAGATCGCACTCTCTCTCTCTGCACCGCCTCAAATCTCTCTCTCTCATCTCTCTCAAATCCTCTCCGACGGAGGCACGAAGACGAAGGCGGCACATCCAGACGGCCGCGCTCCCGCCGCCTTCTCCCCACCATCTCCCGCTGCTGTTGGGCACGAAGACGAAGACGGCGCACCCAGACGCACCAGACGGCGGCGCACCCAGACGGCCGCGCTCCCGCCGCCTTCTCCCCACCATCTCCCGATGTTGTTGGGTCGCCTCCTTTGTGTGACTAAGCATCGTCGCTCCCCGTTCAACCGCCGTGAAGGCTGTGAAGGAGAGTGGTGCGAAGGAGAGTTGGGTCGCCTCCTTTGCACCGTTCAACTGTCGTGAAGACGAAGGGGGTCACCGACGAAGACGAAGGCGGTCACTGATCTATTCTAGATGTGGTTTGATTTTTTTTTTTTTCTGCTGTGAAAGGTGTTGTTGATGTGGTTTGATTTTTTTGGATTTTTTTCTGGATTTTTTATGCAGTGAACTGCAAATGTGTAATAATTCTGCACATGTGCATAAATCTGCAAATGTGCAATAATTTTGCACATGTAAATTCTGGGTATGAGATTGAGATTTGTAAAAGACACGGTTATTTGATCAAATTATATGGTCAATCTCTTTCTTTTCATTGATTTATTTATATTTATTTTAATGTCAATCTGTATTTTTATTTTTGAATCAATAATGAAAGAGGGGATCAATGAATTTGTAATATCTAATAAACGAAAATAATTCGTGCAGAAAACAATTCGTAAGTGAATTTGTAATCAATTAAAATTGAATAAGAAAAGCAAATTGCAGCAGAAAGTGACATGCCAGGTCATGTCAATGGATAGTATTACAACTTTTTGCAGTGATTGCAACAATTTGGAAAAGTTAGAAGGGTAATTTGGGAAGTTTGGTCTCTATTATTGTACCTAGTAGTAATTAGAAAAACAATTGTACCTAATAGTAATTTAGTGTTCAAAATTGTACCTAGTAGTAAGTCACCCATAAAAATATTAATCCCTCCGTCCCAAGAAGTTGTGCACACTTACAAATTGGGACACGGAAACTAAGAAAAATTAATTTTGTTGACTTTTATGAGAATAAAATATAGGAGAGAGAATAAAGTGTAAGGATATTTTGGGTGATTTAATGAGATAAAATAGAGAGTAAAATAAGAGTGACATTTTTGTGATTTAAATGATATTGTGAGGGTATTAATATTGTGAAATATTTTTATTTTAGGAGTATGCATAACTTGTTGGAACATGTGAAAAAGAAAAGTACACATAACTTCTTCGGACGTAGGAAGTATCTTAGCACATAAAAAGTCTGCGTAAACGGGCGTGTACTTCAATTCGTGGATGGATGAGACATTTTTAAGCAGTTACCCTGACCCACTTGCAAATGTTTGAAAAGGAATACTTGAGTGCTGAAAATTCCTTTTTTTTTTTTTTTTTTTAACTTTATTTTCCCTTACTTTCACTAACTAAGCTAGTTATTTTAATATTATCGAAACATTAATGATAAAAATTTGTGTGAAGTGGATACATACGATAAATTTTATTTTTACTATCAATGTTATAAATATTCATTATCATTGTTATGCACATTTATTATCACTGTTATCCACGTGTGATAGTGTATATAGATGATAGTTATAGTGAATGTGGATGGCAACAATATTTCGTTTCAAACAAGTGTTACTTAACATTTACATTGATGAAAATAGGTCGGGCTATTACTAAAATGTACTCCATCCATGTAAATAATATATATTTGTTTGACTTTTCATAATTATTTAACAATTTTATTGAAAAAATAAATTAGAAAATTAAAATTACATATTATAATTTTATCTAAACTCTTTTGTTTTGTTTTGTTTTTTTATTTGATTTTAACACAAATTTCATTGTAAAGTTGTTTATTAACATGAAAAATGGTTATTGTAATTCATTGATGAAAGTGTTTCAGTTAATTTATGAGAATGAGATAAAATAATTTTTTTTTTTTTTTTGTGTGTACATAATTATTAATGACATGAGATGTAATTTAAAAATATTTGTAGGAGAGACTTAAAAAGGGTGGACTATAAGTGTTACTCCCTTTAACACGATATAAAAGTGTGAATGCAACGCAAAAGGTCGAATTTGTAAATTACATGCACATGCCGCCCAAATTGCAATTTCTTCCTACAACGCTAGACACAAATCAACCAAAACCACCATCACGTTCGGAGAAGCCTAAGAATACCCTTGTGCCAACAATTCCAATACTAAGAATAACATATTAATTTAATACTTATATATATAAGTTCAATGAATAATAATCTACAAGGAGGTAGCAATTGTAGTAATTAATCACAGAATGGAAGAGAGGCAAATTTTACTCTTAGTAATCTGTGTAATTTTGTGGGCATGCTCTAATGGAGACTACTTAGTCGGGGTGGGAAGCTACGATATGACCGGTCCAGCCGCCGGAGTGAACATGATGGGATATGCCAATTTCGAACAAGTGACAGGTGGCATTCATTTTCGACTGAGGGCACGAGCATTTGTGGTTGCAGAGAGCGTAGACGGCGCCAGGATAGCCTTTGTCAATCTTGATGCTGGGATGGCTTCACAGCTTGTTACTATTAAAGTGCTCCAAAGACTAGCATCCAGGTACCCAATTTGATCGAGTTTCGGTAAATGTTAGTTTGTTTACAACAAGCACCCAAACACTCTAATAATTTCTCCAAGTCACCTTATAATTACATAATCATTCCCAAAGGAAAAAAACACGGGTCTCCCACTAAAGTGAAGAACCCGGTGGCTAGGTGGGCTAAGCCACCTGGTTAAAAAAAAATTTTTTAATCTAATGATTTGTATATTCATGTCCAATTTTGATTTAGTCTTATTACTTTAAAAAAATTGATAACTTTGCTTCAAAATTGCTGGAAAATAGAAAACATTGTTTTATTTTATTTATCACCAAAATTGGATAACAAACTAAGAATATTTTATGTGATATAAATAGCACCTTTTTTTAATTTTTTTAGCTATTTTATCCTGTCAAAAAAAAAAAATTTTTTTTAGCTATTTTAGGCAAAAATTGGACAAATTTTAAAATATGTGTACTAAATTGAAACAATTAAAATTTTTGTGACCAAAATTATATGGTAGACAACTTATAAAACCAAAAAACTTTTTACATCTAAGCTAATTCCAAGAATATTTTTAGCGGGCACAACTATATATATTGATTATTAATATTTTTGAATTGAATATAAAAGGAGTCCTGTGACACAATCTTACATATAAGACAACTTCATTTTAATATTTAGACTTCAATTTGTTTTAACATACGACTCGAATAGGGTCATAAGTCCACATACTCTACCATTTCATCTAAAGTTTTTGTGTTAGGTATGGAGATTTGTACAATGAAGAAAATATTGCAATAAGTGGTACGCACACACATGCTGGTCCAGGGGGGTATTTGCAGTACGTCACTTATTCGATAACTTCTCTTGGTTTTGTTCCACAATCTTTTGATGCCCTCGTCTCTGCAATCGAGCTTAGCATTGTCCAGGCTCATGAAAATCTCAAGCCCGGTTCAATATTCATCAATGCAGGTAAATAAACGACTTAGGAGAATGATTGTGCATGATGATTTATATAAGTTGAAGAATATGATCATAAATGGATTGATTGATTGCATTGCGAGTTGATATTATGTGAATAGACGATTAGACAACTAATACCATTCAAAACTAATGCTATCAGGATAAATTTCACGGTGAAATTTGGTCACACAATATTTTGCGTTGCTTTGCAGGGGACCTGGAGAATGCAGGGATAAACAGAAGTCCGAGTGCCTATTTGTTTAACCCTCCAGAGGAAAGGGCTAAGTATCCAAAAAACGTTGATACACTAATGACACTTTTGAAGTTTGTTGATGACAAGAGTGGGAAAAGCATTGGGGCGTTTAGCTGGTTTGCTACACATGGCACGTCTATGAGTAGAGATAACAAGCTAATTAGTGGCGATAACAAAGGCGCTGCGGCTAGGTTCTTTGAAGATTGGTTTTCGAGTAATAGCATCAACGAATCGTCCACTTCTAGCCGTAGAAGACTCAAGGCTTCGCGTAAGTCACCTCATTGTTGTAAATGAAGTACTATAATTCCTAACCAGGTGTCCCTTAACCCACCTAGCCACCGGGTTCCTCACTTTAGTGGGAGACCCGAGTTCGATTCCATTTGGGAACGAATTTGGAGTTATAAGATTACTTGAAGAAATTCTTGGAGTATTTGGATGCTTGGTGATCTAACTACTAACAAACTAACATTTACCGATAAAAAAAAAAAAAAAAGTACTATAATTCCTAAGTCATGTATATCTAAACTTTGTTTGTTTGATTAAGGTTCAATGTTGAAGCAAGCATCGAGAATTAAGGCCACGGGAGGGCAAGAATGCTCGAAAATAGATATCCAAAGGTCTAAGGTGAGGAAGAATGGATCGCGGTTTGTAGGGGCGTTTTGTCAATCAAATGTTGGAGATGTGAGCCCCAATGTGTTGGGAGCTTTTTGTTTAGACAGTGGAAAGGCGTGCGATTTTAATCGCTCGTCCTGCCACGGGGACGACCAGCTCTGTGTAGGCCGTGGTCCAGGGTACGTGTTATTAATGTTTTTGTAATCTTGTATTGTAATTTATTTGATTGTTGTATGTGAGGATCAAGGATTTCATTTTAAAGAGCAAAATTCATGCTATTTTATATTATGCATAGAAAAATTCTTACATGTATAGTGGAAAATTTAAAAAATTCAAGGGGGAGAACCCCTAAATTTCATCATGTATGTGAGAATAAAATTGTGTGTGCAGATACCCTGATGAAATCTTGAGCACTAAGATTATAGGGGAGAGGCAATTCCAGAAAGCTGTTGATTTATTTTCGTCTGCTAAGGATGAAATCACAGGAAAAATTGATTACCGCCTTGTGTACCTTAATTTTACGGATATAGACGTCGTGTTGGATGGAAACCAGGTGGTGAAAACATGCCCGGCTGCTCTTGGGCCGGGCTTTGCTGCTGGGACTACTGACGGGCCGGGTGCTTTCGGTTTTCAGCAAGGGGATACTGAGGTTTAGAATCATGCTACTTGAACTGTTATGAAGCTGAGTTTTATGGACTATTTATTAGTTTTCATTTTTCTGAGGCATTTGAAATCTCTCTTATTGTGAGTTTTCTCTAAATTTGTTGGAATTTTGAATGTATAAAAAGAAATGATTTCTGTGGTTAATTCTGCAGATTAATGAGTTTTGGAAGACAGTGAGGGATGCCATCAAAGAACCTAGCCAATACCAAGTGGACTGTCAAAAACCAAAGACTGTTCTCTTGGACACCGGAGAAATGTTTTGGCCGTATGCTTGGGTGGTACGTAAAACCCTAGTCGAATGAGTAGTATTTGTGTGCATATTATGCACAATAAAAGATTGTGTGCACAAAGTTTGATTACAGTGTAGTATTAGTTTTATTACAGTGTAGTATTATTTTCAGCATTGTATAATATTCGTTTAATTACAGTGTAGTATTAGTAGCATTGTATAGTATTAGTTAAGTTACAGTATAACATTAGTTTAATTACAATGTAGTATTAGTAAAAACATTGTGCACACTATTTTTTTAGTGTGCATACAAATATTTCCCAATATTTTACAATACTTATACTATGTAATTTGCAGCCAGCAATTTTGCCAATTCAAATTCTCAGGCTGGGGAAATTGGTCATACTGTCTGTACCTGGAGGTCTGTATCATTGTATTCTTAACAAAGCATTGCTTAATTGAGCTCCAAATAAGCAGATACATATTGTGATGTATATATATATATATGCAGAGTTCACAACTATGGCTGGAAGAAGACTAAGAGAAGCTGTCAAAGAAACACTGATCAATGACGGAAACGGGGAATTCGATGACGACACACAAATCGTCATCGCAGGCCTAACGAACACCTACTCTCAGTATGTAGCTACGTTTGAAGAATACAAGCAACAACGCTATGAGGTGAGCAAATCTTGATACTAGCTATATGTAAAGTATGAGATGTTTTGGTTCCAATTTCATTTATAAGATAATTGTTACAATGAGAATATGTATAAAATAGAAAATGATCATTCAATCTTATTATATTGTAAGGAGTAATGAGACTCAAAATAAGTTAATTATTATTTATATTTTAATTAACTATCTCTCGTTTATAACTATTTTTTCTCAATCATTCTATTGTTCTTAAAAAAATAATTTTTTTATCTCCACGTATTCCAAAATTAAAACAAAATACTAACAATGTAATCATCATTTCCATTGTAATTTGATATTCAATAGTTTTCATTATCATTCCAATTGAAAATTTTGTGGACGCTTGGTTCATAATTTTTCAATGGAAACAAATATAGTTTCATCCTACTAAGTACGAGATAATGAACTCAAAATAAATTAATCATTACCCTACTTTAATTAACTATCTTTTCCCTCAAAATAAATTAATCATTACCCTATTTTAATTAACTATCTTTTCCCCTGTAATTGTTTCTTCTTAATCCGTTACACTATTCATCAACTAACAATAATTTTTTTTACCTCAACTTATTCTAAAATTAGAGTGATGCAATAACAATGTATCCTCTCTCTCTTTCTCTCTCAATTCTTATTACCATTCCCATTGAATAATTTGAACAGGCAGCATCAACACTGTATGGACCTCACACATTATCGGCATACATCCAAGAATTCAAGAAACTAGCACAATCCTTGGCAAGAGGAGACAATAACATTGCAAGAGGTCCATCGCCTCCCGATCTCTCGTCGCACCAACTGACCTTCTTACTTGACCCGATAGGGGACTCTCCTCCACCAGGAGTAAAATTCGGTGACATAAAACACGACGTGAAAGACGGCCCTTTCAAGGAGGGGCAGAGACTAAACGCCACCTTCTGGAGTGCAAACCCAAGGTATGATCTACTGACTGAAGCTACATTTGCTGTGGTGGAGATGCAGCAAGGGGACCAATGGATACCTGCATATGATGATGATGATTTCTCCCTTTATTTCAAGTGGGACGGCCCATTTTATAATGCAAGGGATACTTATTATGGCCTTGCTACGATTGAGTGGGAAGTGGCACAAGGGGCAAGTGCAGGGGTGTATCGGTTAAAGCACTTCGGAGCCTTTAAGGTATCCAAAGACTCTCCGATCAGTTACTTCACCGGGGCATCTAGTGGATTCACTGTATTGAAGGGCTAGTGTGATCGTGTTACAAAAAATAAGGGCCCCGATTGAAGCAACAAGCTCTATACGAATTGACCCAACATGAAAATTGATAGCACCTAAAGTTTCGATCCTGAAACCTAGAAAAGAGCATACCACATATTAATGTGTACTTATATTAATTAACATCTTCGATCTCCATATAATCATATAAATGTTTATTTGCATGAACATTAATGTTATGAACACCGTGGATTTTCCATGATTCCTTTAGTTCCATCTTATATCGTTACAGTATCTAAAATTGGTATAGTTTGCGTGAACAAGTTTTACTGTGAAACTGATTTGAAGAATACTAGTTGTTTCATTATATGATATTAGTTGTTTGTATTAAGTCCCAAACTTAGTTATTTATATACGGATATTAAGAAAGGAGTTGTTTATTGATATTAAATGGAATAAAGGAAGGGTAAAATAGACAATTCTACTTTATCACAAAAGTATTAACCAACTTAATTAAACATAATAAAAATTAAGTCAATCATTCTATTGAATTTAAGAAAGGAGTTACAAAAATGCAATTTGCATGTAAATTTAACTTCCTCAAATTACACATTAATATACATAAACTTCCCACCAAAATATCTGAAAATTTAATTAAAGTGCAATTCCCTCCAAAATACAAAATCAAAACTAAGAAATCCCTTCATTCTCTTATCAATAAATACTCCAACAGATTTCATAAATGCAAATCTGCAACAAAAGAAAATTCATAAATGCAAACTCATTAGAAATGTCTACAAGCATCAATAAACATTTGAGTATTGATGAGAAGAATAAATTAGTGCAGTTCTTACTTCCAGTCGAGCATTGATGGAAGCAGGCATCAATATTGTGGGGTCGTCGGGTGACCGTTCATAATTTTTCAATGAAGCAAATGGAGGAAGGTGGTCCAATATTATTAAAATCAGGTAAGCTTGGGGTTCCAATATTAAAAAGGGTGCGGTTTGATGCGAAAAAAATGAAACAAATTGAATAAAAATTAAGCTAAACAAATGGAGGTTAGCAAGACCACTCTATGTAGGTGGATTAAGGAATAATTAGGCCACATACTAATGCCATCAAGCCTCTTCTTTCAGATTCAAATAAGCTTCTAAGGTTATTGTACTCATTGAGTCAATTGCACGTTGATAGATTGGATCACAAAATTAAGTTCAATGACATGCGCAATGTTATCCATATAGATGAGAAGTGGTTTTTTATCACAAAAGCAAGCCACAAATATTATTTGCTTCCAAATGAAGAAGAGCCTTATAGAAGTTGCAAAAGCAAAAAATTCATCACCAAAGTCATGTTTATTTGTGCAGTGGGCAGGCCACAATATGCAAGTGATGGCACAATGTTATGGGATGGAAAGGTTGGTATGTTTCCCTTTACACATCAGGTTCCAGCACAAAGAAACAGCAAAAATAGATTGAGAGGCACTATGGAGACTAAAAATGTTGAATCAATCACAAAGCAAGTTATCAAAGATTGTATTATCACACAGGTATACACTTTAAAGTTTATTACAGCAAGTATCCATCACATGTGAGTCTACACTGCTCAAATATCAAGTATTTTAAGCATTATCAGACCATAAATCATCATTTAATGTATAATTACAGCAATTATCCATCACATGTAAGGTTACATTGCTCAAATATTCATTATTTAAATCAATATCAGACCATAAATCATCATTTAGTGCATAATTACAACAAGTATCCATCATATGTGAGTCTACACTGCTCAAATATCAAGTATTTTAAGCATTATCAGACCATAAATCATCATTTAGTGCATAATTACAACAAGTATCCATCACATGTGAGTCTACACTGCTCAAATATCAAGTATTTTAAGCATTATCAGATCATAAAAAAATCATTTAATGCATAATTACAACAGTATCCATCACATGTAAGGTTACATTGCTCAAATATTCATTATTTAAATCAATATCAGACCATAAATCATCATTTATTTTGCTTATTTTACAGATAATACCAGCACTAAAGTCTAAGTGGCCCACTACTGCAAGTAAAGACATATTCATACAACAAGACAATGTCAAACCTCACATATGTAACCAAGATCCGATTTTGGATCCTCCACCAAGTAGTGATGGGATATTCAATTGGTTTGTCAACCCCCAAACTCTCTGACACAAACATCAATGATTTGGGGTGGTTTAGGTCAATACAAAACAAACCAAGAAAGCAAAAGATGTTGAGAGTTTAGTCCAAAATGTTAATCTTGCCTTTGAAGAACTAACACCTTGTACTCTTAACAAGATTTTTCTAAGTTTGCGGGGATGTTGCATAGAAATATTGAAAGTTAAAGGACAAAACAACTACAAGATCCCACATATGAACAAGGAAAGACACATCAATGAAGGAACATTGCTCGACATCCTTGAAGTGGATGAAACACTAACCCATAGAGTTCTTATGGAAATCAAGTTGATTGCTCATATAATGTCTTGACTCTAATGAGTGATCTAGGATATTAATCTACTTATTGTCACATTTTGAAAACATGTTTCTTGCATAAACATCAAAATAGTTTACTGAATAAGGGTAATCATGAACCAATGGGTTCTTTTGTACATGTACTTTGATTCACAAACATATGTGAAATGCTTTTTGTATTTAGTAATCTAAACGAAACCTTTCAGCTTAAATTATTGTATCATAAAGCCACAAAACCCTCAGAAAGCCTTCATCATTGGGTTTTAATAGTCCAAATTATGCATCAATGTGATCTTATAATTCATCATTGGGTCTCTAAGAAACTAAGCCTCCTAAACTAGGTGTTATACCAAGTGGTGGCATTAGTGTACAACATCATGCAACCCTCAGAAATTATTAATTCATCATAATTGAGTCTCTAAGCAACTAAGCCTCCTAAACTAGGTGTTTTACCTAGTGGTGGCATTAGTGCATCACAAGATTGAGATTTATCACTGCAAAAAAAAAAAAAAAAAAATTGATTAATACTCTTAATATTAAAAACCAAGAAAGAAATATGACAACTTTGAGTTAAAACTTGAAACAAACTAACAGGCTAAGACTTGATATTGAATCCCAGAAAATTATTAACAACCTACAATTTGCTGCATCAAAGAAAAGTTTTGAATCTGAATTTCAAAGAAAAATTTCAGCATTAGCGTACGACCTTCCAACACTCTCTACAAAAGAAAAAAAGGAGCTTAGAATCACTCACGAGAAAATTAAGTGTGTAAATTGTGGAATGATGTGAAATGTATATTGAATTGTGAGAGTGTACTTTAGATATATTTATGTTTACACACTCACAGAAAATTAAGTGTGTAAACTTTTTTTGTGAAATGTAATTAAAGTACACTCTAAAGTCACTAATTAATTAATGCTTCAGACCTTAGAGTTGTATTAATTTATTAATTAATTCCTCTAAAAGGAAAAAATTAAAATAAGTACGCATGCATCTTTTTTTCCTATTAAATTGTTAAATAGACGTACTCTAAAAGGAGTGTTTATTAAATTTTAAATACCTGAAGACCCTCTTTATTTTTAAAATTTATTTCATTGATTTGAATACCTAAATCCAGGTTTCTGTGTGTATAAATTTCTTGCACATTCTTTTCTGTGACTTTCTGTGAATCACACACTTATATGTATCTAGAGAAAAAGTTTACACAACCTGGAAATCCAATATCTATATATATTTAGATCATATAAACTGTGTGTATATATGTATCTATATCTATATATGTTTTGAAATGTTCGTAAATCCAATATCAATATGTATCTAGATCATATTCATATATACTCCAGTAGTCTTCTAATGCAATATGAAATGTTCGTAAATGCAGTTTATTTAGAAACAATAAATTAATATATATTCACCAATTCAAAACCAATTCGTAAATGCATATATATATTCATATATATTCACCAACCAACCGAAAATCAGAAAAAAAAATTACGATATCCATTAATAATCATATAAATCCTCACAATTTGTGATTGAACATTAATGTTATTAATTGAAAACTAGATCGTGGATTTTCCATGATTCCTTTAGTTCCATCTTATATCGACCGGAAATATAGATCTAAAAATTGGTATAGTTGAGTGGACCACCGTATCGTTTATCGAAAAACGAATATGTTTTCGAAAAGGGTCTCTTCCTTGAACACATTCCTCTGTGGATGGTTGAAGAGATTGAATCGGATAGTGGATTAGGAGGCAAATGAGAGTTCACCATTGATTAGAGATAGCGGTGATATTAAGTTGCTAGGGTTTTGATTGTGAAGGGTGACTTATAAGGTTAATGGGCTTTTAAGAGATGAGGTTAATGATGTGTATTTTAAATGAATTATGTTTATTTAGTTTAAATTAATGTTTGGTTAGTGTTAATAAAGTAATGGCATTGTGTGTAATTTTTATGTGTTTGAGGGATATATATGGAGATGAGTATGTTGCTTTATTTCCTTTTAAGGAAATGTATCATTGAGTTTGGGACGGACCTTTTTGACAAATGTATCATTAAGTATGGGACGGAGGGAGTATTAGTTATGGAATATATAAATTATTTCATTGACGAAGTGAAATAGTTTAAATGGCTAGAACCACCTTTTGGTTATGAGCTCCAACCGCCATTTGATCGATAAAGAAAAATATTAAAAATATAAAAATTCTTCCATTAAAAATATTAATTATTTTACGTGTTATTTGCAAATTTATTTTATTGTGAAATTATTTCACAAAACCCGCTCCAAGTCCGAGTACCCATGACCCAAGATCCAGGTCGAAGCTGTTTGCCCTTCGCATTTCCCCCAACCATAAACCCCTAAAGCCCTAATTCAAAATTTCTGTAAGAGAGAGCTCAAAGCAGTACTCAGAAATCGGAAATGGGAAAAATTCCCCATTCTTTCAGAAGCGCAGCAATTCATTCCCCTTCCACCGTCTCTTCCGCTTTGCAAGAACAAACCCCATCACAAATTCCTTTTTGGCAAAAGCAGAAGAATTCTCCCAAGCAAAAACCATTCACAAAAAATGAGTCAACAACAAGAACAAACGCTCCGGCAATCATCATCGAGTCCCCAAACCTCTCAGATGCCAAATCCCTTTTCAATTCACTCATTTCCTCCACCAAAACCACCCCTTCAGACCCCAGTTTCTACAACTCGATTCTACAGTCATTTTCCTCTGTTTCAGCTCTCCAAGATTCAATCTACTTCCTCAATCACATGGTCAAGACCCACCCTCCCTTTTGCCCCAATCGTTTCACGTATCATATACTTCTCACGCAGTCTTGTTCGTCGCCTGATGAAGAATCTCTCTCCAGTGTACACAATGTCCTCAATCTCATGACCAACAGTGGCTTTCAACCGAATCATGTGTCGACAGATGTTGCGGTGAGGGCCCTTTGTGGTTGCGGCAGAGAAGAGCATGCCATTGAGCTGGTTAAGGAGCTTTCATCAAAGAATTCGCACCCTGATACGTATACTTATAATTTTCTGGTGAGACACTTAATCAAGAGTAGGTCTATAAATTCTGTGAATAGCTTTATAAAGGATATGAGAGACTATGGTATAAAGCCTGATTTAGTGACGTATACTATCATGATTGACAACGTTTGCAATACCAAGAATTTGAGGGAAGCAATGCGGCTATTGGCAGTGTTGAGTGAGGAAGGGTACAAGCCCGATTGCTACGTGTACAATACGATTATGAAGGGCTATTGTATGTTGTCTCAAGGAGGTGATGTGTTGAGTGTGTATCAGAAAATGCTGGATGACGGGATTGAACCTGATCATTATACTTATAATACTTTGATATTTGGATTAGCTAAATCGGGTAGGGTTAAGGATGCAAAGAAATTTCTGAGAGTTATGACTGAGAAGGGTCATTCCCCTGATGCTGTTACTTATACTTCATTAATGAATGGGATGTGTAGAGAAGGAGATGCATTAGGAGCATTGGGAATGCTAGAGGAAATGGAACGAAAGGGGTGTAGTCCGAATTCATGTACGTACAACACTTTGCTTCATGGATTGTGTAAGGCTAGGCTGTTAGATAAAGGTATTGAGTTGTATCAAGTGATGAAAAAAGGAGATATAAAGCTGGAAACAGGGTCATATGGAACATTTTTGAGGGCTTTATGTAGGAAGGGCAGAGTTGCTGAAGCGTATGAAGTTTTTGATTATGCAGTTGAGAGCAAGAGCTTACAAGATATTGCTGCTTATTCGACTTTGGAAAGTACTCTTAAGTGGCTGAAAAAAGCTAGAGAGCAAGGCCTTGCTGTTTGATACAAGCTGCTGGTACTTCTTAATCCTCAGGCTTTTTAAAATTTTGCTGTAATGAATTCGCATTCCATTATTTTCCTGCAACAGAAACTGGTTATGATGTTTTGTAACGACGACGTTTACTTGAACTTTTACTAGTTATAGAAGCAGATTATACCTTTTGAATTGTGGGACATGGAGTAAAGAAGGGGCATTCTCTATTCCTCTAATTATTCTCATTGGTATCAGCTAAAAGTTAGTTGAACAAAAGAGCAGACAGTATCATCTGCTTTACTATTTGATGAGATATTGACAATTTTGATCTCATTTTAATTTATTGTGTTATACTCCCCCGGAATACCTTTCACATATAAGAGGGCATGCACAATAAGAAATGAGAGTAATGATTGGGGTTTGTGAAGAGTATTTTGTTAACCTTGTATAAACTAAAGAAATTGGTTGAATTGTGTATATGTGTGGACTCAAAAGTAATGACATTTTGTATAAATTTTTGGATATTGTCAGTGTGGAGTTTATGAAGGGTTTTCCATTTAAAGTGTGTGAAAGGGTATTGTGAATGAACGAAAAAAGAAAGTGTGAAAGACATTTTGAGACTGGGGGAACATTAGATCCCAACATTAGTGGATGGCTTGAGTGTGTTATATAGTTGATGAAGGTTGCCTGCACCTACTCATGGCCTGGAGGGGTGGGGGGGTGGGGGTGGGGGTGTTGTTAATATGATTTTACTTCAGTGATATTCATATCATTAAACAACCTCAGAGAATCCTAGAGCAATTATTATTGTTTACAATTGTGTTTGCATTTAAGGGAGTGTATTGATATTGAAGTATCCTTTAGAATCAGGCTATTCTACCATCCTTCTTGCTATATTAATTTGATACTTTGCATATGACATTTCAACTAAATTAATGCCATCATTAGTTTTTTTTTTTAAAATTTTTTTTTATGATTCAGAATTTGGTCCAAGGACCGATTAATCCAGCGGACCAATTCCAGCTACCATTTGATGGTGGGTTTCGAACCTGAAACCTAAAGAGTATCATATTCTTAAGCTCAAACCTCACCACTAGGCCAATCCCATTAGTGTGATTATCAGAATAACAGATGAAGCAATAAAAAGAAGCTGTACATCGAAACGAAGAACTGGTCCAAGAGGGTTGAAGTTAAAAATTATGTATATTCCAAGAATTGTGTGGAAAATTGTGTGCTTTTTGTGTTTTCTTTTTCATCTTTTTTCAATTGGGCAATGGATTATAGCAGAATTTCTTATTATCACTTCAATTTCTATGCATAATGTTTGTACAACATGTGACCATAATTGGGTTCTTAGGATCGTTTGTTTGATTGGGTCAGTCGACTCTATCTATTCCTTCCTACCTGTTAAAATAAATGGGCTTGTTTTTTGGATTTACAAATCCAGCTCTCCATAAAAAAACATATTCATCTTTATTATACACCTACACATTTATCTCTATTAGTAGAGGTGTAAAAATTGTAGAGAGAATGGGTGGGTGGAAGAAATACACGAGAAGAAATGAGCATGTGAAGAAAAGTTGCAGAAAAAATGAGTGATGTGATTGTATGTAATTGTGTGAAAATAAAGACAAAATCTAGTATGAAATTAATACTATTGGAATCATTTACTGATACCATAACATTTATTTAGTAATATCATTACTCTTATAAACTGATATCACAATATAAAATTGTTATGATATCAGTAAATGCTTCTTTTTTTTTATCAGAGATATCAGTGAAATGATTCTAATGGTATTAGTGAGTTGATTCTACTGGTACCTATTTCATACCATGAAACTGCTTCACAGGAGAGTGACTTGAAAATAAATGTTTGAGGTCTTATTTATTTCACAGGATTGAACTTGATATACTACTATTTAATTTTTGATATTCAATTGTTTGGTTCATATAACGGAGATTCAGTGTTACATTTTAGCTGGAAAAATAAAAAATAATTCTCAGATGCAAGGATCATATCAAGATTCTATCACATCTTATCACAACTAATCCATTCATCTTACCAGTAAATTATGTGAAGCAAATGAGCCCGGTTGAATGAGTATTTGAATAGATAATTTGATGTGCTTATTCAAAATTGAATGGGTTGATAAAAATCCTATAATATGTATGTTGTAAATACATTTTTGCAGTAGTTATCTATTTCACATCGTGTACATGTGACTCTCTTAGTCATTTTGTAATTGTATTTGTACTTTTGTATTTGGTGGAAGAGACCGCCATAAGTTTTTGTATTTCTTCATGTACACTGAAATTTTTACTCTGTAGAATCTTGTACAATAATGAAATTTTGCCATTTTGGTTGAATAATTTTTATAACCAAATTGCACTTTTCATATTTGCATTTTTTAAAAACAAATTGCATTTTCATAAATAATTTGCAATTAGTTAACAAATTGCACTTTTCATAAACAATTTTCACTTTTCCATAACTACACTTCTAGACAATCAATACAGAATTTAACACATAATTAATTTCGTTTTTTATTTTTATATTAATTAATTGTAATTATTATTAAGTAAACTACCTCGCTAAGTTGAAATAATTACTAAATTTAAAAAAAATTGCATTTTTTTAAACGTGACTGAATTTCTAAAAAGCTGGATAATTTTTTTATCCAATTCTGTTTTCTTACCTTTTTTAATTAACCAATTATTATTTTCAAATTGGAATAATTACTAAATTTATAATTCTGCAATTTTTGTAAAAGGTGAAGATTTTTTTTTAAAATAATTAATGTCAAATATAAGGAAGGTGAACGTAGATTTAAAATGTTAATTTTTTTGATTGGGAAAAGGTGATTCGAACTCATGACCTTTGGATAATAGGTAGTAGAATTCTAACCACTTGAACTATACCAATTCGTAAAAAAATGTGTAAGAAGTAGGAAGACACTACCAAAAAATTAGCTACAAAAAGGTGGAAATGAATGGATTTCGTATTTTTTGATGTCCATTTTGTATTGATTGAATTATAATGAAGGATTTTTTACTTGTACTATATTGTAGTCGAGTCATCTACCCCAATATCACCGTCCCAATAAAATTATAATTATTTTATATTAATATTAAAGTTATAATTTTTTAAAAGAAGTTTATAATTTTATTTGTCAAACACTCTAATAATTTATAAATTAAATTATTAAAAAATTACATGTTATAAGTTTTTCAAAATAATTTAAAAAAATTATATTTAAAATAAATTTAGTCATCAGCTCGGTTGAAAATAGAAGATCCAAGGAGGGATCTGTAACGGTGAAGGTTTACCCTCTCCACTCAAAGCCAACCTCAGCCCAAGGCGTATGCCGGAAATGATGAAATTTTCAGTGTGTACTACCCTCCCCCGGCTACCTCTGCCTCGCTCGTTTTTCTGTCGTCACTTCAATAGCCCAAGCAATTTTCTCAAAATCCAAGCATTAGCTTCACTTTCAACTTCTTACTCGTCTCCTAAGGTAGTCGTCACCAGAGAACGCGGCAAAAATAGGAATCTCATTGATGCTTTGGTAATCTTTATTTATTTATTTTTATTTTTATTGGGAGCCCTATTAAAATTCTTGCAATTTCTGTGTTGATTAAGGATGATTTTAGTATTTTGAATTTCAAATTTGTTGCTTTTATTAGCATTTGAGCAAGTCGTTTCCTGGGAGAGATGATTTGCACATATGGTGCATTACTACTGTATAGGGATTCTGAGATGTCTCTGTTTTACATTTTAGGCAACTCATGGGATTGATTGTCTTGAGCTCCCTCTTATCCACCATGCGAGGATGCCTGATTTTGACAAGCTTTCCTTTATATTGAACAGTAAGTTGTGAATTACTATATACTTTCTTAGTATTGTATTTCATTTTCTAATATCATGTCATAGGGATGTCACATAAATATAAAATTGCTCTAATTACCAAATAGCATTTGTGAAATTTTGCTATTTTGGCCAATTCTTTTGCAGTTTGTCAGTTGGCTATTTGTAAATAGAAGAACAACTTTAACGGATTTGTGAAATGAATGCAAAATTAGGCAACATGTGCAATGATGTGGAAGATGTGTATAAGTGGAAATTTTATCTAATTTTGGGTTCTTTATAAATGATTCAATAGGACCCTTAAAATTGGATATATCGTAGGCGAATATTTCTTATAATTCACAAATTGGTCAAAACTAACCTAATTGACAAAATCATGACTGCGTTCACAATTTTAACTGAATTGGTCACAAAAAAAAAAAAAAATCACAAAATGTATAGATCTTTTTCCCAGTTATACCACACACCTGTATATTTGAGTTGTCTTTGCATAAACCTTTTGGTTTTGTGTCTTTTGAGGCTGGTTATCTGGCTATAGGAGTGATGATCTGAGTTCTGTATCGTTTGAGGCTGGTTATGAAGCTGTAGGAATGATGAAAATTCTTTGATGTTGTCTAGTATCATGCCCTGATATATGAAGAACATAATTTTTACTTTGTTTAGCATATGACCTGGAGAAACATACAACTTTAATTATTCTATGACATCTTGTTGGGAGCATTTGCAAGATTTATATGGCCGTTATTTTCTTGTATTGTTTGCATTGTAAAATGTGATGGATATCAATGGAATACATTAAAATCCCAGTGAAACTCTGAAAATTAACTATAATGAAGAGTTAATTCCACTTCAGGTAAGGCTCACACCATTTGTTCTTGCGAATCATAAATGCATGAATTCTATTAACTTTCTATAAATGATAATGGGGGTGCACATAAAGGGTGTTCTGAAGATAAAAATGAATAAAAAGGTTCCTCCTTTCATGACTCAAGTTTCTATATATACGTCTATCGGTGCATTTATACTGGGCCTGAAGTACCTTTCTAATTTATCATAGATAGTTACTCCATTCATAATTGAAAGTTAAGAAATAACTTACTGAGATCTTGACTAGGAGACTCCCTGACTTCTGTATATTCCATTTGCTGCAGGGACTTCATTTGACTGGATAATCATAACTTCTCCGGAAGCAGGTGTTGTTTTTCTTGATGCATGGAAGTAAGATTTAAAAGTCTTTCTCTTAATTGTGGATAATTTCTTTAGTCTCAAATGATTACTATTGTCTTTAAAAGACAATAGTACGAAGGTTTGTTATCTTGGAATGTCTGGGGATGGGAAATCATGAGAATAGTATCATACTCATAATATATTGTCACTGGAAGAAAAGTTAGACGTAAAGACAAAAAATTAAAAAAAAAAGGTGTATGAGGAACTTGGCAGTGTGTTGTTCTCATTCTTTTTTTTGAAATAATGATCACATATTCACTTCCCCTAGTATTCTCTCGTCATGTTGATAGAGGTTTCTTGCTTAGAGAATCTTCTTTGTCTTAGAACCATGTTTGGTTAGGGATGATAGTGGATGGGATGGAGATGAAGATGGAAAAAGGTGGATGTGGGTAATTCAGAATAGTAAGTATGTAATTGGTTAGAGATGGGGAAGTAAGGATGAATAGAGTTTTATGTCAAATCAAGAATAATGTTTTATTTTATTATTGTTAGCGGGTGGAAGAAAATTGGGAGAGAAAATGAGTGGGTGGAAGAAAAATATGAGAGATAATAAGTAAGTGGAATAAAAGTAGGAGAGCGAAAGAGTGAAAGAATTGTGGTGATGTGATTGTATGGGGTTGTGTGAAAATAAGTGGGCAGGTGTATTATTGGGGTGGATGGGGAATTAGATGTGCCCATCCAAAGTCGGATGGGATGGGGGATCGCCGTCCCCGTCTAAAATGGAGCCATACCTAACCAAACATGGCTAGAAGGTCTTTCCTGGTTTCTGAAGCATCATTTTTCTCGAAAAAACAAAGAGACGTCTCGTACCTGGTGCAATTATCTAGTAACAGTTCGCATTAAAATCAAATGAAGTTGATATGAGAAAGTAAGAACAACTATGAAGATGTTCAATACAAGTATCAAATACAGGTGCAAGAGCTTCATCACATTATCAAATAAAGAAATATCAAGATTCAATACATTCAAACAATTTAATATGAATATGACATTGAGATTGATAACGAGAACAATCTCATTCCATAGTAAAATTATCCTATTTCAGACATCAAGTGAAGTCAGAGTTGTCAATTTTCAAATATGATAATCCTAGGTGGAGGATAACAACCCTGACTTCACTGGATGATGAAGAAATGCTTTTCTTTTGAAAATCGACTACCCCGATTTCACTGGATGTTTGGACTAGTAGGGCTTTTTCCTATAGAATGAGATTTTTATTTTTGCTGTCAATCTCAATGTCATGTTCATATTAAACTGTTCGAATATACTTAATCTTGATGTTTCCTTTTTAAATAATGTGATGAAGCTCTGCATCTGCATTTGATACTCGTGTTGAACATCTTTACTTCATCTACTGTTCTTACTTTCTTTCTCATATCACTTTAATTCGATTTAATGCAAACTGCTATTAGGTAATTGCACCAGGTAGGAGGTGTCTCGCCTCGTTTATTTTCTGACACAAACTGTATTCAAATGTAAAGCATAACATACAACAAATTCTCTTGTAATTTATGTCTATATTAAACCAGAGCTGCAGGAACCCCAAAAGTTAGGGTTGGAGTTGTGGGAGCAGGTACAGCACGTGTATTTGGAAAAATTGGTCCATCTTTAAAACAAAGCCTTGATGTGGCATTTACTCCATCGAGAGGTGTTTCTCTATTTCCAGATATTAAACTATGAATAATAACTTATAATTAGTGTGTCAATACGTTTATGATTGCAAAGTTATAAAAATAATTGCACCCTACTTTCACCATCATGGTTTGCACCAAATTAACTTTAAAGTTTCATCTTTAGCAACTGGCAGAGTTTTAGCAGCTGAGCTTCCAAACTATGGAAACATGGACTGTACTGTTTTATATCCTGCTTCAGCAAAAGCTAGCAATGAGATTGGTAAGTGTCTGAAATATATGGTTATTTGTGATTTTCTAGATGAGCACAATTACAGAGTGCTCTATGCATGCTGGAATAGTTTTATTTGTTTTACTAATATCTATCTATGTATATCTGGTGAAGAATGAGTGGTTGTTGTGCACATGTTTGTGCAGCTAAAGTTAACTTCCTTTTGTACTGAACTTACTTTCTTGTCAAATCTCCTTTATGCTACTTCAACTTATCATTTCATTTTTCTTGACAAAGTTGAATACTTGAATTTTACTATCAGAAGTCCTTGAATATTTTAACAACAAAACTCTTTAGTCTTTTGGGGATGCTATTATTTAGCAGCATATGGTGAACTCTTTTCCTTTTGTTAAAACGTAGTTTGAAAAAATCATGATGTACTAAAAGAGAAAGTTCAAAAATTATGACGTAGTTTCAAAAGTCTGCTAATATTAAGATGCCAAGAGATTGTCATAATTATTTTAAATCACCATATGAATTAATTGAAAGATTTTTGTGATCATGTAAATCTGAGTGTGAGAGACATATGTTTAAAAATATGACTTAGGCATCCACAGCTAAGCAGAACTTGAGCTGTTTTGCCTGGTGTGTACTTGTCTTGGAAAACTGTTTTAAACGAAGTAGAAGATCGGTGAAACTTTACAGTTGCTCATAGAGGTGCTGGTGCTGAACTGCTGATACTTTTTTATGTCTTCATCTTCAGTTTTAATAACTATGTGATCTATCTCTGAAGCACAAAAAATATGAACTACTTTAGCTGATGATTTGGCTCTCCTATTTCAGAGGAAGGCCTTGCAAAGCGTGGATTTGAGGTTACTAGACTGAATACTTATACAACGGTATGATACTTTTTTGGTATCAGTCATGCAGTTGCATGAATTAATGCGATAGTGGCCTCAATTATAGTATGGTCATATTGGAGCATTACGAAGAATCTCAGTATATGAGGTAATAGGAGTATTTGCTTATGTATACACCTGAGAACACAATGACTTATCGGTAGGTTTTATATATTAATGTGTTTCTTATGAAAGATAAGTGCTGTTACAATTATATGCAAATTGACGTGATTGACATATTTCAATAGTAATATACTTGATCTTTATTTGTTTTGTGATTGTCCTGTTACATTTTCCTCAATATCTTAACTTCCTCGTGTTCATAACTTTAGCTTTGTGCCTGTTAACATTTATCTGATTTTTATATGAAAGCATTTAAAATAAAAAATTCTTGCAGGCACCTGTTAATCATGTGGATCAAATGGTCTTAGAGCAGGCACTTATTGCCCCTGTTATTGCTTTAGCTTCACCATCTGCAGCTCGGTAATTTTTCTGCTGCTCTTTATGCTTAACTCTCTCTCTTTTTGCAGAGTCTTCGTGTGCATCATCTTAGAAACTTTACTTACTTCCTTATATCCAAATGGCTAAATTTAAAAAATTATCTATTGCAATTTGTTAATTGTAATTTATTTTGATCAATTCTTTTATACCAGTGCTTGGGTTGGTTTAACGCGTGAACAACAAAGGTGGGATAATGCTGCTGCATGTATTGGTGAGACAACTGCTTTGGCTGCTAAAAAGTTGGGAATAAGGAATGTGTACTTTCCAGCAGAACCTGGTCTTGATGGGTAAATGATTTTCGCTATTTTCTTGTGTAATGTGCTCATCAGTCTCTGGTTTTACCTTTTATTTGTGAAATATATTTTTCTGCTGCTAGTTAATTCAAGTAAATGTTGTTGATTATGTTATTGAAATAGGATATATGGTTTTGATTTGGATCTTAATGTTGGGTTTCTTAGAGAGCCTACTTCAGCATAGGTATATTTTCATAGTTAATTACTGCAAAGGTCCTTTATATCATTTTTATGAAAAAATCTCTTCCTTGCTTTATTTCTCTTTTATTTTCGGATTGATCGTCCCCACTTTTTTAACGTTTCCTGCTTGATTTCAAGTGCCTATTTATTCTAATTTGTTTACATTCCGTCATCAGAAAGCAAATGCTTGCTTCATTATCTTTGAACTCCCAGCAATATACTGGAGAGGTTACTGGGCTATTTGGAATATATCGAATCTTCGAAATTCTAACCCATTTCTTTTTCTTTCTTTCTTTCTTTCTTTCAGGTGGGTAAATAGCATTTTAGAAGCCTTACAAGTACACAACCAGTTACACAAGGCCTGACTGTTGCAATTGGCAATTTTGCTTGTGTTCTTGTGACCAGGAGAAATTGTATTCTTTCCATGCATTCAATTTATGTATATTGTAACGTTTAGATGTAAATATTTGTTGCTGATCTGCAAATTTTGTATGAAGGCTTCATATCTTTAATGATGCTCTAAATTGACAAAATGGCCTCTTTGTATACCTGTATGCCCAAGTTTTGGTTTAATGAGCTTTTGGCATGGCCTCCCATAAAATAGAAAACGGTTTCCCTCCTCTACATGAAGGTCCTGTGCACAAAAATACGACAACTTGTATTACCATTCTATTTATGCAAATGAGAAAATTTAATTATTTGCATAATAATATGAGAAATCACACATTATTTTCGTGCACAGGACGCTTGAGGGGAATCAATTTCCAAAATATAGGGCTGAAACTCTTTTCCAAAGTATGAAAAATAGATTTATAAAAGATTTTCATTATACGAGTTTAAGAGTCTACATTATGCTCTTCTTAAAAGTTGACCAACTGACCTAACACTTTGTCTTTACCTGAAGTTAACTTGTGAAAGTAAGTCTACAAAAAAATTTAAAAGTTTATTCACTCCTCTTTAGGCTTTTAAGCTCACTTAACTCATTTAGTACCTACACTAAAAGAAAAAAAAACTATTAAAAGTATAGAATCTTAAAACTCAATCTAATATTACATCTTACTCAAGTATCTATGCTTTTCTATACCCATATAGATAGAGGTGATTTGGTACGATATACCCAAAATATTGTTTCATACCGTATATTGCACCAAAAATTTCATTTCATTACCGTATAAAAACTTTTGGTACACCAACATTCATTATAAAGAACTTATCGATATTATACTAAAATTTTGGTATAATATCGAAAAATATCAAAAATACCAAAATATCAAAATATATCGATAAGTTACCGTACAGAAAACAAAAATATCAACACCAACACATATTTTTCTTTTTATCAAAAATACCAAAATATATTAATTTTTTTTATATTTTTATATATACCAAAGATTTTGAATGGATGTTTCCGTACTGAAAAAATACAATACTGTAATATTGTACCAAAAAATCGATATTTTTTATATTTTTTTGTTTTGATGGGTGCAGTATATCAAAATTTTCTTTAATTTTTCAACCCCTACGTATACATTACGTTGGTAAGCCCCTCTTCAGCTCTTCTCCATATATTTTACAGAAATTGAACAAATCAAATTAAAATGTTATCACATAGGAGTATTAATTTTATTTTTTTAGTACTAATATCGATGCCTTTTTATTTTCCTGCGCCGACCCTTCAGAATATGTTGGTGGGGGTAGTGGGGCGCTGTCCAAGAAGATTCTACTGTTTAATTTATGTGTTCGAAGAGTGCCTATTTTTTTACCCCATCATTTGATCCATTCTGAACTTCTAACACATGCCAAATTGCCAATGTCTCAACTATGTGCATCACTTTCTGACAATTCTGCTCTCCCTTGGTGCTAATGAATGTTTTTGTCTTCAAAAATAAAATTTTCATGGAAATTTGCCCCCTCCTTTCCCTCCCTATTTATATTTTTATTTCTGTGTAATACCACTCCTTTTTCCTGTAAAAATAATTATTTTATTCTGTTTTTTTTTTTAGGTTCAATTGCAAATTAAACTACAATTTTCAAATTATAATTTAATTTTTGAACACAAATTATAATTTAATTCAAAACTTTGAATAATTACATTTTTAAATATTGTTGCGAGTTAGATTTATGAGCAGCTCACTTTGTACACGTATGTGGTGTGACTTATCGATATGACACAAAAAAGTTGCCCGAAAATCTAATTTGCCACAGTATTTAAAGTTAGTGATTTATTTATAATTATATGAAGTTCTATATTATACTGTAATTAATGAAAATGGTTATTTAATGTGCGGTTAAGCCTTTGTTTACTATATTATCTTATACACAATTTAATGCATGCATATAATGAAAGGAAATTCTCACTCCATGACAATATTCACGAACACCAATGATCAACTATTCGTGATTGATTTATTTCATTAAGAGTAGTATAGACTATAGTCAAGAATTAAAAAAAAAAATGTTTTTCAATAAAAATATGATATGAAGTTTTCGAAAAAAATAAAAAATAAAAAAATAAAAAAATAAAAAAATGATATGAAGGAGAAAAAAAATATACTGTACCATTTTAAGCATGAATAGGGGTATACACCCCAATTTTCTTTTTCGTTGTCCATTAAATGTCTTATTAGGGGTACGCTTGATTTGTTACTTAAATATAAAAAGAAAATTAATATGCTCCATATAATTGTATTGTTTGATTGATAATGAGGAATAACAATCATAATCATTGATTTTGTTTGATTTACCCTATTTTTTTAGTTGGTATTATGTGAACAAGTTTTACTGTGAAACTAATTTACCATTAATAACTTTAGTGAAACAACTAATACTCTTTAGTAAAACAATTAATATCCTTCAACTAATACCATTTAATGAAACAACTAATATTATTCAAAATTAATATCTTTTAATGAAAAAACTAATACTGTCAAAACAAGTTTTACGGTGAAACTTGTTCACACAATACTTTGTCCATTTTTTTAAGAATGTATCAAATTTGACTTCTTTTTTCTTTTTCTCAGAATGGAATACTACATTGTTGATTTTTTGTCTAAATAAAAAGTAATTAATTAAATTATTTTTTAAGAGATTATAAAAAAAAATTCTCATGCACCAAACACTAATTTCTCATTCCTTACCTCCGTACCCCCAACCGAACACCCACTTGTTAATGTTTTCATTTAAACAAATACATAAACGTTTTAAATAGATCATATTTTCTTTTTGTGTTGGGCTTGCTACAACCGTACAGCTCTTGCCCACACCCAATATTTTCATTATTAGTGCTAAATAATTCAAGAGGAAGTACCAATTTCCAAGGAATGAAAAAGATTCGAATCATTCACAGAAAAAAAAATGAAAGATTTGAATTAAATCCAATTGCATATATTCCAAGTGCTTCCTTGTCTGCCCAAAACAGCCTATCTTGCCAGCCAATTTCAATTTTTGATATTTGGAAATCTATTTCACCAACCCACCAAAAAAAGTTCTTAGCTAGATCTCTACACCTAGCAATATTATCTTCCTACTTAAAACATTATTATTGCTCCCTTTGAAAATGATATATTTCTAGACCATATTAATATAAATTGGAAACAAGTTGATTGTTATTTGGTCGTGCGTAGTGTGACATAATTGAAAAATAAGAAATAAAAAAATATGATAGAGGAAATTAAAGGTAGAACTTGAAGTAAATTTCTACTAAAAAAGCAGCGGTCTTTTATAATCGTTTCTATTTATGTTTTTGTACACTTTTATTTTGGAATTCAATATCTCTTGTACTCATTTAATAGAGGGGATAATTGTACGATTCAAATTTGAAAATGTTGGTTGAAAGTCTCTTGTGATTTGAAAATTGCACAGAATTCTCAGTTGTTTGTTAAAATATATGTTATGTTTTCCATGGTATGACTTCAAAATTCTAATATTTGGAAAAATAAGATACAAAAAATAGGGAAAATAGATAACACCGTTAACTCATTTCTAAGAAAAATGGAGATTTTTTTTTATTTTAATAAACAGTAAGGGAGTTTCGTGCAATTTCCACACCACGATGGAATTTTGCGCAATATTTTCAAACCACGAGGGATTTTGTGCAATTAATTCTTTAATAAAGTTTTCTTTTGCTGATAAAAAAGAAAAAGAAAAAACCAATATAACCAAGAGGATTGATATTCAAACTAATACTCTCTCTGTTCCACACTAATTTGCACACTATTATTTTTCGTCCGTTTTACACTCATTTGCACATTCTAAACCTAATAAGTCCACTAACACTCTTCACCCTCAAAATATACACTTATTTACACATATATCATTACTAGACCCACTATATTTACATCATTAATTCCCTCTTTTTATCAATAAAATTATCTTTTTTACCCCTTTGAAAAGTAAACAAAAATACACAATTCTTACTTTTCTTAATATTTGAGTCCAAATAAGTGTGCAAATGTGTACGGGACGGAGATAGTATCAAATATGTGTTGCTCGAAATATCAAATATGTATGCCAAGTATGTCATATGTGTGAAATATGACTGCCTTCGAACTTATTTGAAGGATAAATATAATGGTAAAATTTCATTTTACTCACCAGAAAATTGTAAAAGGACAAGATAATAATATAAAATTATTTGTAGTATTAATTAGGTGACTAGGTTCTTTGCTCCATAACCATAAGCAGCCAAAGGATAAGATAATAATATAAAACTCTGCTATTAAAGTCTGGTTGAATGAATCCCACTAATGATTAGGGAGGCAGAGGGACAACAACAAATTCTAGTCAATATTCAATGCATATGCATGACTGCTACTCACACTAACCATTTTTCTCTCTTCCTATTCCCTTTAATTTAATTAAAACAACTTATAATAATACATTTGTTGGTTAGTTTGATAGTGAAATCTGCAACAAGGTCATTAAAAAAATCATGGGCAGCCACTTCACAATCACATGCACAATCATCTTTGTCTCACTATAAATACAATCATCATTTCCTCATCATCAACCATCTCTTCATCCTTCCAATCAAAATCAAGAAAGTGAATCAAAATGGGAGTTTCACAAATCCACACTAGATCAATAAGCCTCCCTTCAAGATTACACCCCACTGCAGGGTATGAAACAGAGTTGGAAAAGCTCAAGTCTTGCTTTTCAAAAACTTCTCCAGTAACCTCAGATTCCATTCAATCTGGCCTTGTTGCACTAGCTGATCTCTACAATTCCGTCACGGAAACACAAGCCCTTCATCATCAATCCATCGAAGAATCGCTCGAAAGCTCGGTCGAGCTCCTCGATTCTTGCAACACGATCAGAGAGCTGGTCCAGATGCTAAGGGAAACCGTTGAAGCCCTTCATTCTGCACTCCGTCGGAAGGGCATGGATGCTGACATCAAGAACAATGTATCTTCATACTTATGCATGAGAAAGAAGATGAACAAGTGCATTTCCAAGGCCCTCAGAGCCCTCAAGAGTCTGGAAAACAACAATCTTTCCGTTACTAGCCTCACAGTTGACATCTTTAAGTGCATTTTGGTGTTCTTTTCGTCGTCGATATGTAAATCCAGCGGTTGGAATCTGGTTTCGAAGCTGATGGTTACAAAGGATCATCATCAGGGTGTTGTTACAGAGGTGGGGTGTGTAGATTTGGCTCTAAGTGATGTGCAAAGGAGTCTCGGCAGAAGTGATTCCAAGAGTGTTGATAGGCAAATTGTGGAGAGGAGTCTACGAAATCTTGAATCTTGTGTGCAAGAAATTGAGGGGGGTGTGGAGAGATTGTTTAGGCAAATGCTGAGAAGTAGAGTTGCACTTCTTAATATTCTTACTGATCATTGAAATTTGAATATGTAGAGAAATTTCATGATCAACCAAATTTTTGTACAGTAGTAGCAATTTAGCATCGCAATTACATGAAATAAAGTTTCAATGAAATTTTGTCACAATTGAAACACAAATTTCTCCTATATAACTTGTTCATCGTATGAAATATATAATTCATTTATTAATACTATTATATTTATAAACTAATATTATAATATATATGATATTGATAATAATATTATTGAATGAATCTAATAATATTAATTTAATAATGTGAACAAATTTCACTGTATACATATTCCAAATAAAAACTTTCACATCACATGATTAGTTATCCAAAATACGATAGTGCTATCAAAAATATTCTTTTAAAAGGAATACATATAATATATATATATATATATAGGTTTTTATTTTATTTTTATCGGTAAATGTTCGTTGTTAGTGGCCAAAAAGATAAAACTTATCAATCCGGGACCCCTTTGTTTATATATAAGGGTTTTTATCAATTTATGAAAGAAAAATATTTAAATTAAGAGCCTAAAAGATAAAACTTATCAATCCGGGACCTAAAAGATGTTTATATTAAGGGATTTTATCAATTCGGGATTTGAAAAATGTTTAAATTAAGGTCTCGAATTAATAATTGTCCTATCTTTCAGGTCTCGCATCGATAAAATCTCCTAATATAAATATCTTTCAATTCCCAAATTGATAAATTTTATTTGAGGGGCCAAATATTAATAATAAGTATAAAATTTGAGTAATAATATCGATTCCAGAAATTATTAATGAATTAGGACATAAACAAGTTAAATGAGTTGGTACTATTGCAATGACATCATGATACTGCCTAATTATTTCTAAATTTTAGGGGGGGCATTTCCCCCAGCCTCTATCCATGTAGGGCTGTCCTTGTGTATAGAGAAAGAAAAGGAAAAAACATATTTATAATTATGTAAGCTGCACAAATGTGAATTTATACCATTTATGACAAAGTGTTGTGTAAACTAGTTTTATTGTTCATTTGGTTTACATTTTGTACGTAATTTTGAATATATTACTATATAGATATATTTCAAAAAAATATAAAAAATAACATTTATAACAGAAACATACGTATCGTTTTACCTTCAAAATACTATATTTTTTTCTGACACACATACGCATCCTGTTTCACACAAGACTGCTCCTCTATGATATGATTTAAAGGAAATATGATTAGAGTGCATGGATAGTGAATATCACATGCAGTGCATTATTTGACAATCTGTAACGCTAATAAAATGCATAATCGATCGGTGAATAATTTAATTGGCAATCCGAAAATTAAATGAACCTAGGATTAGGACAATTATGGTACGATTACGATCATAATTAAATTATGATGAAGAAGAAACGTAGTCTTACATGCATGTACGGAACGGGTCACATGGTCGTGCCCGTAAAAGATGCTCACTTTTAATCCTTCCCCAGCTTATGGCGGGTATTTAGGATGTAAATCATATGATTATATGGGAGCAAAAAAACATCTTGTTTTATTTATCTCATCACAGAAGACAATACTATGATTTATGTATATTTTATTGTCGAAATGCTGGGGTTAATCCCTGATGATAGATTATGTCGCACCACTAGAATTAATTTCGATTTTAAGATAAGTTTTTCAATTAATAAATCAAATACATTCTTCTTTATAATTAAATAAATTAAAGGTTAGTTTTTATTTGTTTTTAATTATCCCACATATAAACAAGGATGCAAATATCGCGGATATATCGCAAAAAATGAAGTTGGGATACGGATATTAGAGGGAAATGTATTTTTTCCCGGATATCGCGGAAATATCGCAAAATATCGATATCGATATCCATATCGATCAAGCGTAATGTATTTTTTCCCGGATATCGCGGAAATATCGCAAATTTTTAAAAAATCGCGATTTTTTTAATTATTTATATATTTTTTTTTAATTTTTTTTTTCATTTTGTTTGTTTCCCACTTGTTTTCCCCCAAAAAAAAGAATCACATAGGTCTTCATTTTGGTATTAATTGTATTGTATCATGTATATTTAGCCATTTTGTATTGTATTATGTATTATATTGTCACTTATTTTGCATCAGACAATATTTATATAATTTATTGTCCATATGGTTGCTTTAAAAATACAATTTTATTGTAATTTTTAATGGAATATGTGCATAATAATATGTTATAATAATTCCTAAAATATCTTGTTAAATTTCCAAGATTTTAATAAAGTTTCCGTCAATTTTTTTTAATTTTTTGCGATATCGATATGCGATATCGATATATCCATCGATATATCCGTAAAATTAAAGTTGCGATAGCGATATTTTCATCCTTCCATATAATTATTCTCACTATTAATAAAAGTTTTATTTCCAAACACATCACTTTTTTAATTTAATTTAAAATCACTTTATTTTCAAATACTCGGACACTTTCAATTTTAATACAAATATCAATTCATATCTTTTTTTTTTTTTTAAATGAATTGAATTTCAAACACACCTTGCACAACTAGAAAATGCCCAACGAGAGCCTAAACCTATATTCTAAATCAAAGATGGAAATCCCTAAACAGAATAAGGAAAGCCCTACAAAGAAGAAAATGGGCCGTGGTCCATAACTAGGCAGAAATATCGGGCTTGAAATAAGCAAAGCAAATGCAAAAGTTCACCAAATTCGGCCCAAAAATAGAGATGACAAATGTGATGTGAAAATACCATGCAAGAGTTTACAACTGTTGAAAGCAAATAAAATTTCCAACGCTTTATTTTGGAAAAACATGTGAAATTTGGCTCACATTTGGTTAAAATTGGCCTAAAGTTGTCCAATTAATTTAAAATATGGGTAAATTGCACGATTCCACATAGCCACTGATTTCCTCACTTTAGTGGGAGACCGAGTTCGATTCCCTTTGGGAACGAATTTGGAGTTGTATAAGGAGGCTTGGAGAATTTGGAATTGTAAGGAGACTTGGTAAACTAAATTCTAACTACTAACAACTAACATTTACCGAAAAAAAAAAAATGCACGATTCCAAAAAATTGGATTCAAAACACTTTTAGTATCTATGTGCAAATACTTTTGGTCTAATACATTAGTTTTTAGATGGAAATCGCTGGTTGGCCGCAAACATGAGTCCAGCACTGACGAGTCCACTGGATAAGGGGTCTCTCACTCACTCTGCTTTCTAAATGTCTGTTTCCACAAACTGTTGTGCCATTTGCAACTAAAATAACAGATGATAGGATCAAACCCCAAATTTGATGGCATGTAAGACCGTTGCAATTTATGCCTCCAGGGAATAACCCCATCCTGCAAGAACCGCAAATATAGCAACTCCTCCGTTTACATTCGCCTTATACCAACCTGCAGGGGCAGGAGCCCATGTGACGGAATGGGTCGTAAATCAAGCTTGACACGACCCAGAACGCCAAAAATTATCTTAACAAGAAGCCTCAAGGAATCGTTCATATTACCTCCGAAATGGATATTGACTCCAATACCGCGCTAGAATACCGATAAGCTTCGTGTGGCCGAAAGAAAGACCTCATCACCAATATTATTCGGTTACTAGGAGTTATCATAGTCTCTATTATTAGACTGAGCTTCCGTCTGTTGTGGAAGACCTTCCCGATATGTCTTGTCCGTGTTAAGTTTTTGGAAACTTTTTTGTTTAAAAAAACAAGTGCTATAACCTATATAAGGAAAATATCGTTTCATATCCAATTAATTTTTTGAAATTGGAACAGATATCCAAAACTTGATTACTATATTTTTTGAATGAATTAGAGCATAAAAACCAAACTAAGAAGTCATTGTTTTCTTAACAATTATAAAGAAGAATAAATTAAGACGAATACATCTCCTCCATGAAATAAGACCTACATGATTTCCTAGATACAATAAGCTCGACTGGGTATCACTGTTACGCCCAACCAATCCTTAATGTATCATCAGAAGCATCCCAAAACATGCAATTGTCTCTCTTCCCTTTGATTGAAACAAGGCTTTCCTTGTAGGAGTACACATAATTTACAAAATAAGTGTCCTGTCCCAGTCGAGGTGCAGGACGCTTTATAGTTTTTGTACACATATTATACAGAGTAAAGGCTGAAGTGACAGATAGAAACATGAGCTCATTATTCTTCCACAAACAAACCGGACAGATTATGTCATCAAAAGGATCAACAACTGCAACTCTATTCCACCTTTCTTCCTTTTCCATCACCCATACTTCAATTGGAACAACCTTTTGCAAATCCCATGTTAACAGAGCAATTGAAGTCTTTGCATACAGTAAGGTATCCCCATTTCGATTTAACACAATCTGGCACCTCAATATCCTTGAACTTTTCCGTGATCATGTCAAATGCCAGGATACCAACAATATAAGTATGGCGAATGATCCAATAATAAACTCCGTTCAAGTATAGGTTACAATTTGCGTGGCGTGCAATGTAACTTGATTGGTTAGACAATGCATATCTCCAGGATTCAGTACCCGAATTGTAGACGAAAACTAGAGGCAGGCGGTCCAGGGCATTCGCACTTTCGTCCCACAAATACCAAATTGAAACAACCTTGTAGTCTCCAGACAACGGGTCCAATCCGAACCCCAAAACGTGCTCGTGGAAACGTAAATGTGGTTCGAGCACCACTTCAGGTTGTTTGGGGAGTGGCTTCAGCTGTCTCGTGGCAGGGTTCAACAGAGCCAGCTCTCCCCATTTACCAACCAGACAAAATACGCCATTCACGGATCCCATAAGTATTCTTACCTGTCAGGAAATCAATATAAATGAATTAGGTTTGTTATCAATCCAAGCCCCCGAAAGATGTATTAATTATCAATCCGGGGCCTGAAAGATAAACTTTATCAATTCGGAGACTTGATGTTTATATTAAAGGATTTTATCTGTCCAAGCCCCGAAAAATGTTTAAATTAAGGCCCTAAATTGATAATTGATCTATCTTTCAAGACTTGGACCGATAAAAGCCCTAACATAAACATCTTTCAGGTCCCAAAAAGATAAAATTTATCAATTCTGGATCCCTCTACAAGTTTAGACTTTTAAGTACCCGTTTGATTTCCCTCATTAATTATCCGGCAGATATGATTGACTTCATTTTAACATTTGTTAACCCATGTTAATTCATTTGTCATGCCCTAATCATGCAAACCAAACGAGCACTACATGAGATAAAATTCTTTCATAGTACAAGTTCACATCCAAATCTTGAATTCGATTCTAATAGAAAGCAACTCGACCCATATCAAATTATCCACTCCTCTCCACATGGGAAAATTGAGAATTCAGCCCATGAACAAGGGCAGTGTTAATATAAATAAATGAAATCCACACCTCTCTACAAATGCAGACTTAAGATGACATGAAATTCTTTCCGTACCTTATTAGGCATTTGAAGATGAGCAGGCTCTTCGAATGCAGAAAGGGTATCATCTACAAGTAAGGTGTATGTTGTGTCATAGGCGTTGTGTCTGAATCGACCAATTAGTAGACGCTCTTTATTGCTCGTGTGGCCATAGTGCTCCTTCACAAAACTCTGACTGGAAATAATATTGTACCACTTCTTGCAAACACACTTGAATCGCAGAAGTGCTATTACAGGCAACCTTAGTAAAATATCCAGTATGATGTCTTCTGGCAGATAAGAATTGCCCGGGCTTTAGGAAAAAAATGATCAGTTAAACCGAAGATCAGGATTTAATTAAGGGATAATAAATCAATAAATTAATAGCATTTAATTGACAAAATACTAATGAACTTTTTAGCATGTAAGTGTTGGACTGTAATAAAATTTCACTATGTTTCGTTAAATAATCAAATATTAATTCAAATTAAGTGTAGAATAATTTTATTATTATTATTATTATTATTATATCAACTCAAATAATTAAACAGAATATTTCTATGACATTTTAAAGTAACATGACATTCAAATTATCAACTAAACGAAAAACAATTAATGAAAGATAATGCATTTTCACAATTCTAAATTCACTGACAATATCATTTAGCTTGGTATAGGAATAAGACGCTAAACAATTTTATTTTAGTTTGAAAAAAATATTACGCTTAAAAGTTTTAAATAAAAAAAATATTGAAATTTAAATTAAGTGTGTCAAACACATCTCTTATACGTATACTATAAATTGTATTGAGATCTACCACTTAATTAGATTTGGTCAAATTTACTCAAAATAAAATAAATATCTGACTTAAAAAAATTATAATTTTCTTAATGAATATTATATCTTCCAATTTAAAGATAAATTAAAGTTATAATAAAAAAACAAAATTAAATGGAAATATGCATTATAAAAAAACATATATAAAAAAAGAGACATAAAAGTCATAAAATCACAAATCAATTAAGTGATCGGAGCAAAACTCTTAGGGCGTGTTTACTTTGAATGTTAACTTTAGATAACTCTTTATAAGAGAGGTGTAGACCATATTTACATTTTGAGTTAATTTACTAAAGTTATTCATCCGACCCGGGTTTATGACCCGTTTGACTCTCCTTAACCCATAATTTCTAACTCACCCCATGGGTTAATTTTTAACACTCCCTTATCACCCCCCACTATGGTTATCCAAGGTTAACAATTACACATGAAGTAAACACTACCTTAGTCAAGGGGTAAAACCGTGAATGTGAATGCGTATACTTCTCTAAAAGAGAATATTATGAAGGGGCACTTCCTGACCCGTTTTACAAATTTGATACTCCTATTGATAATTGTTAAAATTTATTTTTTCTCAATTCTCATTCTTAGATATTTAATACTCTCGTATATATATTTAATACCCCTAATTGATGCGTTTTTTAAAGGATGAGAACCGCCTCATTATGAGACGAGTCTCATACGAATTTTTGCGATAAGAAAAACCTAGTCACTAGCCACCTAGCTATGCTAGTGATGCGGCGGCAAGTAAACCAAACCAAGACCAGGAGTGAATAAAAAAATTTTGAGCTGCCGCCTGCCGCCAACAACATGAACATTTCTTTCCTAAAACCCTAATTTTCTTTACAAACTAAATGCGCACAAGCAAATATATATACGCATATACAGTATGCTCAAATAAAACCGTTTGAAATCAAACTTCCCTTTTCCAAAGCAATTAAAAAAGACACAATTAAATTGAAAAACGAAGATTTCCAAAACCCTATATATTCCAACCACATAAGGAAAAAAACACAGGTGTAGGCAATATTACCGTTTCGCATTAGGAGTCGACATAATTGGCTAAGTGAAGAGGCTGCAAACAATCAATGGAGAATCTCCTGTTTCTACTGAACGCCGCTGTATTTTCTGTGAATTCAGTGAATTGTCTTGTGGGCAAGGGGGGATATAAATGGAGAACTGAATTTTGTCTTTATGTAATCTGGTATATATTAATTATTAGAGATGAGGTGGGCTCCTCGGGATAAGAACATGAAAACCTTACTCTACTTTACACATCATTTTTCTTATTTGGATGGAGTTAAAATTAAATTAACCGATCATATAATGTTAGAGAATTCATTCATATATATAAATAAATGAATTCTACACCTCTTTACAAGTTAGTTCAGAATTTTAAATGAGATAAAATTCTTTTATGATATCACGTCCTGAGTTCATATCCGCTGAATGTAACTCCATCTAAATTTAACTATCCACTCGATGAGTCTCACCCCATAGGGTATAGGTTAAGAATCCGGCTCACGAACAAAGGGAGTGTTAAAGAATTAATATAAATGAATTAATTTCGCACCTATCTATAAATTTAAATTTTTAGATAAGATGAAATTATTTTGTGTGTATTTTTTAACAGGAATATTTTTTAAGACCGTAATTTGGGAGGATTGTGTTTTAAGAACATAAATTTTACGGGCGCTTGTGAATATATGATATATTATGTTGTAAAATCTATAAATGTTGGACAATCCAGTTTAAATTAACACAAATTTAAAATATATTTACATCTAGTTAACTGAGATAATTACACATAGACAATGTTAATTAAAGAAGAATCATGAGATATTAAATTTATAAAGTATAATGTATATGTGTCATTTATTAATTAAGGTTTGATTTTATATGAGGTGAGTGTATGCATGCTATTATGAAGGGGCATCGGGACAAAGGGTGAATTTAGACAAATCAGAGCTGTTTGTTAGTGGAAACATCGGGGAAGATACTAAAAGGGAGAGGGAAAATCAATTAGGGGCTCGAACGGTGGAATGTTATGCAAAATATCTTGGACTCCCAACTCTCGTGGGACGATAAAAAAGAAGAGTTTTCCAAGTAGTGGTCGAAAAAGTCATCACCCGATTAAAAGGGCGGAAAGAATGGAGCTTAACAAAGGCGGGACGAGAGATACTTATAAAGTCTGTGATTCAATTGATCCCTAACTACGCTATAAGCTGCTTTTTATTCCCACACTCGCTGTGCAAAGAAATCGAAATAGCTTTCACCCGCTTTTTCTGGGGGGCTACGGATTAGGAGCGAAAGGTTCATTGGTCAAGTTGGGCCAAAATTAGAAGTTGGCATGGGTTTTCGAGAGATTTTCTATTTCAACCTTGCCATGGTTGCAAAGCAATACTGGAGACTTCTAAAAAATCCAAACACTCTTCTGGCTCAAATTCTGAAAGCTCGTTACTTTCCTTGCTCAAATATTGAGGGGGCGGTCCTCGGATATCAACCAAGCTTTCTCTGGAGGAGCATTATCAATGCTAGACCTTTGGTTGAAGCGGGGACAGCTTGGCAATGGCAAGAGCGTTCACTGCTATTCTGATAGGTGGATTGGGACAAAAAATCCCTCTCGCCCGACTTATAAAGAAGATAGAGATGACTCGCAAGAATGGGTAGCGGACTTTATCGATCATGACACAAACACTTGGAAGGGGAATAAAGAGTGCTTTACAGAGGAGGATACAAAGGAAATTCTCAAGTTACCTTTGACAAACCATGGGGGAAACGATGATTTATTCTGGACAGCTACTAATCAAGGCAGTTTCTCGGTTAATACGGCTTACAGGCTTGCAGTTGAGCTCTTTTCAAAGTGTGGAAGAAATCTTGCTACCTCATGTACCAGAGACAATATCTGGAAGTAAGTGTGGAGATGCAAAGTTCCCCCAAAAATCAATCATTTCATTTGGAGAGTGTGTATGAACAAACTCCCCATGAAAGACAATCTTTTGCGTCGAGGCATTAAAGTAGATCCATTGTGCCAGGTTTGCGGAGAATAGGAGGAGACGATCACCCTACTCTTTTTAACTGCTCATACGCCATCCATGTGTGGGGTTTGTGTCCGTTACGAATCAACAACCATCTCAATCTCTCTGCAAAACATCTCATTGGAGACCTGATTGACAACTTACCCATGGAGGGTCAAATGCTCTTGTTCATTGTGGCTTGGCAGATTTGGAAACACCGAAATTCGACCCAATTTGAAGGCACTCTCAATGACCCCCGAACCACAGCCGCTCGTGCTCTCAGAAATATGGAGGAATGGAGATTGAAAGCCAACACCAGAGCGACACACACATCGAGTAAATTCTCCAATACTCGGTGGATTGCACCCCCGCCCGGCCTTTTGAAAATCAACTCTGATGCGGCTCTCTTCCCCGATGATACAATGGGGTTGGGTTTTGTAGTTCGTAACGGAAGAGGGAAGGTGTTACCAGCAGGCACAAAGAGACAATTTGGAGGAGGAAGCTCGACACTCGTACAGGCTGTGGCGCTCTACTTCGAAATTAGAGTTGCAGGTGAATGTGGGTTAGGGAACTTCATCATCTGAGTCGGATTCAGAACGATTAATCAAAGCCCTGAATGGTGAAACTTTGGAAGAGCCATACATTATGGCCATCATCAAAGATATAAAAAGACTTGCCGAGCAAGTCAATGTTTTTTGCTTCAGTTTTGCTCGACAAGCAGCTAACTCGGTGGCGCATTATTTAGTGCATTTTTGTACCCAATCGGATACCGAATATATTTGGGTTGATGAGGCCCCCGATTGTTGTAACTCTTTGATTCAAAAGGTCGTAACCTTTATTGAGTAATGAAATTTCGTTTAACCGTCAAAAAAAAAAAAATAAAAATAAAAAGTAACAATGAATTAACTAAAAAGTATCATAATAGAATTCGAGTGCATGCATGCACTCACTTTATAGGAGACCAACCCTTTATTTAATTATTATAACAAAAATATTACACCATTTTAATAAGATCGGATCCATTAAATATTTGTAGTCAATTCACATTTTACTTAATTACTGCTTTAGTTGAGAGGTCTCGTAAGAGAGCGAGTGTTTCTTAATCCAAGTATGATTTATTTTTGGGAACCGACTATGGTTGCAGATTTTTTTAAGTGCCGACTGTTAGTATAAACTGCAATTTAGCCGTTGTTAAATCTATATAGGGAAAATTGCATATTTGTTCTCATGAGAATTTTTCAATGACAATTTTAATTCCACGTTTTTTTTGTCCTTTTTTTTTTTTTTTGCAAAAATAGTCCTAACTATTATTTTTTAGGACCTAATTAAACTGCGATTTTATCTCATTCTCTTGGGATCAAAATCATAATTTATCATTCTTTTGGGACCAAAACCATAATTTATCATTCTTTTGGGACCAAAACTGCAGTTTTTGGGACAAAAAGTGTCGAAAAAAACTACAGGACCAAAAGTGTCGAAAAAATGACCATTTTGCAAACCATTCATTCTCTTGGGACCAAAAATTTAATTTACCCAATCTATATATAAATATACAACAATCAAGTGTGAAGTAACCCAAATAACTTCATTCAAGTGGAGATAATTTTTACATTATTTGCATGTTCAATGAACTTATTGATGAAATAAAGAGGAAAAAATAAAGAGACTTTTGTTCAAGATTCCAAGGATTTGGTTCAGTTGATTGAAAATTCCTTGATTCGATGATAGAGCGTTAGTTCAATACTAAGGCACAAATGAATTATGGAATGTGTTTTCTCGGCGAAGACATCGGTCTTTGTCAGTGGCAGTCCATCAAAATAGTTCAAATTGAAACACATGCAAACTGAGAAAAGAGGATCCTCTCTCACCATTTTATTCTTAAATGTGGTCGAGGAATTACGCATTATGATGAAAAAACAGTTAAATCGAACCTATTTGATGCAACCGAAGTTGGAACATAAAAGATTCATGTTTCTCATCATCTACAATATGTGGATTGTTGATCACCAATACTAATTAAATTAAAACTGTACGTAGTTTATTGATCTAAAGAATGTGTGACATATTTATACAATGAGAGTAGAAAATAGAAGCTTCTAGATTCTTTGGCTAACCAATTCTCTTAGTAGAAAATGATAGTTGTGAGCTAGCTTATTGCACATGTCAATTAAACATGTAACTAATCCATAGTGTTTAATTTATCAAAACAAAACCCTAACCATGCACGTCTCTAATACAGACGACACTACTCTCATTGTGTAGGTATCACCAAGAAATATTTAGGCTATGAAATGAATTTTAAAGGTATGAAACAATTTAGTCCCGTTGAAGATGGTGACAATGGCTTGGAACGTTTTAAAGGAAATGACCCCCACAAGAGAAAGCTTGAAAAGAAGAGGAGTTCATGGAGATAACGACATTAATTAGTTGCAGAACTTTTCATTCAAAGAGGAGTAAATGTGAAAAAATTATTCTTCGGATGTAGTGTGTCACAAAATTCACATGGACTGTTACACGTGGCTAGAACTTGAGATGACTACTAACAACTAGTCGGTGAAACAATTCCGTTAAAATTGCTGAATTTTTTGGAGGAGAAGCAAAATTAAATATGTTGAAGTAAATTTGGAAATTCATGATTCAATAGAGAAATCAAGATGGGCAAGGTGATAGAAGAAATCAAAAGGAAGGATTGGGTTTTGTTTTATTTGGGAGATAAGCTTGTCTGTAAATATTCAATATATAAGTTTGGTATCTAAATTATAAATTAATGTGTTGTGGCAAGGGATTATCATCTCCTGTATCTTCCATAAAATTCTCATGATCTTTGGACTTTAAATGTCGAATATTTATGGTACTCCATTAATAAAATTTCTTTACCGATAAAAAAATATCAATACATAAATTAATTGAGGCGTAACACAATGCACAAAATTAAAACTACGTTCTATTAAGTTAACTTTGAATGAAGAATGTGTGACGTATTTATACAATAAAATCAATAAATAGAAGCTTCTAGATGTTTAGGCTAACTAATTTTGTTAAAAAAATGAAAGTTGTGAGCTAAGTGCACGTCAGCTAATCATGTAACTAGTCCAAGTGTCTAATTTAACTAAACAAAACCGTAACCATGCACATCACTTTTGTGGAAAACACTATTCTTCTCGAGCAGGTTTCACCAAAAAATATAGCTTGTAATAAATTCACAAAGGTATGCAACAATTTGGTCCCATGCATCGAAGATAAGAGCGATGACTTGAATAGTTTTAAAGGAAATAGACCCTACGAGAGAAAGCTACTACATTTTTGTTAATAGATAACCAAGCATAGATAACGGATATTTTTAAATCCGTTATCTATGATTTGTAAATCCGTTATCTAATCTCTCTCCGTTATCTCTGTTATTGAAAAAAATAAAAATGCGCTCATAGATAACGGATTGGTTTATGTGGTTATCTATGCTTGGTTATCTAAGCAATTTAATTTATTTTTGAATTAAATTTTTAATCAGAGATAACGGATATTTTATTTTTTATATATCCGTTATCTTTGTTTTGTTATCTAATTATTATAATTTATTTTTAAACTAAAAATAAAAAATTATTTTAATTATAGTTAACGGATAATTTATATCTGTTATCCCATTTTCGTTATCTGCATATTAATTCACAAATTTGGACTCAGAATTATTTCAGCAGATCGCCCAAATCGTCGTCCCTTTTGCAAGCCCTAATCGTCGTTCTTCCCCAAATCGTCGTCCTCACAAATCGTCGCCCCTCTGCCAGTCTACCGCCAAAGGAGACCTTGCCGTCGACCGCCGATACCTCTCAAGCAATTGACCGACGGCGTTGGTGACACTACTAGAACAAGAAGTACTGCTCGTAAAGATTCCCTTTTCGCCGATACTAACCGCCGCCCCTCTCAGTCTAACTGCTGCTCTACCGCCGCCCTCAGAGAAGTCTACAAGAACAAGAAGTACTTGCTTCTTGATATCCGCCCTAAGAAGACCCTTGCAATTCGTCGTCGTTTAACCAAGCACCAGGCATGCCATTTTTTTATTTTTTTTACTTATATATGATTTGAGTATGTGAGGCTCCGATGGGAATTTTTATAACTGAGTGCTGATTGATATCTGCAATTATTTGGCATCGTTCGATTTTCTCATTTATATTTGAAATATTGGTTTTAGAGCATTACCTGAAGACTTTGATACTTTTGTTGATAGATATATAAGTTTTTCACTTTTTTTGTCCAGCCATTTTCCTCCCTATTGGTACATGTATTTTCGAACTAGTTCTGAATACTGGGATATTCAATGTGCATTTCATCCTGTCATATCACTACTTAATTTTATCGGTAATGTATTAGTTGTTTAAAATGCAAGTTCAGAAGATATAATTGTGTCAATCCTACTACTTTTATTTTGCTTGAGAAATTTCAAAGTTTTTGGTATGGCAATTGTATATAGAGATGTGTTTTCAGTTCCAATGTTTAGTTGAATTATGGTGTGAGAAATGAGGGAGTGGAAATTTCAAATGTTTATTTTGCTTGAGAAATTTCAAAGTTTTCTCTCTCGTGTTAGTTAAGCTTTGCTGTTGAAAGTCTTGATTAGCTTCTAATTCTTCAGTATGCACTTTATTACGTATCTAATAGAATGCATCTCTGAATATGATTTGCATATGTGTGTGTTCACAGAGATCTTTTTTTGTTCTTGCTGCTAATCCAATTCTTCAAACCTATAATCTCTTTCCCATCTGTTCATCTCTTTTATTTATTATTTGGGCTGGGCTTGTCTGCCCTGCTGTATAGATTGAAATTTATGGCTACTGAATGAGGGAGACTTGCTTGTGAAACATGTTTCTGAAACATTTTTATGAACCACAAATATTATTCTTAGATGATGTGTAGGGCTTAATTGTGTAAATTTTCTTATTAACAATTTCTTGAAAATTTTGATTCTGCTATTTATTGAATCAGAAACCAGAATTATCATAATTTGCGGCGCCTATGAAAAATAATTACACAATAAATGGTAGATTGAAGTGTGAACTTGCTTAGTAGGCGTGTGCTTTATATTTCACTTTCCTCTTTCTCGTTCTATCCAAAAGTTCTGTCGCTCATTCAGATCCATTGGATTTTTCTACGGTCTCTCCTGGTGTGTAGGGTCATTAATTCTACTAAACATACATCCAGGCTACACCAATCCAATTCAGTAACAGAGGCAATCAGAATTCTAAGCATCATTAAGGAGTCATTGCATTCACACTAGCAGCTTAGCACACAAGTAAATGTCTTAAGATTTTTTTGCTTTTTTCTTCTGCTTTCTATTGATGCATTTTTTAGGTTCTATTTACATTCAAACTGAACGAGGGAGACTTGCTTGTGAAATAATCGGATCCTGCGTATATATGATTTTTTTCATCCTTTACTTTTTTATTTATAGCTATCCAAATTCTCCAGTTTTCCTACTACTTGGTAGCTCGGAAGCCTTTGTTTGATTATCACAACAACGTGAAGATGGTGCACTTTTATTTCACTTTAACTTTTGCATGTTGTATTGTGTTCTATTATCCATAGAAAGCCAGCACCTGCTTTATGGCCCATTCTGCAGAATTGATTGTAATGTTCTCTATATTTTCTGACTTATGTTGAATGACCATGGATCTTTTACAATTGTTTGCTATTGTAATAGCCTTTCATTGTTTGGACCAATCTTTATTTGATAAGCATTTGTTGTTTTGGAGAATAATTGTTTTGTCTGATTACTTTTTTGCAGTATATGAATAGTCCAGTGAGGCATTTTAAAAAATTCCATGGGGGCTAGTTCAAGATTTGCAGAGAATGCTTTCTGCAAATGAGGCTTCAAGGCCACCAGCAATTGATTTTACATGTAAGGCTTGGTCCATTCATTTTAGCAACAAACTATTTTTTTCCCGATTGCGTCCACTGGATGTATGGTTTTTATTTTTTATACTCTGTCTATTGTTTTTGAATGATGAGAATCTGTGTGTTATACACAACTTAATATTCATTACATGTTCTTTTCCTTTGTTGCATACTTGTTTAGGAACCACTCTGATATTTAGTTGAATTTGGTTTTTGTTTCGTTAGTTGCTACTTGTACCTGTCTTCAACTCAGCTGCAGGTGAGACATTGTTGCTACTTGTGAAGCATGTTGAGCTTATTATCAACAAGGTAAATCAATAATCTGTTAAACTTCCATGTACTGTTATACAATGTTTTTTCCTTCTTTGAAAAGTTTTTCTGTGGTTGATTTAATTTAACTTCTCATGGCTTACCACCCCATTAAAACACTTTCTAATTTTATTATAAAGTTGCCAGAAGAATGACTATTCCTTTTGAATAAAGTCGAGGATATCAATTGTAGTTTTGAGCACATCTCTTGAAAATAATGGCAACACCTTGCTACATTACCTACTTTCCATTTGTATGCACTAAACGTTTAAATAGTAGGTGCTTTCAGTCCTAATATGCAAAGAATTTGTTTAGTTTTTTTAGTAGAAATGCTGCCCTGCTTGTATTGTGGGTAAAAGGACGGAAAAATTTATGGCCTTATTTTTATTATGAAAAAATTTTTATATATATATATTTTTTTTTTAGTTTCATGGATGTTTAAGGATGAGTTAGGGATGAAGGGGTAAAGGTCGACTGCAATTGAAAATTATATAAAAGATTTTTTATTTTATTTTATTATTCAATTGTTAATGGAAATGAAATGTGCATTTGATAAGTGACATAAGTTCCTTTCAAAAAAAAAAAATAAGTGACATAAGTGAAGACAACCAAACCAAAAAAGAAGCCATTATGGAAAATTATCAAGGTGCGAAAGATGTGAATTTTGATATATTTGAGTAGATGATTGAATACGCTATGCATTTGAGTAAATAATTGAATTATCTAATGTATGTGTACAAATGGTTGGAATGATGAATTTGTTAATTTGTTCATAAATTAGGCTCCAAAGCAACCAGGTGTGATGCAATGTGGTTTCTACGTACTTCGATACATGAGACAAATAACGAGATTTGATAGACCTTTGGATGTGGCTTCACTGCAGTCTTTGGTAATGTTATTGTGCTTTGACAAAAATATATTTTTTCGTAATATAAATTTAAATCTTGCGTGGTTTGTTAGTATTAATATGTATGTCTTATTTTATAGTTCATGGAGAAAACATACATCAAGGCTGAAATTGATGAAGTGCAATCGGAGTGGGCCCAGTTTCTTCAATTATATGTTATCGAGTAGTAATTGTTATTGGGTATTTTGTTGAATTATTGTATGAATATTTTATTTTGACAGGAATTATTGTACGAATATTTTATTTTGACAGGAATTATTGTATGAATATTGGCTCTTGATTTGATGATGAAATTCATGCATTCTGTTATATTTTCTTTTTATTTAGTAAATTTAATTGTTTTATATTAAATAAAAATATATAAAATAAAATAGATAACAAATATAATAGATAACGGATATATTCTGTTATCTTTGCTAAAATAGATAACGGTTATGCTTAATAATACATAACGGATATCTTTGGTTATCTATTTAAGAAATAGATAACGGACATAACAAGTATAGATAACGGATATATTTGGTTATCTATTTAAGGAATAGATAACGGATATAACAAGTATAGATAACGGATAATATCCGTTATCTATGAGCGTCTTTTTTACCAGCAGGGCGCACATAGATAACGAATATTTTTTGATTTTTTTATCCGTTATCTATGAGCGCCCCACATAGATAACCCCTGCCTAGATAACCATTGATTTTCTGCATAGATAACGGATAATATCTCCATTTGGATGGAGTCATTTGAAATCAAGAGATTTGAGTATAATACACCATATATTTACAAATCAAAATAGAGAAAAATTAAATGAATGGATTTGGTTCACACAAATATTACTTATAAGTGGGAGGATTTCAAATACCCAACAAAACCTAGTCATTTGAAATCCTCTCACTTCTCCCACTTGTGTTTAATATTTGAGTGAATCAAATCCATTCATTTAGCATTTCTCCATTTTTAATTTGTGTGAATGCATGATATATTATCCTAAAATCCTTTGATTTCAAATCCACTCCATCCAGATGGAGCCTTAAAGAAATGAAACCCATGGAGATCATAACAATGACATTAATTAGTTGCAGGATTTTTCAATCAAAGAGTGTCATTTATTTTTCGAATGTAGTGTCTCAAAAAATTAAATAACGGACACACGCGGTTAGAATCTGAGATGACCACCCACAACAAGGCAATAAAGCACTTCCTTCAAAATTGTAGAATCTTTGGGAGGAGAAGAAAAAAGAAAGTGTTGTAGTATATTTGAAAATGCGTGATATGGTTCAAATGAAAATCTAAAAGCCTTCCTGTAGTTTTTAGGTTGTAATTCTTCACTCCAGAGTACCCCTGGTACTCCTTGTAATATATCTTTTTCTGATAAAAGAACAATTGAATAGCAAAATTCATTGTTTTCTATTGAAAAAAAAAGGCAAAACATTTTTTCAATACATTTAATTTCTAGACAACCAAAAAAATGATAAAATACAAATTCTGTGTAAAATTTCGTCTTCATTCCTGAAAGTCCATATAAGTTCCATATCGTGCAATGCCAAACTAGATTCCTCGCAATACTTTTCTTTCCTTTGACCAAAGCACTGTGATCGATGAAGTGAACCAACTTAGTAGAAGAAATTCTGTAAACAAGCTAGCTGAAACCAATTAGATATAATCCTTCAAACTAATTGTTCAAAAGAACAAACGAAAAAATTGTATTCTTGTTTGCACTTCCACACAATCTGGAGAGGGTGGAATAATTTGGATTATAAGCCTCTTTACAGTAGGTTTTTGGCAAGGACACACGTCGCGTGCGGTCGAGTTCGATTTTGGTCCCGTTCGGGTATTTTGTAGCAATTTTGGTCCCTTCGTTAACTGGACTACCAATTTTGATCCCAATCATTTATGCAGCAAAAATTTAACTTTCTAGTCGTTTTGGACGGAAAAAAACTGGTCATTTGGTGCCTAAAAATGAACCATGGAGATTGATCACGATGAACTGAATACGATATTTTCAAACTTATGAATTAAATAAGATAAAAAATCTGCATATCAGCATATATATTTTTTTAACAGTAAAAGAAATTTTCATTTCAAGAGTATAAGGGGTACTCACCCGAATACACACGTACCAATAATTACAACGCCCCTAGCTAGACAATTCCAAGGATCTCCAACCCAAGTTCTTACATTGAAATTGACAAGAGCAATCTCTCTACATGTAATCTTTCTACGTTACAGGGGACGGTTTGGAATCAATATAAATGAATTCATTCTCAACCTCTCTACAAGTTTGTATTTTTAGATGAAGCGGAATTCTTTCATGGTATCAGAGCCAAAGAGGTCCTTGGTTCGATTGTTCACTCGATGGGCCTTCTCCCCACAAGGTAAAGGTTATAAATTAGACCACTCCTCATTTCTCAACTGTTGCAATTCTCCCCTTGATCAGCTTCCAAGCCACCGGGACTGCCTTCGCCGTAGCCCAACTTTTCCAGGATTTGTTCCGTCCTCAGATCTTGCTGCCATCAATCTATATGCACTCTTCAATTTCCCCTCGGTACAAAGCAAGATTCTCAAAGATGTTTTATGATCAGTTCCATTAATTTCAACCAAATATCTAAGAAGGGCATGGTAAGTGATGAACAAAGATGGTATTAAATCCAGCCTCCTAATTCTCTCATATACTGCTTCCATGTCCACCTGTCTTCATCCGAAATAAACCTGCCAATGAAAGACTTGCCTCCCAGCAAAAATCCAATGGTGATGCATAAAAACACTTCTCTTGGCATATATATCAACAAAATATAATAGACTTAATTTGTATGTTCAAATCATTATTGTGTGGTTCAGACTGTAGATTCACACTTCATTTATCCGTTGAATTCTCGACGCCCTTAATTTGTACGTTCTAGTATCTTCTGTTCATATGACCTAGGGTTGGATCAGATTTCTTTGGCCTGATTCGGTATTGGTGGTCGTGGCGGTGGTGACGCGGCGGCGGCTGAGATCCGACCTGGGGGAGATATGCAAATTCGGCATATATATATTTTATATTTTATATTGTATATTGTTTTTTTAGTTTATTATTATTATCTTTAGTTTTTAAATTTGTTGGAATCTAGTTTTCAAAAAAATCATAATTTATATTTTTGATTCTATTTAATTACATTTTAATATTCAGATTTTATATATATAAAAAAATGTATCTTCCGATTATATCCAAATTTGATATATAATTTTTTCAAAATCTCAAATCTACATTTTTATTATTTGATTTGATTTTTTCATTTTGTAATTATATTATTAATAATTTTCTGAATGTTTAAAAGCACTATTTATGTATCTCAAAAATAAATTTTAAACATCAAATTTAAATAATATTTTTAAATCAAATATATATTTTATTTCACAAATATATACACACATCGTACGTATATATTTATGTGAAATGCACATACCCTATAAAAGGAGGCACAAGAAACCCTACTACAGCACCTATAAAAGGAGAACATACCTGGTTAATTATCATCACAGCCACCCTCTTTTATTTGCAAAGTCTTCTTCATTTTCTCTACACTTCATCATTTCTTTAATCTGCTGCTAAGATCTCCAGCAATCCAAGTTGTGTTTATGCTAGCTGAATAAATAAAACAATGAAGGTAAGTAGATCTAAATTTCCTTTGTCTTTTTTTTTTTTTTTCATCCGTCAATTGAATAAATCCAGATCTAAATTTCTGCATTTCCTCTAATTTTCAGATCTGTTCGGTGGATGCTCAAGCTTTCCTCTAGCTGAAGAGAGGGAAAACAGCTAAGGTAGATCTGCTTTTTCATTTTCAATTTCATATGGTTTTTTTAGATAAAATCCAGATCTAATTATTTTCATCTCTTAATTTTTGCATCTATTCGATCTGAAGTGCAATCCAGATCAGTTCCATCTGCGCTCTACAAATTCTTATACGTGCGATTTACGCTAAAATAATGAAGGTAAATCTTGTTTTGTTTTTGCTTTTAAAACTCATTGGGTTTATATATGCTGTAATCCTCTTAATTATGAGAGGAAAAACAATTAATTCTTTTACTTTCCTTTTTTAATTGATGCTTTTAAAAAAAATCAATACTCCTAATTGTAACTTTTGCATCTGTTAACTCTTTAATTATCACATTTCAGAAAAAGCAATGCAATTCATGTGCAAATGAATCCCCTACAAAAGGAACAGAAAAGCAATCAACCTTGGTTTCATCTATGTGCAAATGCATCCCCTATAAAAGAAGCAAGGATTCATCAACGAACAATTCAATTTGTTCTGCGCTCAAGCTTTCCATTAGTCCTACTTGCCTCGTTAAGCCAAAGAGAAAAATCATTCAAGGTAGATTTCATTTGGTTTGCTTTTCATTTTTTACCCGATTTTTTTTTTCCCCTAATTTCATGTAATTTTGTAATGTCGGGTTTAGGGTTAATGAAATAGACATACCTTTTCTTTCCGCATAAAAAAAAAAAAATAATAATTGTGCTCCAAATTAATCCTTCCATTCTTTGCCCAAGTGTCCCATTTTATCATTTTTGTCCATACCATTTAAGTGTCTAATTCCTTTTTTTTATCCGTACTCTATTTTTAAAATTATCCCTATACTACATACATATTTACATAATAGGCCACTCATTTAATATATTTAAATACATTTTTCATCTCTTTCCATCACATCACTTATATTATATTATTATTATACTACCTTTCATCTCTTTCTATTTATCCCATCACTTGTATTAATTATTATACAACATTTCTTAATACTTGTGCTCAAAATTGTTGGGATACTTAGGGCGGGACGGAGGAGTATTTAATTACATTTACATTTATATTCATATGAGTAATGATATGAAGTTCAATGATTGTTTCTTTATGGAGCCGACATTAGCACAAATACCAGTACATACATAGTTTATGCTGATGTAAGACTACATAAGAAACTCATCATTGGATGGCTCCATATCAAACTCGCACATAATTATTTGAGAAAATCATACTAATTTCAGCACATATAGAAAGTGAAACTCAAATAATTAACTCTATAGCAGGCTATCCACTTATAGAGAATTCAATCAATGGAGGGAGATGTAGCGCCAAACAACACCAGAAGACTTCAACAGATGTGGTTTTGAGTCATTCTCTAGTGCAGATGAAATTCTTCGGTGTTCCTAAGACAGTTGAGCTAGAAAGGTTGCCTTTCGTCTCTCGTCAACTTGACTTAAATGTTGCATCTGTGCCTGATCTGAATGAAGATTTATCTACTGTCGAATCACAAATGGATGCGCTTTTGGTCGAGCTGTCGACGCCGATGATGATGCTCTGTCTCATGAAGTTCAGAGAAAACTAGAGGAAGTGCCAATTTAGATGCTTGCCAGAAGAGGAAACCTCATTCTGAGCAAATATCTGCTCCATCAACCTCATGAACATAGCATTCGATGCTTCCTTTAATTCCTTTAAAGTTTCCTCATCCACGCCTCTGCGCTGCCTCTCTTCTGAAAATATATCGATTAAACTCTCCTGCTCTTTACTTTGTTCTTCTTGTTTTTGACGAAGACAGCTTTGCAGATGTTGATTTCTTGGTGGGATGATGACTCCAATTATTGTTGTAGCTTTTTAAATGGTGCTTGCATTGTGAGGGGCCTTTGGAAGCCTCTTGGCGCCACTGCCAGCTCTTCCCGTCGATATTAATTGCAACACAAAAAGGTTTTTTTTTTCACCGGATGCGGATGCTCCTCCACCACCAGCATTGTGCCTGGATATTCCGACGGCTGCCAAGCATTGAACGAAAAAAAATGTTTGCCAATGTACAATGGAAAAAGTATATGTAATAAAGTTGATAGTGGACCTTACATAGTTCAGATCTATTGTCTAAAAACGAATGAGTGGAAGAGAATTGTGGATTTTAAGTATGATATGCAGTTATTGGATCAGTATATGCTCATTTAGATTATTTTTCTTTATTGATTATTTTGTGTCAATTTATATACCGGTAATAAGTACGTGAAAATAACAAAAATTTCAAGATTGGTGCTTTAATCCCAGATTGTTCAGCTTATCTTGTATTTAGGAATTTTCTGTAACACAGAGCTTGTCTTGTATTTAGGAATTTTCTATAATATAGCTTGATTGGGAGTTTTATTTTTGCAATTGGTTGAGGGCACACAGGATTTCCTGTTATATAATGGTGTTACATCTCCTATTACATTAATTAGATTTGTGCCACGTGTACATACGATTATATTAAGATTTATTTGTAAATTTTGATGTATGTACACGTGGCGCAAATCTAATTAATGTAACATGAGATATAACATCATTATGTAACAGGAGATCCGGACCGGGTTGAGGGACGCTTTAATCCCAGCTTGTCTTGTATTTAGGAATGTTTTGTAACATATATATAGCTTGGTTGCGAGTTTTATTTTTGCAATTGGTTGAGGAGCTAGATTAGAATGCGAATTGATGATGTTTTTTGTTGACTGAGCACTATTGCTGTACCTTCACTTGAGCATCTCTTATGCTCATGTCATAATATAATTTCTTTTGTCTTCCAAAAAAAACATTATTACGCTTTATTAAAAAAACTCTATCCCTTCTTAAAACACAACCCCATGAGTTATGGGTATTTTTATCTAGTAAAGTTATAAGACAAACTATATATTATAATCCATATATCTTCATTATATAATACCCGATTAGAATAAAATACGAAGTGTACAATATAAAATTTATCTTCTCCATTATTTAAATACACGTACATTATTGAAAGTTTACATGTATCTGTTGTTGCAAAGAATCAACAAAGTAAGAAGCTGTTGCATAAACATGCATGGTTGCTTTGTAAGTATTATTGGAACTAGCTACTATAGATTTTTTTTTTTCTAATTAGATTATATATAAGTGGAGAAGAAATCAGGAAAAATATTTTTTTAGACCCGCAACTTTAGGGTTGTAAAAGAAGGATATTCTATTTACGAAGCCTGTAATTAATTAAAGATAATATTTTTAATTTATGTAAATGGATGTCACATTGGTCCGAAAAAGTCCAATTTAGCCTAAATTTACATAAATAAAAAAAATATCATCCTTAATTTATAGGGATCAAAACCTGATCAATTGGCCCGCAATATATATACTCCCTCCTATTCATAATATATGTCGTTTTGACTTTTCGTATTATTTGCAATTTAAATGTCGTTTTGCATTTTTCAATGTGAATTAATTATAGTTTTTCCAATTTACCCTTAGTTTTTTTTAAAAAAAATTACATTAATAATAATAATCTTTATAGTCATGTGGAAAATTTCAAAGCTATTAATTAAGGGTATAGAAGGAAGTAAATAATTTTTTTAAAATGTGTGCATGAGCTTAGGATGACATATATTTTGAATAGGAGGGAGTATATATATATCCTTCATTTGCAAGCCCCATAAATTACGGGACTAAAAAAATAGCTTTCCCAAAGAAATGACGGGTGAATACTTTTTGATTGGAATGGCCATTAGAGAGTGACCCTGGCAGTCAGTGGTACCTATGCAACCACTGGCGACCAATCCATGCACCTTAGTTACACTCGTACCCACAAATTGTACAAGTTCGTTAATAACGCCTGAGGTGGTTGATAAATTAGGGCAAGCAGTTTCACTAAGTGGGAGTGGAACGGTGACGTTGCATTGAAGGAGGAAAACGGCGTTGGTGCGATCAAGTGAAATGGGAGCTGTAATGTTGAAGCGGCCGTCGATTCCAGTGGTGTTTTGACCGAGAAAACCTGGAGCTCCGGCGATATCGTTGCAATGCAACCTTGCCACCGCCCCGGAAATGGCGGCGCCTCCCGGGCACGTCCCGGTCGGCGTGCAGCAAAAGGTGCCGGTTACACTCACGCCGGTGATTGGGGAATTCATGGGGAGTAGGCCGTCAAAGAGGCGCAAATGGCCGTGAGCAAGTGGAATTGCGGCGGAGAGGAGGATGAGGAAAAAGGTAGAAGCATGAATCATTTTAGAGATTGTTTGTGTTTATTATTATGTGGTATAATGGGAAATTTTATGGAAATATGATTTGTTGTGCGGATGTAAAGGAACTTAACCCCTTATTTATGGAAATATCTTCTTTTATTTTTGACAAATACTTTGAAGGATTAAATTTGTAGGTAGGACGGTGCTTAATTTATTTCGTATGGTTAAGGAATTAAATGGGTTAAGTTTAATTAGGTCTTGTGTGGATTAAATAAAGGTTTGTCTAATATAGTAATTTGATTTGTGAGATGGCTCCTTTTTTCTTTTTTTTTTTTTTTAATTGGTATTTTATTCGGACTCGGATTTTTACTCAATACATTCATAAGTATTCTAAAGCTGTAAAGTAGATGTATATTAAAAAATATTAGGCTTGAATAGCCGCATACTTAATTGGTCGATATTTTTAAGAACATAAAATGTAGCGTAAAACAGTTTCATAATATAAAATTAATACAATTATATTCATTTACTGATATTATAACATTCATTCAATGATAGTGTAAATTGCAGAAGTAGTCTCATAATTAAGAATAGACTCTCATGAAAATGATCATTTTTTAAACAAAAATGGTCTCATACCAATTTGCCGTTTAAAACTAATGGTTTTTAGCTCGTGAATAAGACATGCCGTTAGCACTTTTAGTCCTGTAAGATTGTATTTTACGTTTTAACATGTATTTTTTATTAAAAAATATTTAAATAAGTTGTTAATTAATCAGATTTATATTTAATTTGAATCTTTTTTATATAAATTTTTATTTATATTTTAAATTATTTAGATTATTTATAATTATTAAAATTAATTTATAATTTTGAATATTTTAGAATAATATCAGAATTTAGATTTGAAGAATTATGATTAAAATTTTTGAATTTTTTTGATAATTTTTATTAGATTTTTTTATAATTAATAAAATTAATTTATAATCCCGAATATTTTAGAATAATATCATAATTTAAATTAAAAAAATTATGATTAATATTTTTCAATTCTATTTGATATTTTTTTATTAGAATTTTTTATAATTATTAAAATTAATATATAATCCTGAATATTTTAGAATAATATCATAATTCAATGATAATTATTTTATTTTATCACAATAATATTAGATTTATTAAAATTCAATGATAATTATTTTATTTAATCATAATAATATTAGATTTATTAGAATTCAATGATATTAGATTTTTTTTTATAATTTAATAAAATTCAATGATAATTATTTTAATTTTATCACGATAATATTTTTAAAAAAATTAGAAATAAGAACGGTATGTAAGGCGGCGTTAGTGGCATTGCAGAGGCGACGGTATATAGCGGCGAATGTAGCAGGGAAAGAGGAATCACTACAATTTTAGATTTTATTTTTTATTTTAAATATTAAGTCTTTAAGTTATTATATATAGTTTTTAAATTTTTTAAAATTATCATAGTTAGTTTTACCCAAATTTAATTCTTAGATCTTACATAAATTATTACTTGTTTTGAATTTTTTATTTTTTTTTGTATTTTCATATTATAAGTAAATTTTATAAATATATTTTTGTTTTTATTTTATAGATTTTACATATATTTTTATTTGGTGTTAAAGATTTTTTTTTTTTTTTGTATTTTCAAATTATATTCAATTTTCAGATTTTTTAATTTTATATTTTGTATTTTAAATAATGTCTAAATTTTATATATAATTTTACAATTTTTTTCTTAATAATTTCATTTAATTACATAACTAATTCATTTTTTATAATAAATTTAAGGAAAAATAGAGTTTTTTACCCTATAAGTTTGGCTGACTTTGTTTTTCGTCCTCTTATCTTTTGACCTTTTATTTCAGTCCTATAACTTCAAAAAAAATTTGATTTTCGTCCTAAAATCGGCTGTCCCAGGTTACCCAACCGGTGACGCTGATGTGAAAATATATATTTTTTTTCAAGTAATGACGTGGATCGCCACGTCGACAAATTTAAATTTTTTTGCATGTAAAGGGATCAAACTTGAGACCTCTCCACAATTGGGCGAAAGGCTTGCCATCTCGGCTAGGCACAACTTTGGTATGAATGCGTCTTTTGTAATATATATTCAGCTTCTGAAGTAAACTAGTTTTATTGTTCATTTGGTTTACATTTTGTACGTAATTTTGAATATATTACTATATAGATATATTTCAAAAATTAAATTTTCGTTTTACCTTCAAAATACTATAGACACACATACGCAAACACAAGACTGCTCCTCTATGATATGATTTAAAGGAAATATGATTAGAGTGCATGGATAGTGAATATCACATGCAGTGCATTATTTGACAATCTGTAACGCTAATAAAATGCATAATCGATCGGTGAATAATTTAATTGGCAATCCGAAAATTAAATGAACCTAGGATTAGGACAATTATGGTACGATTACGATCATAATTAAATTATGATGAAGAAGAAACGTAGTCTTACATGCATGTACGGAACGGGTCACATGGTCGTGCCCGTAAAAGATGCTCACTTTTAATCCTTCCCCAGCTTATGGCGGGTATTTAGGATGTAAATCATATGATTATATGGGAGCAAAAAAACATCTTGTTTTATTTATCTCATCACAGAAGACAATACTATGATTTATGTATATTTTATTGTCGAAATGCTGGGGTTAATCCCTGATGATAGATTATGTCGTGGCATGCCTTTATAAAGGAATCAAGAAAAAAATGCAACTTCTAGGGGTCGAACACGGGACATGTGCACGCATGTGCGAGCAACTAACCACTCGGGCTAGGAGCTATTTAATTATCAAACACGCTTTTGGTAGTATCTATACGAGTTGAGCGCCCATAATTTAACAAATTAGACCCCAAACTATTTTTTTTAACAAATAAACACTTTTACTTTTAAAATTGAACAAATAAGCCCTTCAACTAATAAAATAAAATATGGAGACCCTTTTATTAAATAAATTGACATAGAGCATTATTATATTTGTGGATAAATTGACAAAAAAAATTAAAAATATTATGATAAATTCTAAAAAATAAGTGAAACATCAACAATATATATATATATATATATATATATATATATTTAATAATAGACTCATATTTTTTTAATATACAATATAATGTTAAACTATATAAAAAAAATTATTTATCAATAAAAACTATGATAAATTCTAAATTGGACCTTGAACTAGCATTTTGGGTACAATTTTTTTTTTAACAAATAAATACTTTGACTTTTAAAATGAAATACATATGTTCTTCAACTAATAAAATGAGACATGAAGATCCCTTTAATTATAGTTTTAAAACAATAAAAGTATATATATAAATTGTAAACGTAATAGTCTCGTATTTTTAAAAATAATTTCTTTATTATTTTTACGAATTTTAATATTATATTTTTTTAATTTTATTTTTAATTCATTATATTAAATTAGTTATCTTCTTTTTTATTATTAGTTTAACATTATATTGTATATTAAAAAAATATGAGTCCATTATTAAAAAAAAAAGTGTTGTTGATGTTTCACTTATTTTTTAGAATTTATCATAATATTTTTAATTTTTTTGTCAATTTATCCACTAATATAATAATGTTCTATGTCAATTCATTTAATAAAAGGATCTCCATATTTTATTTTATTAGTTGAAGGATTTATTTGTTCAATTTTAAAAGTAAAAGTGTTTATTTGTTTTGGGGTCTAATTTGTTGAATTATGGGCGCGCTCAAGTCATATAGATACTACCAAAAGCATGTTTGTTAATAAAATAGCTCCCAGCCCAAGTGGTTAGTTGCTTGCACATGTGTGCACATGTCCCGTGTTCAACCCCTGGAAGCTGCATTTTTTTCTTGATTTTTTTATAAAGACATGCCACACTTCAGAAGCTGAATATATATTACAAAAGGCGCATTTATACCAAAGCTGTGCCTAGCCGAGATGGCAAGCCTTTTGCCCATTTGTGTAGAGGTCTCAAGTTCGATCCCTATACATGAATTTTTAAATTTGTCGACGTGGCGATCCACGTCATTACTTAAAAAAAAATTATTTCCACGTCAGCGTCACCGGTTGAGTAACCTGGGACAACCGGTTTTAGGATGAAAATTAATTTTTTTTTGAAGTTATAGGACTGAAATAAAAGGTCAAAAGATAAGAGGACGAAAAACAAAGTCAGTCAAACTTATAGGGTAAAAAACTCCATTTTTCCTAAATTTAAAATATTAACAGAAATCGTTAAAAGCATAACGGACGAGACCATTTCTATTAAAAAAAGGACCAAAGAAGAACGTGGGACTAAAGGTGTTGGCCGAGAATTCTCATGGGATTACTTCTGCACTTTACCTTTTAATAATACTACTACACTTATAATCTGATATCACAATATGAGATTGTAATAATATCACTTTCATACTATAAAACTACTCTATAAGAGATTGACTATTTTTGAGAATGTACTATTTGTTTACTTTTAATTAGAAAAATCGATATGTAGGTAGATGTTAGCTAGGGTGGGCAGGTTTACTTATTTTCTCAAATACTGGTGCTAATCAAATTAATTGCCTTTATTTTGTGTATGCGCTGTATGCATATAATGGACCAAAAAATTATTGAAAAATAACAAAACTTAATTAAGAAATTCAATGCCAGTTGTACTATTAACTATTAATAGTTGATTTCATATAATATAAAACTTGCTCTATGTATACATATATTAATGTGTATATATAATGCATATGTGGTGCATTTGTATCTAGACACATTACATATACTCCCTCGTTCCCATTGAATCTTTAATAGGAAGAAGAACACACAAATTAAAAAAGTAAAAGAATAAGTAGAAATTTAAAGGGTAATTTTATAAATTTTATATATATATATATATATATATATATATTAAAATTCAGTTTAAACTTAACATATACATAGCATTAATTTAAAGAGTAAGTTTTTATTAAAATAATATCATTGTGCAACTCAAAACGATATTAGTTAGTATTTGAGAAAATGCGAATATTTGTCCTTTAACTTTTTCACTTTATGGTTTTCATCCTTCTAACTTCGCCTTTTTTAAAAATCATCCTGTAACTTATAAAATTCGACAATTTTGTCATATTATCTGTTATACTAGGTTAAGTTATGAAAAAAGTGACTAAATTGCTGATTGAAAGAATAAGGTTTAACTTTGAGTTGAAAATTCCGCATTTCAGATGTATATTTGGTGGTGTAGTTCCCTAAAAAATCGTGTCACATGGGAATTTAGCAATTTTAAAAAAAAATCTCACGTCTTTTATTCATGGATGAGTGAACTAGTGTAGCATAAATATTTGTCCTTTAACTTTTTGATGGAGTTTATGGTTTTCATCCTTCTACAAGAAAAAATGACTAAAATGTCTTATAGGATGATTTTTAAAAAGACAAAGTTAGAAGGACGAAAACCATAAAGTGGAAAAGTTATAGGAAAAAATTAAAATTCTAAGGAAAAAAACATATTTCTGCAAATTTTTTTTTTTGGAATTTTGTCATATATATATATATATATACTAGGTTAAGTTATGAAAAAGTACCCGTTTTCAACAAATCAGATCCAAAATTTGAAAAAAATCGAACCATGAAACAATATAAGGAATAAAAACTTTGTTGCATTTTTTTAAAATTTTCTATTTGAGGAAAAAAAGATCTAAGAAAAAAAATTGGTGCTTTTGAAACAATTGGACGGTGAGGGGCGTCGGTGAGAAAATGAAGAAGTAAAAATGTGTATCTATTAAATTTGAGATAGAGTATTGTATCATTAAGAATAGGCCCAGGTTATCTGCACCCACTTTTTTATTGTGAGTACCCACTTGAAAAAAATTAAAAAATAAAATACACGTGAAATGACTAAAGTGCCCTTATCACCAATGAAACCCAATTTTCGGCCAAAAGTTCAGAAAATTTAACTAATTTTTGACAAAATTATTCGAAAATTTAACTAAAATTCGAAAAATAATTTCAAAAATTTACCAAATTTTTGGCAAAATAACTAATTTTCGATTTTTTTTTTTTCAAAAATTTGCCTTTAAAATTTTTTTGCACCAAATCTTGCTGTTTGGAAAAAAGTTTCGAAAATTTAACTAATGTTCGACAGAAATTTTAAAAAATTTAACTAAATTTCGGAAATATTTTTCGAAAATGTACCGTTTAAATTTTATTACGACCAAACCCAACTTTCAGCCAAAAGTTCCGAAAATTTAACTAATTTTCAGCAAAACTATTCGAAAATTTACCTAATTTTCGGCAAAATATTTCGACAAAGTAACTAATTTTCCAAAAAAAATTCGAACATTTACCTTTAAATTTTTTCTGCACCACAATATTAGCTTCACTAGAGTCGAAGCATACATGACATGTAGATATACTGATATACATCAACATCCCAATATGTGTGGCTATCATAATTCTGTATTACAGTCAATGAACCAGAAACTAGGTATAGCCCATTAACACAGAAGGGCAACCCATTAAGAATCTACACAAAGAGAGAGGACCAGCAAGCAAAGCATGATAGCCTCAATGCGGCAATGCCCATAATAAGCAAGCAGCTATTTTAGTGCATAGCAGTTGCACAAATTAGAAGGTATGATTTGCAAAGAAAGAAAATCCAAAATCAACATCAACAAAATTTATCTCCATCACCAGAGTTAAAACATTTTAATATTACAAAAGAAAAAAATCTGCAGAAACCCCATAATCACACACAAGAAAAAGAAAACACAAGAAACCCCAAATTGAAAACTAAATTTGCAGAAAAACAGAGAAAAAAAAAGAGCAGAAATACGAATCATCTACAGAAGGAAAAAGGCAACAATGGAGTCCAAATGAAATCTGATTCAAATTTCAGAAATTTAAGTCCAAATTTGATTCCAATTTTGGCCTAAACTTTCGAACAAATTTGTTTTGAGTAGGGCGGTGGCACGACGACGATGGAGCAGCGACAGCAATCGGAGATGGGCGAGACGGAGCAGCGGCAACAAATGGAGACGGGCGACAGCAGACGGAGACTGAGCGCGACGAAGCAGCGACATCAACAGGTGGGTGTGCGATATTTTTCAAGTGTAATACATATGGAGGAAACGTGAATAATAAAGGGTATTTCAGGAAGTTATTGGGGAGTGTACTCAATAATCTGTGTATAATGTGGGTGCTCTCAATAAAAAAAAGTGCGTGCAGATAACCTGGGCCTTAAGAATATTTTTATATTTCATAATTATTGTGAAATAAAATGTGATGAAAAATGTATGTATTTAACCTGTCTGTTAATTTTCTTTATGATGGCAAAGAACAATTGTTGAGATGGACAATTTAATACATAAATGGACTACTTCTTGGGCTTTCATTGCCAATTTATTTACATGGGTCCAGCTTGCTATGCTTTAAAACAAGCCCATCTCGTTTTCTTTTCCTCCCATTTGGCTCGTTTAGCGTTCCTTCACGCACGATAAAATCATTTTAAAATAAAACTTCTTCACCCAACACTTTGCTATAAATTAAGGCCCGCACTATCTACCCCTCCAATATTATTAGATCCACCCACTTTATTAATCTATCCAATATATTTTTAAAAATTATTAGATACACACCCCTATTTTCCTATATTACCCTTAGTTCTAATTTCCCTCAATTTCTTCATTTATATGCACACTCACCACCGTCGGAGTCGATGAACCCCCGGAAACACACCACCGGAATTGACGAATAATATTCTAATTTTTTTTTAAACAAACCAAATAATATTCTAATTAAAAAGATTCTTTTACTTACGTGGTAACTTTTTGCATTTTTCAATTGTAAAAAGAAAATTAATATCATATTACTCAAGATTTCAAAAGCATGATATAAACATATAACTCATGTGTATTTGCATTTGCAATTGACGATATTCATCGCAAAACAGATATATACGCAACTCTTTAGTTTAAAAAAAAATGAAAAAAAATGAATATGAATAAATTAATCCAATATTACATCTACATGCTAAGTTTTCATCATATTGATATATATTGACATCTAAAAAAATCCTCAATCCTCTACATTAATTATCAGTAAGGATATTGTTCAAAAGTGCAACCCTAATGTGAACCAATTGCCTGAATAATCTTTCCAACTCTCCCTCAAATCCTTCAACAACGGCCTCTAGTTTCTGCAACCTTTTCTGCACATCAAGAACCCTAATTCCATCAATGCTTCTCATTTTCCGAAGAGACATGAGACCCAATTCCACATCTTCTACTTCACTTACAACCCCATCATTTTCTCTCCTGCTCATCAGCTTCGACACCAATGACAAGCCGCCGGAGGCCCCCGAAGATAAGAAGAACAAAATATTCTTGAAAACAGCCATGCTAATTCTTGTGAGCTCTCTGAAAACACAATCTCCATTTCTCCTCGTCGTCTGCTCCGATTTCTTGAGGGTTTTCAGGGTCTTGGCTATGGACTTGTTCATCCTCTTTCTGCAACAGAAATAGGCGTCGATGTAGGTTAGGAGATTTGAATCCATGCCCTTTCTTCGCAGCGCTGATTGAAGTGTTTGAATGTTTTCTTTCATCATTTGAAAGACTTCTCTGATTGCACTGCAAGCGTCAAGCAACTCCACTGATTCCTCCATTGATTTCTGATCTTGATGCTGTGTGATTTCCTCCACGGAATTGTACAGCTGTGCAATCCTCAGAAGGCCAGATTGAATGGCGTCTGAGTTTGCAGAAACCTGAAAAGATTTGAGCTTTTGCAGGTCGCTTTCGAAATCTGTTGATGTGGATTGTAACCTTGAAGGCAGACTAATTGACCTAAAATGTGTTTGATAGATTGCCATTTTTCTTCTTCTTTGTGGGAACTCTTTTTTAAAGGTTATGAATTTGTGAATCTGAGATGAGAATTGATGGTAGACTTTATAGGGACATTTTCTGAGCCTGAATTTATATATTAAATTAGGGTTTGTCGCTTTGCAGAACGTGAAATAAAGAATTTGAGAATAATTATATAATAAAGGTTTAATGGCAAGTGGCAACAGAGGAGTGAAAATAGCAAATGCTGGTGTAGTACGTGGCTTTCATGCAAATGCCGTATGGACAGTGGGCAAGTGAACTGCTAGTTGTCCCCTATGCCTCCCCAATTATTTGTTAGATTTCCCTCGACCAAAGACAGAGAATCTATTTTATTATTTCATTAAATAATAAAGTAATAATCATTTTAAAAAATGATAAATCCATAGATCTCTGTCAATAAGAATTAATATGGTTTTAAATATTGGATTGGCAAGTTAACTTAATTATAATCTTTAAAAAAAAAGATTTAGTTAAGAATTTTTTATGCCCTGAAAAGAAAAAATATCATATTTTAAAAAATATATTTTGCATACATAACCTTGTGGCTTATGGATGGTCTTTAGTGAAACCGTCTCAAAAATATTATTGCGTGAAACGGATCTATATTTACTTATGCAAGACCCAAATTAATTCAATCTATTTTTTTTATAATATATTAATTTGTGCCGGAATAATTTTTTTAAAGAATTTTAATTTTGGGGTGGCAAAATGAGGAATCATAACTATTTGAACTAACAATTTAAGGATAATGACTTATAAAAATTGTGAATTGAAGCCAAATCAACCCGAATTAACTTAAATTGAGAGACCCAATTTTCGCTTGAATTCGGCTCGATTTTGGCCTAAGTATGAGATTTTTAAATGTTATTGTTCTTGAATTGTCTGCCTAGAGAATTACGATCAATATTTTGCTAACTTGAAGAATACGGTTCTTAAAAAGAATTATTTTCCTAGTTTTGTGCTAAAATAAAAGGTGAAATTACAATTTTGGTTCCGAGAGAATGAATCCAAACACTTTTAGTACATTTATGTGTGAAAGTTGACCTTTTTATTTATTTTTTTTAAATTTAATCTCATCCGTTATTTTTTAGACTGAAACTGTAATTTTATTCCATTACTTAAAATAAAAATTGTAATTCTCTTAAACTGAAAATGCAAAAAAATAATAAAATAAATAAATAAATAAAAAATAAAATTATAAGAATAAAAATATAAAAAAATAATCATTTTGCAGGTTACCATTTTTTTTAATGAAGAGTACAAATTACTCTAAAACAAAGTGCGGTGCAACTACAAAGCTCCATACATTCGTAAACGTGAGCGTGGCTGCTCCTTGGGTTGACACGTCTCAACATAGGTGGTTCTTACTGCTAACCAGATCTTGTCGTTTTAGCTTATCTTATTATGACTGAAAATAAAATAATCAAGTGCAACCAATTTTGGTGATCCATCAAATTGGTTCATTGATCATGAGACGTGGCTCATCTGAATTCACGAGAAAATAATTAAAATAACTAATAATAGGAGTATATAAAATTCAATTTTTAATATATTTTTTCTTTTTTTTTTTGGACAATTTTTAATATTTTTGTTATTAAGATGTATCTAGTCTGCTCAAGTAATCGGACGTTGGAGTTTGTACCTCCGGATGGTAAGGACAGAATTTTCGAATTTATTTTCATATGAAGAAGGCCGATAAGAAAACAGTGAAAGCATTACTGAAGAATTGTGGTTTGACTTCTTCCTTTTAGGGGGGAGCATTAATAAAGAGCCCTTGTTTTGACGAATGATGCAAATATCGCGATATATTGCGGATATATCGCAAAAAATAAAGTTGGGATACGGATATTAGGGGAAAATGTATTTATCTCGGATATCGCGGAAATATCGCAAAATATCGCAAATTTTTAAAAAATCGCGATTTTTTTTAAAATTATTTATAAATTTTTTTTTATTTTTTTTTCATTTTGTTTGTTTCCCACTTGTTTCCCCCAAAAAAGAGAATCACATAGGTCTTCATTTTGATATTAATTGTATTGTATCATGTATATTTAGTTATTTTGTATTATATTATTATTATATTGTCACTTATTTTTTATCAGACAGTATTTATATAATCTATTATCCATATGGTTGCTTTAAAAATACAATTTTATTGTAATTTTTAATGGAATATATGTATAATAATATGTTATAATAATTCCTGAAATATCTTGTTAAATTTATAAGATTTTAATAAAGTTTCCGTCATTTTTTTCAATTTTTTGCGATATCGATATGCGATATCGATATATCCATCGATATATCCGTAAAATTAAAGTTGTGATATTTGTTGCGATAGCGATATTTTCATCCTTGATTTTGACATTGTTATTATTATTAAACTATTGAGAATACAATTATAATTTTCTTTTATAAGGAATCATGCATACTCATTGTGTCGAACACAACTAATATTTTACGGATCACGAATATTCATTAAATATAATCTAAATTAAAAAAAAAAAAATTGTGAATTTTAACCAGATCGGATTGAATCAAGCGAATTTTTCAAAAACAAATTGTGCATAGAAAAAACATAAAATCTCTTTCTCAAGTTATGATACTATAAAGCCGGGCAAACATGTTTTACTGTAAAAGCTAATATGTGTCATTGTAAGATACTGAATATTGTGTTACTATATGAACAAAAATGTATTATTATATGAAAAAGATGTATAACTATATAAACAAAACAAGAAAAAAAAAAAAAAAAAGATAAAAAAGATAAAGAACAGAATAATAAACATATATTTATCTTTACAAAAACACATATTTGTCCTCAACGCATCCCAAAAACAATTATTTTGTTCTATATTAGCTAATAACAAATATTTACCCTTATAATAACATAATATGAGAGCTAGTTTCTATTTTGCCTTTGTGTAATTTTTTGAAAAAAGTTGTTTGACTCTAACTCGATCTTTGAAATTTTTGTCAGTTACTTAAATATGCTAATATTTTATGTGAAATATTTTATAAGAGTGTACCTCCATCTCGAATGATGGACGCTAGAATATCATGACTCCTCAATTTTACCATACACATATTTTACAACTAATATTTTATATTAAAACAATTAATATCTTGTAATAAAAAAATTATTAATATTGTAAAAAAAAAAATACACATAAAATACAGTTAAACAGTAAAATTGGTATACAAAATAGAAAAATCTGGGAAAAATCTTTATAAAGAGACCTGTCATTTCCACAAGTAGGTCGGGCCGAATCAATGCGGACGGATATTATATCCGTGCAACGGTGACCTACAAGAAACTTTGGCTTTTCGTTAATGCTAGCCTCCAGGAAAAAAAATGGCCCTTAATATCTACACCTCAATTTTTATTAGATACACCTTGTTGATGTTATATTTGAAGTGTTACTCTAATGTTAAAAATTGTGGGTCACAACATCGTGTATCCTTCCAAAACTAACCCTTAAAATAGTAAGATATTTTTCAATGTCTTGTTTTCTTTAAACATTTTACCGTTGACCCACTTCATGATATGAAAAAAAAAGGCAAGAAAAGAGAAGTCTTAAAGATCATGGAGCTACAGCCAACATCCGATTTTCAAGGAGATGTACATCATGTTATTTTCAAATATAAGAGTGTATGGATTTTATATATACACGAGTGTTTGAAGATTAAAACTTGAAGTTGAGGGAAAAATAATCTAGCATAGTCTATTGACATAGATTATAGAATTTTTGCAATGTTTCATTATCAATTCAAGTTGGTGAATGTTCCAACATTTCACTCAACATTGGGTCTTTATTTTGTTTTAGTGATATGTTAGATCAAAAATTGTCTAGAAATTAATTTGTTAGATCCATTCACGGTGTGGCTTAGAAAGATAAATTGTATCAAGTAAATGATTACTAGTGATAATAGTGGTTCGACATCAAAAGATAGACTTATTTATAGTCTATACAAAATTTTGATATCCATCTTGCAAAGTGTTTAAGACTTACTTACTGTGTATTTACTTTCATTTATTTTTTACAATAATATGTTGTTCTCGTCTTGACAATCTTCAAACTATCAATCTATCTAGAAAAACACTTACGCACACCTTCACACCTATTCTAAAGATATATTTGAAGGTACACTAAGTTAAAAATTGTTGTACATAGAGGTGTATCTAATAAAAATAGAGGTGTAAATAGTAAGATATTTTTTAATTATTAATGCCTTAAACATTTTACCATTGGCCCACTTCATGATATGAAAAGAAATTCGAAAAATCTCTCTTTATGATCCAGAGCTACAGCCAACATCCGATTACTCAAGCAAAGTACATCATCCGAGATTGAGTCTCTAAGAAAAACCAAGTACATCTTCCAGAAATAATTTAGAAGGGGGTTGAATAGATTATCTAAATCTTTTGCAAAATTCAGATTATCAATTCAAGAAACCAAAGATGAACAACGGAAACAGTTTTAGACTCAATCTTTTTCAAAATAGGATCAAAAAGCAATCTGAAATTAATTTGTTTGAACAACAGATTATAAACAGAAAGATAAACGCAGAAAGTAAATGACAAACGATTTATAGTGGTTCAGATCAAAAGATCCTACATCCACTCTACTCCTTCAACTTGAAGAAGGGCCTCAAATCACTTACTTACTTACTTACTCATGTTTACAATTACAATGATATGATGATCTTCGTCTTCAACCTATCTTCAAACTATCAATCTATCTAGAAAATCTGAAAAGTACAGTGCAGAATGTGTTTGACGATATACAGGGAAGTGTTCTTTAAACACTTAGAAAATTATGGAATCTTTTTGAAAACTTGTGAGTGCTTCGAAAATATGAGTTTCAAAATGAAAAGTGTAAAGAGTTCTTCTATGAACTGTACTTACTTCTATTTATAAGCCTGTAAAACGGCTTTTCCTGGGTATGTAGATGAAGGTTCAATTTATCCAATTTTAATTTGGATTTGCAGGCTTCAATTGATTATTTGGATGATTATGACAACAAATATTATTGTAATTTTACATCTTCAATCGAAATCATTTCTTATTTGGGTTTATTGTAATTGTTATTTCAAATTGAATTTTTTGTAATTGGCGTAAAATTGTTATTGGTTGAAATACGTTCAATTTTTTGTTCTGTGAAATGAAGGATAGATTGTGATGTCGAAACCACGTTTTGTTTGTGGAAATGAAACGAACCAAATGCTCACGTTTTGTTCGCTCACCAACTATTCGTAAAATTATCTCTCTTCTTTTGTTCACTCCATTGAAGCGAATAAACATTTAATTTAGTCTTTGTAGTGATACATGTTTATTTGGTGGTATTCCTTCCTGGTTGTGATTGAAATTTTTTTGTCCGTATTTTTTTAATCGAGACTTATTCATTATTTATATGTGCGTCTCTTAAAAGGCTAGCGGTTCATCGCAGTTCAAAGGAGTCCGTCGAGGATGAATTTGAAGAATGTTAGGTGAGAGTTGCTTGTTGCACGAGGAGCAATCGCGGAAATGATCGATCAGAACAACTGCATAGTAGGTTGATTACGGTTCGGATAACCACATTCGGATCCTGAGCCCTATCGACTGTTAGCTTCCAACTGGCAAGCCCTCACCGCTGTTCTTCACCGCCATTCCAATGCGTTACCGGCTCTAGCTTTTAGCTATTAAGCCAAGCTGAGTAACCTGTTGTCGCATACAATGTGAGTAGTTTCTTTTTTTATATGCTTATTTTTTTTTAGAGTTACTAATGATCATTTGAGTTATGCCGTGAATTGTGCCGATTAATAGTGAATTTGCTCTTTTGCCTGATGAATTAGAGCTTTAGTGAGCGACTTAAAGCTTATCTTGTAGTTGGTACTGAAATTTAAACTTAAAAAATAAAAAGATGAATCGAAAATTGGATAGGGTATTTTAGAAATAATTTATTGTTTGTGTTGTTATAATCTGGATTTAAGCTCATTGTATGATACGAATTTAACGTCTAATTTATTATTTATAATATATAATTAGAGAGACTAACTAATCATTGTAAATGGATTATGAGTTTCATGCTGGCATCATAGACACATACTCAACTTGACTGTAACTCCGAAAATAACTCTTCGTCAGTCACTCAAGTTATCAAAAACTTTCTGAAAAGAATCATCCCTTTCCAATATATGGTATGTCCATAAATATCATAAAATTGTTTTAAGTACAAGGCGAAACTCGAAACAGTTTTATGTTATTTATGCATATTTTGGAAACCTTCTCTCTTTCCCCTCAACTTCATATTACAACCGCAGGAGAAGTTTGCTATCGCTTTTGAGAAGGAGGTGAAACTCCCTTATTCTCTTGCAAACAACTTTTCCTGGGTTGTAGATGAAGGTTTAATATATCCAATTTTAATTTGGATTTGCAGGCTTCAATTGATTATTTGGATGATTATGGCAACAAATATTATTGCAATTTTACGTCTTCAATCGAAATCATTAATGGATAGAAGCATCCGAGAAAGAGGAGGAGGTAATTGAACGCAAATATTTTACTTTGAGATGAATTAACCATATCATTTATGAGATAAGTTGCTCTATTATTGTTTAGTTCGCACGATTAGAGCACATCTAATGTGTTTGGGGATAAGAGTTAATAGTATTAAGGTCATTCCAGTTTAGTTGATCGTTTTTCGTACGAAAATTATTCATATTGGTGTTACTTTGTGTAATAGGAAATAGAGAAGCAGATGAGAAAATTGACAAGAAAAATCGAGTGCTACAAAATAAAAGGGGGAGACAAAGAAGAGTGAGGTCAAGCCTTAGAAGACATCCCAAAAAAGAACTTCAAGCGCGACGAAGTGGATAGCTCAAGTGGTTAGAGCTCCACTACCTATGACCTAAAGGTCATGGGTTCGAGTCACCCTTTGCCCGATCAAAAGAAAAAAAAAAAAAAAGAACTTCAAGCGCTCTTTGGAAGACAACCCAAGGTTTAATGCTAAATTGAGTGATTATTATTCTTTTGTTAGTTCTAAATTATATTGATAATTTAGAGAATGTATTTCTTTCACTTAGAAATAAAATGAATGCTCCAAATGTTTTATTTTAATTCACTTGAAATTTTATCATTGTTGATCTAAACTACTCTTAACCATCTGGATAAAGAAATATTTTATTTAAGTGGTATTGTTGGTGGCAATGTGCATTTAGATTTAGAGGATGATAGAGACTTGTGGAAAATGCAAGAACAACTAAAATGATACGTATAAACAACTGCAGCAAAGAACGATAACTCCCAAGAACAAAAATGAATCAATTGATAACTTTTATCCCTATGAGAAACAAACTGATTTTAAAAAAGAGTGGAGTGGCGAACATATTTTTTGGATCATTATTATATGAAAATTGTTATTTCTATAAAATGAAATAGATTGAATCTATATATTTAATTTATACACGAAATATATTAAGTTGTATTTTTAATTGTATCATATATCTAACGGTTAATTTAATATTTCATATAATTCACAATTAGTTAAAAAAGAAATATTCGAGTGAATACCCACAATAGGCCCGGGCATTGCACGGGCAGAAAACTAGTAAGTATAAGAGTAGATTGTAGATAGAGAGAGCCGAGAATAGAGGCATGAGAGAGTCTGGAAAAGTTTAGCTTCATTCCATGTTTTTTTTTACAATATTGAAAATAAAGCAAATGGGCTTCCATGTAAGAAGCCCATAAACTAATTAAATTAAATTAAATGGGTCAAGCTCTTAATAATAAAATTATGTTATAAAAGGTAAATTTTATAAGCCGAATTAATAATCTATTTATTAATATAGTAAGATTTATTTACAAAACAATAGTAAGATTTTGAATTGTTGTGTATTTAAGTAGAATCACAATCTCAAAATGTTATTTCTATCAGACCAAAATATACGCACATTTGATATGCGACTTCTAACACTTCCGATAATGTTATCATATTTCACGAGGCCATGCACAATTCGTATGCTTGAGTCGTGTTCTTTACTAGGGTCCAAATGTTTAAATATAGTGTTTATTGTTATTATGTTCTAGATGGATGAATAAATAAATAAATAAGTTAATTGATCTCTATGTCAGATGATAGCTATACACTGCTCATCTTACGATTGCAAATATCAACATGTACCCTCAAGTTAATACATATAATGAATGTAGGTTGCTTCTGTAATTTTTGACCTATTATTTCATTTGAAGGACATATATTTTTTTTTATTTGATATATTCTTATTATTGGCAAAGTATTTTATGTGGCAAATTTCATCGTGGTGCCGCTTTTCCTACCTTTTCATTTTTTCTAATGTTTGATTATGTAATGCATTTTTTTTTTTTTTTTTTTGTTTTTTATGTTTGCAACTGTCTTTATTTCCTTCCATTTTATTTTCATTAATGAATTCTCTAGATCTAAAAGCGATCATAATTTATTATTAATGTAATATCCTTTTTATTATGTTTGTAACGGTATAGTGTATGTGTGATACTGCTTTTTTTTAAAGGATTGTTCAAATAATTTTTCAAAATATGGCATAATAATAAAAGAGTCATTTACAATAAGGTAGAAAGATGTAAGTCTTATTACAATTAGGTGTAAAAAATTTGCACAGAAGCACAATTTTTTTTGCACAGAAGCATAAAAATTTGCACTTTTACACCTGTTTGTAATTTTGCTAATTTTTTACACCTATTTATAATTTTCCCATAATAAAATACATAAAATTATCCTATTGAATTTGTCATGTTAATAAGTCGTCCAAATAATCTTGCAAAATTTATATAAAAAAAATAGCACATTTTATTCAAATCAAACTTATATTCAAATATCACACAATATTTGACTCAATTATTATGAAAATCATTATTACTTTTCAATTAAAATATTATTACTTTTAATATAAAATGTATTATTTTTTAAAATTTTTATATTAAAATGATACATTTTACATATATTTTTTTAAAAGTGATATTCCCTCTGTCTCATACTATATGCATCATCTATCAAAAAAAGTATGTCTTATACTAAATACATTATTTCCTTAAAAAACAACAAACAATTTTAGTTTTTTTTTTTTTTATCTATCTCCCTCAGATAACTCAATATTACACCATATGTTATTATTTTTCCCATACTAACTCTCTTATTATTCGGCATAATTTTAATATAAGAGTTGTTTAACAATATTTCTACTCCCACCGTTACAATTTAAATTGCTCAAAATAAAAAAATAGACGTTACAATTTTATTTTTCCATACCTAAAATAACAAAAAAATAAATATCTCTTATTTATACTTTATGTCACCCAATTTTCCACTATAATTAAATATTGTCACTAAATTACTCACTCCAATAAAATTGAAAGGACTCATTTACACTTCATTTTACACTTTTTAATACTATTCCAGAGATAATACTTTTATTAAAATCTCTGTGTCATAAAATTTTGGGAAGAACATGAAAATTTGAACATAAATTAAAAGGGACCAGGTTAGAAATTCTGATAGAAGTTGGAAATTCTTAGAAAAGAATGAGTAGAGGCATGTATTGTAGTCGTCTGGTGAAAGGGCCCACCTCACCTCTCCCTTTCCCCTATTACGGAAAGCAATCAATAATGACAACTCACCATGAAAGTGGCCTGACAATAAGAGAAAAAATTATCCATGACACTATATTCGTAAATAATCATTACCATTTTTTTTTTCCTTTTTTACAATCATTATTTCTCAGCCATGTTGCTCTAGGTCATCAATAATTTTCTTTTAAGTCATTTTTTTAAGTTAAAGTAGAATACAAATGATGCAACTAAGACGAATAATTTTCTTTTAAGTCATTTTTTTTAAGTTAAAGGACAATACTAATGATGCAACTAAGATGAAGTAGAAAGAAAACATTGCCGCTGCTTGAGGTTTAGGAAGAATAAAGAAGATGCTCTTGAGCATTTTAGTCATTGATGGTATTTTCTGTTGGGTATTATCTCTGGGTTCTTCAATCTCGAAGAATATCTTGTTTTTCACTTCAGTAGTGTAAAAATCTAATATCCGTGTTCAATAATTGAGGTGCTGAATGTCAATTCAAGTAGGGGCATCTGGTTTTGTTCTTGTTTGGATTTTTTATTCTAAGTCAAGAAGTGCACTTTACACCAATGGTCTTGATTTCTACTAGTGTCTTTTTTAATAAATGATGACTGTGCTAAGGAACATTGATAGTAATGTTTTCATTTAAATGTAAAGTGATGATTGTAAATCTCACAGGAACAAGGAAATGAAGGTAACTTAATCGATATGGAGTATCTATCGTGTTTTATGTGAACTTGATCGTGTCTTCACCTAACACGATTATTATAAGGTGGTTTGGAGAAATCTAAGAGTGTTTGAGCGCTTGTTGAACTAACAACTAACATTTATCGATTAAAAAAAAAAATGGGTGGCCTCACATAGTTGGACAAAGCTTAAGTTGTTGTTGTCATATGCGAAGTTGGCTAATAACCTTTGGCATACTTGATTAGCGTAAAAATGGCATGATTATTGTGTGTTTAATTGTCTCAATTTGATATTATTTTCATGTTAATTCACATTTAATTGACTAATTGCATTTAATTATTTGATTTGGTGCTTTGAGTGTTTAATTTGTAGGTTGAGGCCAATTTTGAGTGCAAATTGAGGATATTTTTTGTACTCAAATCAAATGAGCAATTACATGGGGAGAAAGAGGGCCAAGAGACGAGAGCAACGCAAAAAGAATCGGGTCAAACGGAGCTCGTATGAAGAAAATATGATCGAACGAAGTTGTGGTAGGCAAAACAGACGCATGCACCCACCAGATTGGCGAGTACACCCACCCAGCACACCCACAAAATTGATTAGTTCACCCCTATCGGATTTTTGCAGATCTGTTTTCCAGCGCAATTTTGGGCAGATTAAAAGAAAAGAGGAACACGCAGGAGGAAGAATAAAGCGAGAATTTCAGAAATTAGGGGGACGCATCATTCACAGAGAATTAAAAAATTCTGCACACACAATCACACATAGTTAGGGTGTTCTTGAATTCTTTTTCAATTTCTTGCCAATTAAGTTTAGATTTTGGATTAATTCAAGCATTCAACATTCAAGGTGACATCAAATCTTATTCTTTTAATTAATAGTGGATTATTTCTCGATTATTATGCTTCCTTCTCTCTCTATTCTTTCAATTTTCACGGGTTTTCTTGAATTCATGATGATTGGCTAAATTCCTTTTGTGTTTGAGTGTGATGATCCTTGGGTGAATTAATTTTGATGAGCATGTGATTGGGTGTTTCAATTGTAGAGGTGAATAATTATTCTATTGTGATTTGCATGATTCAATTGCTAGATTAGGTCTTGATCCTTTGTTAATTGATTTAATTTGCGCAAAGAGATTTGGTTTATTAAATTGATTCTTAGGTGTTAGGCTTGGTTTTGGAAATTGAAGTAAATATTGGATTAACGCAAGGAGACTTGGTTAATTTTCATTAGAACCTACATTAGAATACGTTAATTGCTTGATTCTATTTCTTGTGATTAAGTGAGGAGACTTAGGGTGTATCTAAACTATCTTACGGTTTCTTTGATATGTGATTTTATCGGTTGATATGTGATTTTATGCTAGATAGCTCCTATTATCTCTTCTTAATTGAAACCCGATCATGTGTGATTCGTAATTAAGGATTCCTTGGTGATTTGCACCCGAACACATTTTTCTCATATTGATTATCTCTTGATTATTTTTAGTGATTAATTTTTAGATTAAATTTTGCATACCCGTGCCCGACTCTATAATACCATGCCAACTCTTAGCTTTAGGGATCCTTGCTCAACATAGTTCCTTTGGGTTCGATAACTTGGTTGTGTCTTAAATATACTTACTCGAAAAAGCTGCAATCAATACTTACTAGTAAAACTCATAAGTTGATGAATTTGGACCATTTGGTGTATGGGACCATGTAAATTGATAGGCATGGGACCATGTAAATTGATAGGCAGTAGAGTTGAAAGTTCTTGCATTGATATACGTTGATTAATCTACTCAAAAAGTATGTGTCCTTTTGAGGATAAGAAACTTATGGTCGTAGGCAAATGATAAATGTATAGTTGACTTGATATGGTGTTTGGATCCTTGAGTAATATGGATCCTCCCTCAATCTTCTTGTTCATGATATTAACGATTTGTTATGTTTTTAAATGTGAGTCTAGAGACAGCATCAGAGGGAGAAATTTATTAAGTGATGACGGAGGAACTCTTGTATCAGCTGGAGAAAGATTTGAACTTGGTTTTTTCACTCCTGAAGGTAAAGAGAATAGCAACAACAGATATGTGGGTATCTGGTACTATAATAAGTTGGTTCCAAGAACAACTGTTTGGGTTGCCAATAGAGACAAGCCACTTTTGGGTTCCTGTGGAGGTTTTGGCATTGCAAAGGATGGAAACGTAAAGCTATGGTGTGGGGATGAAGTCCCTGTCTCCATTACAAATCTTGTGAGCACGAAATATTCTGTAAGAACACTGAAGTTGTTGGATTCTGGGAACTTGATGCTTATCGATGGTCAATCAGGGTCAGTGCGGTGGCAAAGTTTTGATGATCCAACTGATACGTTTCTACCTGGTATGCAATTGAAGGATGATATGAAGTTGATTTCCTGGATAAGCCCAAGTGATCCCGGCATGGGAAGTTATACGTTCCGGAAAGATCAAAGCGGGTTCACCATACAAAACGGGTCAACCGTTTACTGGAAGAATGGCTTCCCTGGTCCGAGTATCATTAAAGATGAGTTACCTTCATTTGTAAGCCAATTGTTATTGGATTCGGCAAAAGGAGTTGATCAGAAAGGTCAAATGTTGGTTAAAGGGAATAAATCTAGTATATCTTATTCTAATTATACTACAAACAGTGGCTACAGTGACTCAAGGCTTGTGATGAGTTCTTCAGGAAAGATACAATTTTATAAATTGGTTGATGATGAGAATTCGTCCTTATCCTTTCAAAAAAAAATAAAGAAAAAGAAATGGTCCTTATCATGGAAAGAACCTGCAAATCAATGCAGTGTCTATGACTTCTGTGGGAATTCTGCTGTTTGTAATAATAAAAGTGAGCCAATGTGCCAGTGTCCAAAAGGGTTCAAGCCTGTTTCTTCAGAGGATTGGGAGACTGGGCAATATTCAGATGGCTGTGATAGGGAGCCAAAAACATGCAATGATAAAGACTCGTTCTTGGAATTATATCTGATGGATGTTCCCGGTGAAGCTATACCATTTGATCAAGCTCAAACTGAGGAAGAATGCAAAGAAGAGTGTTTAAACAAGTGCAAATGTAAGGCATACTCGTTTTTTACAACATATGTTAATGTCAATGACAGAGAAACTGGTAGATCTGCTCCAAAGTGCTGGACTTGGGCGAATGAAATTGGAAGTCTTCATCAGGACTACAACGACTCTAGACTTAAACTTTTCTTACGTGCACCTCCTCCAAATTTAGGTAAATTTACTACGTAATCACACGTGATCACTCCTTCTCAAACTACCATAAAAAGTAAATTGTCATTGTTTACCAATGTGTCGTGTCGTGTCGTGTCTTTGCAGCCATGGTGAAGCCGGGGGAAGAATCAGAGGCACCTACAAACAAGTCTCGAAAAAGATATGTTATTGTTATCGCTGTTACAGTTGCTGGAGTTATACTAGTTGTTTTCTTGAGCTATATCTTATGTCAAATGAGGAGGGCTAAACGATCAGGTAAATATATATATGAGAAGCAGAGCTCCATTTGCACTAGATGCCTGACGTTAGTTCCAGTCCAGTTAAATATTTTAGATCAATACCATTTCTTGATTTCCAGGAAATCAAGAGGGTGCTCGAGATACTCCAACGCTTTTCTCAAACGAAAGTAAAAGGCAAGTGAACAAATTGATGAATGAAAATGAGATGCAGATTGACGTTCCTTTTTACAATGTGGACGTCATTTTATCTGCTACGGATAACTTCTCAGATGCAAATAAGCTCGGGCAAGGTGGATTTGGTCCGGTCTATAAGGTCACTACATCACTTTTTTTTCCTGCAGTTTGTAGCTTTATGTAGCCTCATGATAATCACTCTTGCAGGGAAAGTTTCCGGGAGGACAAGAATTTGCAGTGAAGAGGTTGTCTAGTTGCTCTGGTCAAGGAATAGAGGAATTTCTCAATGAAGTCGTCTTGATTGCCAAGCTTCAACATCGAAACCTTGTTAGGCTCTTAGGATACTGCATCAAGGAAAACGAGAAAATTTTATTATATGAATACATGCCTAATAGAAGCTTAGACAGCTTCATATTTGGTTAGTAATATAGTATATTTTAGCATTTCTTCACTTCATCTTGATTAGCCCAGCCTTAAAAAGGATTTTGTCCATGACATTTTTTGGTAGATCAAAATAAACGGTTGCTACTAGATTGGAGGAAAAGGTTTGACATCATCTTGGGGATAGCTCGAGGGCTCCTGTATCTTCACCAAGACTCAAGGTTGAGGATTATTCATCGTGATCTTAAAACGAGCAACATTTTGCTAGATGAGGATATGAACCCCAAGATATCCGACTTTGGCTTGGCAAGGATAGTTGAAGGAAAAGGTACAGAGGCAAGTACTACCAAAGTCGTGGGGACCTAGTAAGTCTCGTCGTTCGATTTGGCCGGATATTAAACCATTTTATGTTTGAATGTTAACATTGTGTTGGTTGGATCCAGTGGCTATATGTCTCCGGAATATGCTTTGGACGGTATATTCTCGACCAAATCCGATGTGTTCAGTTTTGGAGTTGTCATTCTCGAAATAATAAGTGGAAAGAAGACCACAGGATTTTATAATCCGCACGAAGTTCTCAATCTCTTAGGTTATGTAAGTTTCTGGTTTTTCTTTTTACTCATTTTAGAGAAACGTTTTTAATTTTTAATTAATTTTCTAGCAAAAAAACACTACTTTATAAGTGTTTTTCTTTCTAATTTTTAAAAGTAGGTAGTAGTCTGAGTCTCCTAATGGTTTTTTGGCCGGCAGACATGGAGATTGTGGAGTGAAGACAAGGCTCTGGAGTGTTTTTCTTTCTAATTTTTTGTAGTAGAGTCCAATGTTTTTTACTGGAATGGACAAGGACAAATCCCAATGTGATGAAGTGCATACAAATAGTGATGAAGGCATTGATTGTGTGTCCAGGAAGATCCGAACGAACGTCCATCAGTGTCTACTATTGTTATGATGCTTGGCAGTGAAAGTAGTCCTCTTCCTCTGCCATCTCAACCGGCCTTTGTATTTAGGCGACCTCTCTTCACTACTGCGTCTTCCTCTTCCTCCACCAAACCGGAGATGACCATTTCTATCGCACAAGGGCGATGAATTCCTTTCTCATTTCTTATATAATTGCTTTTTCTTTTTGCAGTATGAATGAATAAGTTTAGTTTTGGTTTGCCAGAAATTTATTTATGCCAGATTTTATGCCAAATGGCAAAAATTTTATCCCGGCTTTTCAATTTTATGGCCAAAAAACATTGTTTTTTTTTCATGGAGCAAATGTGAGACGGACTTTCTTTTGACACTCCCGGTTATTTAAACTTTTTGGGGAGGAGGCCCCTAAGTGGACAATTTAATATGGGTGCCCCAAATCAATTCATTCTGAGCCTTTTTTCATGGAGCAAATGCTTAGGGAGGTTGAGAATTAATCCATTTATATTGATTCCTTAACATCTTCTTCTTTGTTCTAAGATTATTGATTGTGTAGTGCAGATTTTGGTTTCGAAAAGTTACACCTTATCATTGCTTTTTCTTTTTCTTTTTCATAATCATCCAAAACAGATTTATGTTACTTCGCTTGATTTGAGCAAAAAGATAAAGCTTCTGATGATGTGGCCACTCATCATAGATGAAAGCATGGTCAAATGGACATTGGTTCTATCATCCTTTTGAGAGATAGATTTAGAAATTAAAGCTTATTTCTTCAAAAATTTGAACTCTACCTTTTTTAATTTCTTCTGCGATTTTGATTTTGGAGCAACATCATGTTTTGAAAAATCTAAATTCTCAAACTATTCTCAAATAAAAATCACGCTCCTCTGTTAAATTATTCTCTAAAAATTGAGACTCTGACTTGGTGGTCAAATTTTGGCGTGATTGAAATTATTCTCTTAATAATTAATGAATATTCTTGTGTGTATCTATAGATAAAACTTTAACAAATAATTCAATTCAGAAGTGTGATGACGAGGTGTTTGTGAATATTCGTCAATCGTCATAGAAGGAAAGCTCTATTTTTATACCTCCCTTCAATTTTTCTTCAAAATATAAAGAGATATGTAGTGTAACTCCCTTTGCAAGACCCACGATCATCACAAACCCACCACTCCTCGTTCTCCTTGGATCCAATTTCTTGCTATCATACTTGCAATCCATTCTTGAGAGAGAAAATATAAATAAATAGAGAAGAAACGTATAATAAAAATGAAAAATCAAAGAAAGAAGAGAATTCTACACTATCCCACAAGCTTGTAGCTCGCAGTTAACTGCAATTATAACTTTTCTCATCTCTAATGCAACTAATAGATGCAAGATCGAAGTTGTTTCTCGGTTGAGATTCAAGAAAAGGAGTAAAAATCATAGAGGTTTATTGAAAGAATTCCGTCTTATTTAAAAGTCTGAACTTATAGAGAAGTTGAGAATTAATTCATTTATATTGATTCCAAACACTCCCCTCACTCGTGGGCCGAATTTATAACCTCTACCCTCTGGAGAGGAGGTCCATCGAGTCCACAATTTAATATGAGTGGAGTTGCTCTTAGCGGAAATCGAACCTAGGACCTCTGGGCGTGAGCCTTTGTCTCTGATACCATGAAAGAATTTCACATCATCTAAAAGTCCGAACTTATAGAGAAGTTGAGAATTAATTCATTTATATTAATTCCAAACATTTATGGTGGTTTCAAAGGGAATTTTAGGAGGAATGTGAGTCTATGACACAGTGTGTGTGAAAGTGATGTGCTCTCTTGTGTTATTTCTCTCTATTTTCTACTGTAGGGGTGGAAGTATCAAGTATATAATAATGAGGGAGTGCTTGGTCTACACCTTTGGAGTTAAGGAATAGCAATGAAAGGAGAGTGTGATGTTTGGTTGAGAGGAATCAAATATTTGATATCTTAAAAGTGAGTAATGAAAGGCATAGATTCATTCCTCACCATTTTGGGAGGAATGAAAGTCATTACTTTCTAAAATTTCATATATAATTTTTTAAAAATTTATTTTATCTTCAAAATTATTTATTAATATTAATAATAATATACTAAGCATGATTATTATATAATATATTTTTTTAATATTAAAAAAAAGTTAATAATAATTTTAATTATCAATAATTTTTATTAAAACCAAACACTTTCTACGGTAATGATAGTCATACCTATATATAAACCAAACAACTCAACAATAACTAACATATCTATTACCATTCCTCACTACTTTCAAGCCTATTGTCATTCCGATTCCTTTCAACAAACCAAGCACCCTCTGTGTCACGCCCCGATTTTTTATAAATATAGATTTTAAAAAATAATTAATAATTTTAATATAAAAGGCGTGAACAAAAAGTTTGACTTCAATAAAGGGCTATATATTTATTTGACAGTAAAAATTACTTTGACAAACAGCGGAAGACTTAAAAATTATATGACCTCTCAAAAAAAATTTAATTCAAAATGTCAATCAAATAAAAATAGGTTTATCTCATTAAACATCAATACGTTTTCGTAACAAAATAAACTAGTTTGAATCTTTTCTTTAATAGCAAAAATTTAAAAAAAAATAAAATAAAATAAAATAAAGGCATCCACCGCCTCTCCTCGCCATCAGCTCCTCAATCTGAAAATATTAAAATTTGTATGGTATGAGCAAACCACTAGCTCAGTGTGATTCCCTTGTCAAGACTAAATATAACATACAAATAAAATGCATAACCACAAACAATTATGAAATTCATATATTGGCACATATAAGATTCTTATCATGTAAATTTATTATGTTTCACGGTTTTCCCAAGGATCTCTTTTAAATCCCACTGGGTCCCCCACGAAGACCTCTTTTAAGTCTCGTGTTGCTTTCCTTGTCACGCTTTTCCTAAGGATATCTTTTAAATCCCACTAGGTCCCCCACGAAGACCTCTTTTAAGTCTCGTGTTCTTTTTTTATGCATGCCTTTAATAAATTTATTCTTTAATAATATCATTCACTTTCATAACACATATATGCTGCAGATAAACAATTTATTCACACGAAATATTTAATAAAGGCAAGTAAACCACACCTTAAATCTTGATCAAATAAGTTGTTCAATCGATCGAGTAACTTAATTATCACGTTGAAGACTCTGAGTCTCTGATGAAAGAAATATTTTGTTGGCATCGTATTCGGTGGTTTTAGGGTTCACGAATTGGTATTGTATTTATAGAAAAAAAAATAGATTTCTTGTAGAGAAAGATTGCAATTTATATATCCAATAAATATCTCAAATATCTAAATAATAAATCTTTGAGATTTAAGAATTTTAAAAAAAAAAGATCTAAAAGAAAATTTAAAATTAATAGTTATCCCTATAATTTTGGACTAGAATATTTTAGTATATCTATATAATTATTGATTTTATTTATTATTATATATAAATAATAATTTATTTTAAATTTTTCGGGGTGTTACATCATTTCCCTCTTAAAAAGAATTTCGTCCTCGAAATTAGTAACATCGATAAACATGCATTCATGTGGTGATATAAAAAAATAATATCATGCATGTAAATAACGTACTCCATAGCATAATCTTGACGTAATATAACTTTAAACTTTTGAATTGAAACATAAAACATAACATGTAATGCATGTACCTTAGAGAGCTGAAGCGGGAGATGGTGATGGAGGACCTTTACTTTTAAAAATAATTTCTCGTTAAATAAATACACTTTAAATAATTTTGACTCCTAAAGAACAATTTTTTTTTACAAGTCTACAAGAACGTAGACCTGGCTCTGATACCACTCTGTCACGCCCCGATTTTTATAAATATAGATTTTAAAAAATAATTAATAATTTTAATGTAAAAGGCGTGAACAAAAAGTTTGACTTCAATAAAGGGCTATATATTTATTTGACAGTAAAAATTACTTTGACAAACAGCGGAAGACTTAAAAATTAAATGACCTCTCAAAAAAATTTAATTCAAAATGTCAATCAAATAAAAATAGGTTTATCTCATTAAACATCAATACGTAACATTCTGAAATAAAATAAACTAGTTTGAATCTTTTCATTAATAGCAAAAAAAAAAATAAAATAAAATAAAGGCATCCACCACCTCTCCTCGTCATCAGCTCCTCAATCTGAAAATATTAAAATTTGTATGGTATGAGCAAACCACTAGCTCAGTGTGATTCCCTTGTCAAGACTAAATATAACATACAAATAAAATGCATAAACACAAACAATTATGAAATTCACATATTGACACATATAAGATTCTTATCATGTAAATTTATAAAGTATGTTTCACGGTTTTCCCAAGGATCTCTTTTAAATCCCACTGGGTCCCCCACAAAGACCTCTTTTAAGTCTCGTGTTCTTTCCTTGTCACGGTTTTCCCAAGGATCTCTTTTAAATCCCACTGGGTCCCCCACGAAGACCTCTTTTAAGTCTCGTGTTCTTTTTTTATGCATGCCTTTAATAAATTTATTCTTTAATAATATCATTCACTTTCATAACACATATATGCTGCAGATAAACAATTTATTCACACGAAATATTTAATAAAGGCAAGTAAACCACACCTTAAATCTTGATCAAATAAGTTGTTCAATCGATCGAATAACTTAATTATCACGTTGAAGACTCTGAGTCTCTGATGAAAGAAATATTTTGTTGGCATCGTATTCGGTGGTTTTAGGGTTCACGAATTGGTATTGTATTTATAGAAAAAAAAAATAGATTTCTTGTAGAGAAAGATTGCAATTTATATATCCAATAAATATCTCAGATATCTAAATAATAAATCTTTGAGATTTAAGAATTAAAAAAAAAAAAAAGATCTAAAAGAAAATTTAAAATTAATAGTTATTCCTATAATTTTGGACTAGAATATTTTAGTATATCTATATAATTATTAATTTTATTTATTATTATATATAAATAATAATTTATTTTAAATTTTTCGGGGTGTTACACCCTGAGAGTGCCTGCCACTTTTTTTTTTTTTTGTCACAGCAGAGGAGAAGATGATGGGAGGAGTGTACTAAAATCTGCTCTTATGATTAACCTATGAGAGATAGGTAATGTAAACATGGCTTGAGTTCTAAAACAAGGGAAGCAAAGAGAATATATATGAGAAATAAGTGAAAAGTGGTGATGGTTTCATAAGAATTAATAGTCACTTTTTAGAAAAATATTATCACTTTTTTAATTAAAGTTATCATTTGTTGAAAGTTCATACTCTTTCAAAATAAAAGTGATATATTTATAAGTATGGCTCGTTAGTAAACACTTCTTCCAATTTTTCATAGTTAACGAAAATTGAAAATTGATAATTGAAAAGATAATGAAATTTGTTGGTTGATGTATGTCACATTTTATTAAAAAATGTATCACTTTTCATAAAATAATATTTTTTTATTGGACTTATTCAAGCTTATTTTTATTTTTCATAAAGTGATAAAATTTAAATGAAAAGTGATAATATTTAAGTTAAAATTGATATAAGTAAGAAGTAATAATATTTACGTTATTAATAATAATAATTTTAAAGTGATAATATTTGAGTTAAAAGTGATAGGTTTAATGTTAAAGTGCTAATTATAAAGTCAAGAGTGATTATATTTAAGTGAACAATGATAATGTTTAAGTTAAAAGTTTTTAAAGCAAAAAGTGATAATATTTAAGTTAAACTGATAATGTTAAGTGAGAGGTGATAATATTTAAATTATTAATAGTAATAATTTTAAAGTGATAGATAATAGATTTAAAGTTAAAGTGATAATTATAAAGTGAAAAGTGATAATGTTTAAGTTAGAAATTTTTCATGTGAAAAGTGGTAATTCTGTAAAAAAAAAAAAAAAAAAATTGGTAATGTTTAAGTTAAAATTGATAATTGTAAGTGATAAGTAATAATATTTAAGTGATTACTAATAATAATTTTAAAGTGATAATGTTTGAATTAAGAGTGATAGGCTTAAAGTTAAAGTGATAGTTATAAAGTGAAAAATGATAATGCTTAAGTTAAATGAAAAATAAAAATATTTAAGTTAAAAATAATAATTTAAGTGAAAAGTAAAAATATTTAAGTTAAAAATAATAATTTAAATGAAGTGATAATGTTTGAATTAAAAGTGATAATTTTGAAATGAAAAGTGATAATGTTTGAATTAAAAGTGATAATGTTAAAATGAAAAGTGATAATGTTTAAATTAATAGTGATTTGTAAATTTGAATATAAATTAAAGTGATTTTTCAATGTATTTTAGTTTTTTCAATATTTCTTATTAAATATTCGGAAGAGATTTTTTCAGATAACGGATAATAAATATTAACAATAAGGTTTGATTTCATATGAGGTGAGTGTATGCATGCACTCATTTTCAAAATAATAGTATTCTAAAAACTAAAAATAAAAAATAATAATATATTAACTGAGAAATATTATAATAGAATTTGAATGCATACATTCACTCATCTCACAAGAGACCATCTACAATAATAATAGTCTGAATGTATCTTTAAGAAGAGAAAAAAAGAAACACAACCCAATGATGCCAAAGGCCCACTCGCACAGTTGCACATATTGATTTACAATAATGTTGGGCCATCCATTTTTCTATTTTACATGGGCCGCCACAATAAATTTAAAATTGATCCATTCATTAAATGGGTCAAATGAAGATTCATCTCACAAAATGAGATCCATGAAACGGTCTCATACAAGACCTACCCCAAGTTTATTAAGCTGCCCTGCCTTGATCGCTTTTAAGAGTTTTCGGCCCATTTTTTATTATATTATTTGTTCTATATTATTTTTTTATGAATTTCTGTTACGCATCATCACTCATCAGTAACAAAATTCCTATTCAAACAGGAATGAGCTTCAGAAATTAAAGTCTTGATTTTTTTTTCTGTTTCAAAACGATGACCAAATCAGTCAGAAGGCATCTTCATTCTGTTGCGCCTGATTTTGGTTCTGATACTATTGATTGGATCTGGACGGACTATATCTTCGTGTACACTCTTCATACTAGTATGAATATTGATAATTTTAATGTGACATGAATTTTGAGAGAAAAAATATATTATGATAAATCTTGTTTGTCGACTCATTTTTTTTAATTGAAAAAAAGGTATTTTATTAAGAGCTAAATACCATTGGTACAAAAAAAAATACAAACTTTTATAAAAGGTATCAGGATTAAAAACACACAGACATTCTAGCTAGGATTATTAATTTTTCTCTGTTTTATTGAAACCGTTAGTTTAGAATTAAAAGTATATTATATTATCAAATAAATTCTCAAATTATAAATTAATTGTCAATTTAAAAAAATTGGGTATAATTTAAAAATACAAAAAATAATAATTTTTTCAAACCAAATACTTCCTCTGTCCAATTAATATTAATATGCATAAAAAAACTTTTTACACGGACTTTAAGAAATATTGATAGTTTATATATAAAGTACACATGTTAGATTAATTAAGGAGTATTGTGGGGTTTATTTATTAATTAAATGATTATTTATGAATAAATCAAATTAAAATTTGAGTAGTTAGATTAAATTTTTTATTCCATTTTTTAAAAAATGCAAACTTAAATTGGACGAACAAAAAAAGAAAGTATGCATTACTAAAATTGGATGGAAAGAGTAATAATTTATGTAAAATTTTAAATAATATAAGGAGTACTGTGGGGTTTATTTATTAAGTAGTTAGATTAATTAAGGAGTATTGTGGGGTTTATTTATTAATTAAATGATTATTTATGAATAAATCAAATTAAAATTTGAGTAGTTAGATTAAATTTTTTATTCCATTTTTAAAAAAATGCAAACTTAAATTGGACGAACAAAAAAAGTATGTATTACTAAAATTGGATGGAAAGAGTATTAATTTATGTAAAATTTTAAATAATATATAAATAAATAAATATAGAATGTAGATAAAATTTAAAAATTCACAATCTTCTTCCTATATATATATATATTTCATAACAAATCTAGAAAAGATATTTTGTCCTTGGTTGAGTAAATGTTAGAAATGATTGGGGAGGCAGAGGGGACAAGTAGCAGTTCTCTATTATTTGACGTGCCCACTGTCCATGCGGCATTTTGCATGAAGGCCACGTACTACTCTTTCACTCCTTTGTTGCCACTTGCCATCACCTTTATTATATTATTTTCAAATTCTTGCTAGCTGTTAACTAATTTCACGTTCAGCAAAGCGACAAACCCCAATTTAATATACAATTTCATGCTCAGAAAATGTCCCTATAAAATCTACCATCAATTCTCATCTCAGATTCACAAATTCATAACCTTTCAATAAAAGTTCCCAAAAAAAGAAGAAGAAGAAATATGGCAATCTATCAAACACATTTTAGGTCAATTAGTCTGCCTTCAAGGTTACAATCCACATCAACAGATTTCGAAAGCGACCTGCAAAAGCTCAAATCTTTTCAGGTTTCTGCAAACTCAGACGCCATTCAATCTGGCCTTCTGACGATTTCACAGCTGTACAATTCCGTGGAGGAAATCACACATCATCAAGATGAGAAATCAATGGAGGAATCAGTGGAGTTGGTTGATGCTTGCAATGCAATCAGAGAAGTCTTTCAAATGATGAAAGAAAACATTCAAACCCTTCAATCAGCGCTGCGAAGAAAGGGCATGGGTTCAAATCTACTAACCTACATCAACGCCTATTTCTGTTGCAGAAAGAGGATGAACAAGTCCATAGCCAAGACCCTGAAAACCCTCAAGAAATCGGAGCAGACGACGAGGAGAAATGGAGATTGTGTTTTCAGAGAGATCACAAGAATTAGCATGGCTGTTTTCAAGAGTATTTTGTTCTTCTTATCTTCGGGGGCCTCCGGCGGCTTGTCATTGGTGTCGAAGCTGATGAACAGGAGAGAAAATGATGGGGTTGTAAGTGAGGTAGAAGATGTTGAATTAGGTCTCATGTCTCTTCGGAAAATGAGAAGCATTGATGGAATTAGGGTTCTTGATGTGCAGAAAAGGTTGCAGAAACTTGAGGCCATTGTTGAAGGATTTGAGGGAGAGTTGGAAAGATTATTCAGGCAATTGGTTCACATTAGGGTTGCACTTTTGAACAACATCCTTACATAATCATTAAGAATGTATAGGATTAATTGAGGATTTTTGTAGAAATCAATATATTGATATTAAATATTAATTGTTAATGATATATATTTAATTAATGCATATATACATATGCAGAAAGTAGGAGTTCAAATATTTTTCATCGCATAGTTGTTAATTTTTGTAAAAAGTCCCAAGATAATTAAAAGAATTTATTTAGTATCATAATTCTTAATTATTTTTCGATTTTAGCCTAATTTTAACCATAAAATCGTTAATTTGATCGGAAACTTGCAAGCTATGATGCACTGATTTTTTTAAAACTACCACGATACATTATTGGTTTCGCATCCACCCCTAAAAGGAGTGAAATTCGCGAATTCGACTGTCATTTGTCGAATCGCTAATAATAAGAATAAAATTAACGCATTGGTGAATTTGGTGCGTTAATCCACCTTGATTATTAGACATTGTCATGCTATTCAACATTAAATATGTTATTTAATTGAACTTTATTATGTAATGTAATTTAAATTGACAATGCGATATTCGTTTTAAATTGAATCCACTATTATAATTTATGTCATGGCATGTTAGAATTTGAATTGTTGTTTTGTAACTTAATTAGATTAAATTATTGAATATGTTTAAGTTTTGGATGAGAGAAATATGTGAATTAAATTTTTTAATTTTTAAATTTTTTAGATGTTATATATAATAAGATATAAATAAATAGACATATATCCTTGACATTTAATTTGAAAATAAAAACTACTTTAAAAAATTATATATTTAGATTATAATTTATATTTAAATAATAAAATTTCATAAATTGAAAACAATTCTAAATAAATTCTATTTTTTTTAAGATTATTACAAGATATTGTAGGTGTGTATATATGACTGCTATATGAGCAAGGGTCAAAATGACACGTGGACATTGTTGTATGGCATTATACACGTGTAAGGATGGTATACTAGTATGTGTCGAAGTGTCATGTGAAGATTATTGTATTGCATTGCCTTGTAGGCGTGTATGAATAATATACAAGCACGTGTCAATTTAAATGCAACGTGGATATTGTATGACATTGTAAGCGTGTGTGAACTGTATATGAAACGTGTCAATATATATACATACCACGTGGATATTATTGTATAATATTGTAGGTGCGTAGAGAGGTACATATATAAACACGTGTCAAAGTGCCACGTGGAGATTATTGTATGGCATAACAGACGTGTGTGACGATGGTCTGGCTATAAATGTCGCAGTCCTATAAGAAAATTTTATGAAGGGCTAAATTATTTCTTTTGATGCTTCTAGCTAGGGTTTACAAGCGCCGTCAACTCCTAGGGTTGACATGCGCCACCACCTCCCATCAGATTCTTCCGACGCCTCTGTCTCCATTGAGCCTCAGGTAGATATATATATTTTCGAATTCTATGGTAGCTTTACTAGATCATAGATTTTTTACAAAGTGAGTGGTGATACTTTTTCTAGAATTGTTGATGTTTTATAGATCGATATGCATCATTTCGATAAAAGTTTGATATTGATTTGTTCACTTCAGCGATTGTGATTGCAGATCTCAAATACTTTGAATCAAAATGTTTAGACTTGATCGGTGGATCATCGACTTTGATTTGGTGTTGTTGTGTGATGTTATTTTTTACACCTATTAATTTGCTAGATGTTGTTCAATGATATATAGAGGTTCTTCACATATAGTATTGGTGACTGTCTGTTTGATGAAGTTCATTTTCTTTGCGTTTTGAAAATAAATTGAAGGCCGATAAGGTTTATAAATTATTTGTTTTCATTATTTTATCATTGATGTTAAGTTGGAGTCTTTGAATGGTATTTTATTTGCTATTGGAGTCTATGTTTGGCAAATTAGTATTTAAATTAATATATTTTTTTTTTTTTACAGGAAATTTATGGTCGCTATCCAAAAATGCGTATTGGAGTAATATTTGTCATCATGCAATATCCCGTAAACCACACGAGAGAGGTAATCAATCTATTTTATAATTTTAAAAAATTCTTTTCATAAAAAAATATGTTAATTGTTCCTTAATTATTTGAAATGAAATCTACGTTTCTTCCTTTTACATCATTCCAATTCCATTTTTCAAAATCAGCGAGTTGCATTTATTTGTTTACCTTTACATGGGTTGGGCCCAACAAGGCAACAAATGCATTTTTCTTTTTTTAAATGATCTAAATAGGAGAATTTCATAATAAGGCTATCAAATTATTGTTTTCATTCCTGTAAAAAAAAATATATATTGTTTTCTTTTTAAAATGTCTAAATTAGAATTAAAAATGTATTTTATATATAGAAATAATCAATTTAACTTCTGGTTTAGTAATTGTTTTGTTTATTCAAAGTCTGACTTGATGAATTCGAAAAATGAGATATTCACCATATATTGAATTGAGAAAAAAATTGAATTTGAATTCCAATTGATACACTTATAAATTGAATACCTGAATTTAGACATAGTACTCTTAAAATGCAATTTGGATATGTATTTAATAAAAATGCCTTTTGGATTGAAAATACATGTACATATTTTCATGCTATTACATTAAATGCAATTTTTGAATGATTGAAATAAGCCTACATTATGTAGTATGTTTATATATTTAAAAAAATAAATTACAAAATTTTTCATTTTCCAATTTGAGTAAGATTTCATGTTCTTATTCCCAGGTCCACCACACCAATAATAACAATAATAATAATACCAGATTACAAAAAGACAAATCTCAGTTCTCAATTTATTTCCTCCAAGCCAATTCACTTCATAGAATCAGCGGCCACGTTGTTTCCAAAGGCAAACTCTTCAGGCAGCGAATTATGTCGTCTCCTAATGACAAACGGTAATAAATTTCTTCTGCTCTCTTTTTTATTTCAAATTTGTATTAGGTTTTTGGGAAAAAAATGTTGATGCTATTTGTGGGTGCACATATGTTTTTGATTTGGTTCACTAAAAATGAAAAAAAGTGTGAGTCATTTGCTTTTTATAGATATAATTAATAACAAGTTAACAACCCTTAAAATGTCATAGAAATATTCTGGTTTAATTGATTTGATATTATAAAAATAAAAGTAAATTATTTTACACATAAATTTGAATTAATATTTGATGTTATGTGGGTGAATTATTTAATTTAGTCTTAGGGTTAGTTGGTCCTTCTCAATACAGTCCAACACCTCACTCTAACATACTAAAAAGTTCAATAGTAATTTGTTAGTTACATGCTTTTTATTGATTAATTTATTATCCCTATTCTAATAAAATTCTGATTTTCGGTGTAACTGATTTTTTTTTCCAAAGCTTGGGCAATTCTGATCTGCCAGAAGACGTCATTTTGGAGATTTTACTAAAGATGCCTGTGAAAACACTTCTGCGATTCAAGTGTGTTTGCAAGAAGTGGTACAATATTATTTCCAGTCAGAGTTTTGTGAAGGAGCACTATGCCCACATGAGCAATAAAGAGCGTCTACTAATTGGTCGATTCATACATAATGCGTATCACCAAGCATACACTTTAGTTGTAGACATACCTTTTAGGGTGTGTTCTTTTTCAACTCGAGTGAGATTTGACAAATTTGAATGGAGAAATAAAGTGGATGAGAGAAATCCTGTGAATAAGAAATCTGTGGTATATATAGTTTGGGATAGGGGAGTAGACTGGATGTAATTTTATGTCAAATCAAAACTTTTAAGTGATGATCAAATATTATTTTATTGTAGTTTGAGGAGATAGAGTTGCCAGATTGTGTTAAATCGAAATGGGGATACCTTACTGTATGCAAAGATTCAATAGCTCTATTAACATGGGATTTACAAAAGGTTGGTGCAGTTGAAGTATGGGTGATGGAAAAGGAAGAAAGGTGGAATAGAGTTGCAGATGTTGATCCTTTTGATGACATAATCTGTCCGGTTTGTTTGTGGAAGAATAATGAGCTCATGTTCCTATCTGTCACTTCACCCTTTACTCTGTTATGTGTACCAAAAATATTAAGCGTCCTGCAGCAAGACTGGGACAGGACACTTATTTCATAAGTTACGTGTTCTTCTACAAGGAAAACCTTGTTTCAATCAAAGGAGAGGGAGACAATTGCATGGTTTGGGATGCTTTTGATGACACGTTAAGGGCCGCTTGGTTGGAGGTATTAAAAGTAGGTAATGGGAATGACTCATTAATCATTCCTATTGATGATGTTTGGTTATATTTACAATTTGGAATTGATTTAAAAATAAAATAATCGTTAATTTATTTTGATTACATAATCTCTCTTATAATTAATCATTTAACAATTATTCATTTTTCCTCAGCTCAAATTTTTTCTCGCTCAAATTTTTTCGTGCTCAACTTTCTTTCCAAAATTCATCAATGGGAATGAATCATTAGTCATTCCCATTACCTAATTCTAATACTCCCAATTAAACGGCCCCTAAGTATTGCTTGGGAAGAAGAGCATTGACATTGTCCAACTGGGCACCCTCATCAATTTGTATATGCTTAAGTGGGGGTGGGAGAATGTGTTTTTTTAGACCCGGGATTTAGGAAGTTGTGTTTTAAGGATAATTGCTTTTCAGTTTGACAAACTAAAATATTAAGAGGCTGTCTAATTGGGGTATTAGGATTAGGTAATGAGAATGACAAATGTAGGTCATTTTCCCATACTGACCAGTCTAAATTTGTAAAATTTCAAAATGTACGGGTCTATATTTACAGCAAAAAAAAATAATATTCTACTTATGAAAAAAAACATATTTCCCCTTATGCTTCTGCTCTTATTGTATCTCCATCGTAGAAAAAGCTGGAAAAAAAACTCAAAACAATATTTCTTCCATGAGTTATTGATATTTCTTATCTTATACTTCAGTCAGGAATATTTTTGTTAATAGAGGTGGGAAATTTATTCTGTAATTCTCGGTTTAAATCATTTTTAAATGTGAAACAGTCTGCTAAGTTATATGGGCCTAAAATGTAATTTTTCTAATTAAATTTTAAGGTTGAATATCCATTGTACTTGTTTTCTTAATATTTTAGTTTTTTTTTTTAAAAAATAAAAAATTAAATGGATGATTTATAAAGTTAAAAAATCAAATTTTATCTACCCTTATCTTCCGAACGCAGTCTAAGTGGAGTAGAGGTTTTTACTTGTTGGACTTGATAATAAATATTAAGGTCCCGTTTGGTGACCATGATAAATGCAGTTTACAAATCGGAGCAAAAATGCGGGGTTATTTATCTGCTTGCTACAGTAACCCAGATGTACAAATGCAATTACCCTTTTGCCCCTCGAATATAAATATTTACCAAACCCTAATTTCACACAATTTCACACCCATTTCAGCCACTTCACTTCTTCCTCTCCTCCAACCCATTTCAGCCACTCTTCGTTTTCTTCTCCATCTCTCCCGAAAAAGTTCCCATTTTAGTCCATTACAGAAATGCCCCTCGAGCCACATGTTCTGCCGGAGGAGTGGACGTCGTCAACCACGTGCTTCGTAAGCCACCGCGGGTAGAACTCTACAACGGTGGCCCTGGCTACCGGCGTTCCGACGGTGGTCAAACAAAGGGCGGGTGATCCATCAAACTCTATCTTCCAAACACAGGATAGATCTGAGATCAAAGAGGCGGTGCTGGATTAAGGCTTCGTGACGATGGGTGAAGGTCGTACGGAGATGAACCAGTGGCGCGAATGGTGGCTGAGCTCTGGCCAAGCGGGCGAGTCGTGCTGATGATGAGGCGACGGCGCTCGATGCGGTGGAAGCGCGACAACATATTAGGTTGGGGATGAACAACGCCGACATATATGAACCCCGGTGTTTGAGGTTCTCTTCGCTGCTCGCGAACCATGGTCAGAGGAAAAACATTTTGCACAGAAACCGCAAAAAAGAATGTCAAAAAACTCACAAGTTGAATCAGGTTATATAGACAATTTTACTTGTGGATCTTAATAATGTGTTTGTTCATATAGTATTTGTTAAACAAACTGAACAATGTAATACCTGTATTATTGATTGTGTTCATGGATGAGATTTAATCTCTTCTTTCCTATTCCCGAGATAATTGGTCATTTGTTTGGATGTATTATTTACTTGATCATAGGAGTATGATTTTGTAGGCTGTTATGTTGAGGAAATGCAGAGATGATAGTTAGATTTTTGCATCAATGGGTTGAAAATTCTCTGTAGTTTCAATCCAAAGAATATTGTTCCTCTTTTTTTCCCCTAAAATTTGGGGTTTCCTCCTTGATTTATTGAGATCGAAAAATTTGCTCACTGATTAACGCCAGTTCAGCTTTAGATTGTAGTTTTTATTGGAATTGATCGTGATTGTGTTCCTGCTGCAAAAGAAGGGATTTCAGAGGGTATAAGGGGTATTTCCATTGTTTTTTGAATAAAGTTTAAAACTTATCTGGTAATAAGAGTAGGTCAACCAAACACATGTAATTCAAATCTATGCTGACAAGAAATCAGTATGTTTATTTAGGTGACTTATCTTGAAGATTATAATCTTGGCAACCAAACAGGGGCTAAATATAATAAGCTTCAATTTTATTATATACTCCCTCTATCCCAGTTTTCAAAGTGACTTTGTTAAAGAATTATATCACAGTAATAGTTGTACAAAAGTTGTGTTACTATGAAATAACCGTTAAAAAAATTAATTGTGAAAACTGATCGGGACGGAGTTAGTATAATTAAACAAAATATTTTATTATATTTCACTTCGAGTAAGATTTTATGTTCTTATCCAGGACCCCACCTCACCTATAATTTCAGTTTTTTTTTTTTTTACCCCAATAAGGCCCAAGGCAATTCACTTCATAAAAACCGCGGCGGCGTTCTCTTTAAACCGGCGATTCTCCATTGAGTGGTTATCAACCTCTTCAGGCAGCAAATTATGTCGACTCCTAATGCGGAAAGGTACTGCTCTTTTTTTTTTTACTATGGATGTTTAGGCGGAATATAAAGTTTCGGGTTGTATTTTAATTTAGATTTATTTATATCTTTCAATTTTGTTTTCTTTAATCGCTTTGAAAAGTGAATTTTGTTTCGATATGTTTTGAGTGTGTACAGATATGTAATTCGCACGGATTAAAAGGAAATTTATTGCGATATGTGGATATTAATTTGCTTGTGCAGATTTAGATTTGCAATGAAAACTAGCTAGGGTTTCACATTGGTAGATGTTATGCGTTACTGTACAAATGTGTGTTCTTAATTTTATCATCATTCTAATTTCTGATCTGTATTCAGGGTTTTGGGAAAGAAATGTTCATGTTTATTTAATTTTATGTTATGAAAACAAAATATTTTAGTCAAAATTTGAATTTGGCGTTATATGGTTGAAAAGAGGGAGCTGGGGTTGGGTTGAGGTGATTGAGGCCCGCTCCGATTGCTCCGTGCTAGATGCATTTAAAATTTCCCTATAAAAAAAATTCTAATAGTTTTCTTACTTGTTTTTTTTTATTAGATATAGTGTGTGTTTTGAGACTATTGCAAAATCAAAAGTGATATTAAGTGATTTATGTGAAGATTGTTTGGAAATAAAGTGATTCGAAGAAGTGAATGTGTTTGCAAAAATCACTTCTCCGAAATCAATTTTAGGTGCTTAATATAGTAGTTGCAAACACTTGAGAAGTAATTCTTTTCAAAAAAAAAAAAAAAAAGTAATTTTACTTTTAGTGTAGAGTTTGCAAACATGCTCTTAATATCCCTTAAATGCTGATCTTTTGAAGTTTGTTCGAGAAGCCCGGGCAGTTATTATCTGCCAGAAGACCTCATTCTGGATATTTTAGTAAGGTTGTCCGTGAAAGCTCTGTTGCGATTCAAGTGTGTTTGCAAGAAATGGCACACTACTATTGCAAGTCACAGTTGTGTGAACCAGCATTATGAGCACGGGAGCAATAAAGACCGCCTATTTGTTGGTTGCGTAAAATGTAATGTATATGACCATATCAATATATATGTCTATACATACGCCTTGTCTTTGGATGATACCCTTAGTGCAGATATTTGAAGAGCCTGCTCATCTTCAAATTCCCAATATGTTGGGGGAATTTATGGGAGCTGTGAATGGCGTTCTGCCTGGTTGGTAAACCGAGTGGGCTTGCTCTGTTGAACCCTGCCATGAGGCAGTTTAAGCCACTCCCTCAACGACCTGATGTGATGATTGTCGAACCACATTTACTTCCTGTGACAACGTGCTTGGATTCGGATTGGACCCTTTGAGTGGAGACTACAAGGTGGTTTCGATTCTGTATTTGTGGGACATAAGTGCAGACGCCCTAGTCTGCCCTCCTCTGGTTTCTGTCTACAGTTCGGGTAGTGATTCCTGGAAAAATGTGGCTTCTTTTAAATCAAGGTTTAGGGCACATACCTCTTTTGTAACCTATACTTGAATGGAGCTTATTATTGGACCTTAGGCGATTTAAATGGTGTACTTGCATTTGACATGAGCACTGATAAGTTTGAAAAGATAGAGGTTCCAGATTGTGTTATATCGAGACTGGGACTCCTTTTCAATAGCTTTGCTAATAAGTCTGTTGCGAAATATGTTATCATATGAAGTATGTGTGATGGAAAAGGAAGGAAGCTGGAATAGTGTTGCAGTTGTTGGTCCTTTTTCGGACATGACTCATCCGCATTTTTTCTGGACCCGTAGATCGGTGTTGACTCAATATAATATCTGTACCAAAAACAGACGGGCTCTTGCAGTTCTACCGGAAGAAAATTTAATCTCTAGTGTTTTCTCCTACAAGGAAAGCCTTGTTTCAATCAAAGAGGGAGGCATATTACATAGTGCTTGGGTGAAAGAGAATTAACGTTGTTCAACATGGTACCCCACATCTATTTATATATGCATGCTTAACTGAGTGCTAACTCTTCTAGTAGCTAGGTCTTATTTCATGGCATTTTATTCACTTCTGTTTATGATTCTAAGCTAAACAATATGACTTCTTAGGGGTCGCTTGGTTGGGAGTATTAGAATTAGGTAATGGGAATGACTAGTGATTCATTCTCATTGATGAATTTTGGAAAAAAATTTGAGCACGAAAAAATTTGAGCGAGAAAAAAGTTGAGCGGAGAAAAAATGAATGATTGTTACATGATTGATTATAAGAGGGAGATTATGTAATCAAAATAAATTAGTGATTATTTTATTTTTAAATCAATTCCAAATTGTAAATATTACCAAGCATCATCAATGGGAATGATTAATGAGTCATTCCCATTATCTACTTCTAATACCCCTAACCAAGCGGACCCTTACATGAGTTGGAAAAATGCTAATCCCTTATTATAGGTTGACAGTTTATTTTGTTGTTCATGGTTAAATCATTTGTAATTTTCATAATTCCACTCAGTTCATTACTCTCAACAAAACCAGATGATTCACTTCTATGGTCACCCAACTACTAATCCGGCCGGAACAAGTTCACATGGCTACTGACTACTGTGACCAGGGGAGGAGGGTAGCTTTGGCTGGGGAGGGCTACAGTTTTATGTTGCTTGCTCCCAATTTTAAGGGAATTATAGACATCGTGGTCGAAGAGAATCACTGGCTTTGGATGCCCTCTGGAAGACTAAAAAAGTTCCAACAATTTTCTAGCATGAAGTATTCAGATTTTCCTCCCACTCCACAAGTGACAAAACAAAACCTTGAATGCCCGTTTACGTTGAGTGTTATCCAAGGATAATCCGGGATAAAACTTCAAGATTTTTTTAATCTCGGGTTACCCTCAAAGTAAACGGGGTGCGAGTGCTGTGTTTATGCTGAAAAACGTCGGAGCAGTCAAGCCATGAGCTGCCACCACCTGACCCTGTTGTCACATCGCGTCACTGATGATTTCCCCTGTTATTATTGTATTATTAATATTATAGGTACGGTCTTTTAAATTTACAAATGTTTATTGTTTCGGTTCTTTTGAATATTATTTTTATTGCATTGTTTTATGTGGTTTGGGTTTTCAGAGGGATCATCGAATTTGGAAAACGACAATTGCTTGATCAAAATTTATTCATGTAAAATACATTTTTATTATATTTCTTATTGTTTCCTGCTTATCGATTTCTTACATTCTGTGAGACGGTGCCATGACATATACAACATTTTCTAATTTCAATGCCTAAATTTTGTTACACGATATTAATTAACAAGATCGACAATCAAATTGCACTTCCTAAATTATACTACCCGTTCAAAATGTATGTCATTTTAACTATGTGCTTCATTTGCAATTTGAATGTCTTTTTAATTTTTCAATAGTAATTAATTAAATTTCTTACCAAACCCTTCTCTTTAAAGGTAAATTATATAATAATAGCCATTAAAGTTTAATGTAAAATTTCATAAATATTAACTTAAGAGTATAGGAGGAAGTCCATAAATTTTTTAATATATTGTGTATTAACACACTTTTTTAATAGGAGTATTATACGTACAAATCAAAGAAAGCAAAATTAATATTAGTACTAACATAACCTATTTTCCCCCCACCCTCCCTAGCTAACATGCATAAACTATATATATCAGCTCATCCAACATGATCTAATAATTCGACCAATATTGCAACACAATAAAATACATAGCAATGCGGAAATCAAATTACAAGAGAGATGGAGTGCCTGCTGAAACAAATCTTCCGGCAAAAACTTGAACCTTCCGGCAAAAACAAATCTCCAGTAGAACCTGTTCACCTTTAAGTCTAAAGTCAGTTTTCAGTGAAACTTGTTCACCGTATGAAATTGATACCATTACATTCATTCAATAATATCATTACTTTTATAAATTAATACCATAACAGTTTAAACCATTACAGTAGTTTATAAATACAATGGTATTATTAATTAAATATTCTTAAATTACTAAATTAATATAATAGTATCACTTTCATAAGTCAAACAAGTTTCATATAATTTAATTATATGGTACATTTCCTAAACAATTATATTGGATAGCATATCAAATTAGAAAGTTCTAAAAAAATGGCAATTCACAAAATTTCCCATTAATAATATACTACCGTCGTTGCATGACGAAAGAGCACGCATGCAGACACATTCCCCTACTGTTTGATCAAGTATCATATTCAAAGGGAAAAAGGAAAAAGAACACAAATTTTTCTCGTGGATAAGCATGATCAGTTTAAACAGAATTAAAGACTTATCCCTATAATTTCTGGATTCTAAATTTCTGCATCGATTAGATCACGTTGTCTAGGCCTTCTCATTCCATTCCCGATTAATCTGTTTTAATGGGATCTCCTGTTACACAATGATAATCTTTCTATTAACCACTTATCATGGATCACAACGCAAGAGAGTCCGCATCTCACGTACCGAACTTCAATATCAATCTCAAAAGCCCGAAACGCCGCATATGGGTCCCGAGCCCGATCATAGTCGGGGCGGGGCCGTCGGGGTTGGCGACGGCCGCTTGCCTGAAGGAGAAGGGGGTACCTTCTCTAATCTTGGAAAGATCCCACTGCATAGCATCTTTGTGGAAGCTGAAAACCTACGACCGTCTCAAACTACATCTTCCCAAACAATTTTGTGAACTACCGTTAATGCCCTTCCCGGAGGAGTACCCGACGTACCCGACGAGGGAGGATTTTATCCGGTACTTGGAGGAGTACGCTAAGAGATTTGAGATACGGCCGGTTTTTAATCAGAGGGTGGTGGGGGCGGAGATGGATCAGGATCTAGGGTTTTGGAGGGTGGGGACGGCGGCGGAGGTGGAGTTCGTGTGCCCGTGGCTGATCGTGGCGACGGGGGAGAATGCGGAGGATGTGGTGCCGGCGATCGAAGGGATGGAGGAGTTTGGGGGTAGTATTGTCCATAGTAGTGAGTTTAAGAGTGGGGAGAGTTATATGGGGAAGAAAGTTCTTGTTGTGGGGTGTGGAAATTCGGGCATGGAGGTGTGTTTGGATCTGTGCAATCACAATGCTACGCCTTTCCTTGTCGTCAGAGATGCAGTATGGATCTTTACCTAGCTAATTCTAGTGTGTATGTGTGTTCTCTCTCTTGTTTTTTTAACTTCATTTTCTTGAGTTTGAAAGCGGATATGGACACACACATATATTGTTAATGGTAGTGTAAGTCTTGCATGAGACTGTTACGGGTTGAGATGAAATATAATTTGAGAATGAATTTTAAACACTTGGAAAGTTTCAAGTTTAGCTTCATACTTTGTTTAGTACTCATATTAAGAAGTGGAGGAATGAGTAAGAATTTGATGGGTAATTTTATAAGTATTTATGTATAAAGTAAATAAATGAGTTGTATGTGTTGACCCCAAATAATGACATTTTGTGTAAAATTGAACATATTGTGGGTGTGAAGTTTATTTTGTGTAAAATTGAAGATATTGTGAGTGCGGAGTTTAGAGAGAGTTTTTATTTTAATGGTGTGGAGCTTATTGTAGGACGGACGGAAAAAAAAATGTGAATCTAATTTCGGGACGGAGGAAATACTAGTTTGTGAACTGTCTCACTGTAAGGCTGTCTCACACAAGTTTTTGTAATCTTATTTTTGATCCGCCAGTTATGATAAAACCCAGTTGTAATGAGGACTCTGTCTTTGTGTTTATAATATCAACCTTAATGTATACCATTTGTATATAAGGTAGTCATGTATATTTTCTTTTAACATGATTACATACATATAGGTTCACATTCTGCCAAGAGAAATGTTGGGAAGATCAACATTTGGTGTGTCAATGTGGTTGCTGAAGTGGCTTCCCATACGCGTTGTGGATCGATTATTGCTAATAGTATCAAGGCTGATGATCGGCGATACGGCCCGGTTCGGACTTGACAGGCCTCGATTAGGCCCGTTAGAGCTCAAGAACCTCTGTGGAAAGACCCCAGTAATTGATATTGGAACCTTTGACAAAATCAAGAGTGGAAAGATCAAGGTACCAATCCTTCAAGCATTTGTGTTTTAATAAGATTCCGTTTTTGTTAAAATGGCATGTTTTTTGCCCAAGATATCACATTGAAAGAGTTAATTGTGTGTTTTGTTAGATTATATCATGTATGCTCTCTCTCTAGTTACAGCATGATATATTATATACTCCCTCCCCGGAAAAGCTTTCATATGTAGGAGGATATGCACTTTAAGAAAAAAGAGTAATGATTGAGGTTTAGATAAGTAATTTTTGTAAACTTTTATGTATCAAGTAAAAAAACTTTATTGGGTTATGTGTATGTAAGAGTGAAAAGTAATGACATTTGTGTAAATTAGTGAAAATTGTGAGGGTGGAGTTTATGAAGAGTTTTCCATTTTAAGAGTCTGAAACTTGTAATGGGACGGACGAAAAAGGAAAATGTGAAAGTTTTTATGGGACGGATGGAGTACAAAAATATATAAGTGTGATTAGTTGGATTGGCATTCATTTCACTAACAGTCTATTCCTTACTCGAGTCCTGCTTTTTGAAATGTTAGCTTACTATTCTTTATTCTTTAAAGCCAATATATTTTTTCATGTTTTAAGCAGTACTGGTGATTTAGGATTGTAATTTAGGAATATACTTAGTCTATGTAGGTTTCAGTTTCGAAATCTCAAATGCTATCAATTTTTTTGTTGAGCCACGCTGTACATAATATTTCTCTGGTTTCAATTGGGATTCCCACTAGTCGACTAGTAAGATTGGTGCCCAGATTGGTTCCCATTGGTGAAAATACTTTCCACTATAAGCATATATAAGCATACACATGATGATGAACTTTTCAATGAAACAGCAATGCAATAGCAGAATATGGCTGCAAATTGATATTTTCTTTGATTGCTTTTCTGCATGATGTAAATGAAGTCTAGATAACTTACAGATGTCAAGCTAGTATTAAAAATCACAAAGAGACAATGTAACGAGTTAACAAGTTTTTTGTCCCTTAACTTGCCTACCGTTTAATTTTGGTTCCAAAGAGATTATATTTTTCGTTTTATTCACAGTGAAAAATTAAAAGCCGTTTCCTCCTATGTTATGTGAGGATTTCCTTTTGATCCAAAATTGAGAAATAGACAAGTTATGGGGGAAGAAATTGGACATTTTTAGATGACATAAAACAACATCATTTTCAATTTTGCGGTGATTTTGGCCAAAAAATTGACAGTTTTGTAAATATTTGGACTAAATCGAAAAAATCAACTTCTTTGAAACCTAAATTAATTAGACAGTGAACTAGTATCTAAAGATATTTGAAACCCTATCCACTGATTTCCTTAGCTGTGATCGGGTTGTGCTTACATGCAGTCAAGCTTACAATGCACTCCGAAGAATTATCCGGAGAGAAGTTTGGTACGTGTGTCCGCAATTTGGTCTATGCTAGGAACATGGAGATCAACTTGAAGAATCATTATTTTTCTTCATTTTTTGTTCATTTGCTTAGGAAAATAAAAAATTGTTGGCTTTGTTATGGCAGGTACTCCCCGCAATCAAGAAACTAAAGCATCATCATGTAGAATTTGTGGATGGAAGAACTGAAAATCTTGATGCTATAATTCTAGCGACTGGATACAAAAGCAATGTACCCTCTTGGCTAAAGGTTATAATTCTATTTTGAGTATAACTTTTTTAAGGACTGTAATTTAAGGGGCGGCAAATAAGGATTATAACTGCAAAACAAGGACTATAACCCTCCGAGCTAGCAAGTTAAGGACAGTAACTCTTAAAAGTTTTGAATTTAGACCAAATCAGTCCTAAATAAGCCGAAACGGACCCAGATCAGCCCAAATTCAAGTCAAAATGTACCAATTAGCCTGATTTGAGCTAAATTTGCGACTTTTAAAAACTATTGTTCTTTAACTGTCAGCCCAAAAAGTTACGATATTAAAATAATTCTAAGTATTCTCTTCTATTATATAGTTTAACATCATAAACTTAAAATGTAAAAGTAGTGGAATATAACCAGGTGGCTTAGCCCACTTGGCCACGGGGTTCCTCAGAAGACGCGGGTTCGATTCCCTTTGGGAACGAATTTGGAGTTGGAGGTATAAGGAGGCTTGGAGAATTTGGAATTGTAAAAGTAGTGAAATATGGGTCGTGTTTGGCTGATTTTTTTCTTTTTTCCAACGCAGGAAAATGAGATGTTCTCAGAGGAGGATGGTTTCCCTAAAAGTCCATTTCCAAATGGATGGAAAGGCGAAAACGGATTATATGCAGTCGGGTTTACCAAACGTGGCCTTCTTGGAACATCCATGGATGCCAAGAACATTGCAAAAGACATAGAAATTTGTTGGAGAGCAAGTAGAAAGAATCTTGAAAGCCATATTTTGGTTGCAAATGAAAGTGTGTGCACATGATTGATATTTTTAATATAGGGAGCAGCTACCGATCAAATGAAGGACTGATTAGATGAAGGAAATGCGAATTAATTGCAAGGAACTAATATATTTTCCGTTCTCTGTCTCCGATATATATTATATGATTTCTTATTTAAAAATCTTCGCAAATAATATTCTCTAAACTTATTAGATTCGTATTCTCAGTTCAATCTTTTTTTATACGAGTCACTCTCCTGTGAAATTTAATGAATGAAATTTGTACAAAGACAGGTTGGGAGAACTAGATGCTCAAGTTGGAATGATCAGGAGGTTGCTAAGAGAGAGTGTGGTTCACCAGACAGGTTTAAGCCCTCCAATTATTACTCCCTCCGTCCAATAAATTTTATTCCCACTTTCTTTTTTTTTCTGTCCAAAAAACTTATCTCATTTCATTTTTAGAAATAACTCTATCTCACACTACTTTATCATCACATTCTAAATACCATATATCCTTTATACATAAACTATTAATATTCATTAAAACTCGTGCATATACAAAGAGGAATAAAATTACTGGACGAAGGGAGTATTTGGGAACTATTGACCTCTCCCGATCGAGGGTGGAAAACATTGCATAAAAATAGGTTTATAGAATTAAAGAGTAATAAAATATTACAAGGTAAGGTTGGTTGTTAAGGGCTTTCAAGTGTCAGCAAAAATACAATATTTATTACACTAATGTTATTTCTTATGTTGTAAAACTTACCACTATTCGAATATTTTGAAATTGGTTGTTGTAGAGAGCTTGTTGTTAGAGCAGATAGATATAAAAATAAGCATTAATTTTCCATGGTGATTTGGAGGAAATACATGATGCAAAACAAGTTATCGATGCTAATTGTTTGAGGGTAAAGGTGAGCTGTATGTAATTTGAATTGTTGGAGAGCAAGTAGCTATAAAGAATCGTGAAAGTCATATTTTGGTCGCAAATGGAAGTGTGTACGCATGGTTGATATTTCTATATGAGTTGTCTAGTGTAAATCAGTTTCACTCTAAAATTACCCCTCAAATTTCTACTATTCATTCTCATTTTTTTAATTTGTGTGTTTTATTTTCTATGAAAATTTTTATGGGACGGAGATGGAGTATTAGTTTTGAATAATATTAATTATTTCATAAAAGAGTATTACACTACAAGAAAATAAATTTGGCTACGGAATATTTTGTAGGAAATAATTGCAACTTTGTAGCCATTTATATTTGCCTACAGAATACCAATAAACAAGATTATAGGAAATTTGCTTGCATATGAAAATGTAATTCGTACCAATATACTATAGACAATGGTCAATGTGTACTAAAGTCATTTTTTAGGATGGTTTACCATGGACTATTTTCTAGGTATTTAATTACTTTTAATTGTTTCGTTAGTTATTCTATAGATGAAATGTTGTAAAATAAATCATAAAAAATTTGTAGGTAAGGCGTAGGCAATTCTCACTATTCAACAAAATTAATTTTGTTGAAAAATTTTGTAGCCAATTCATTATTTTCTTGTAGTTTAGTTGAAGGGTATTATTTATTTACTAAACAATATTAGTTGTTTTACTATAAAATACTAATTGTAAACCAGTTTTACGGTGAAATTCTTTTGTGAAATGGTGTTGTTATATTATACGGAAAAAAATAAAATTAAAAGTATTTTATCACTCATAACACCTACCAATCTAATTTAATTTTCTCTGATTTGCCATTGATATTATGCTATGTCAATCATATCCACGTCTCTGTTCATAGATGCTGTACCTAATTCCAGCTCAACAAAATGTTTAATTATATCATCTCATTAATGGAATATAAATAGTGTGAATCATGATACACTATTTTTTAATTATTTTTAGTTATTATTGATAGCTACTTATTATTAAGAGACAAATTTAGCTATGCAGGTATCCGGCGGTACATGCATGTACATGCGGCCAATTTAAAATATTAGCATCTACTCCATTTAATAATTATTTCATAGTAATACGTTTATAAAAGTTGTTTTATATGAATGATATGCTAATAAATATTATTAACTAGCATACCATTCATATAAAATAATTTTTATACACATATTACTATGAAATAATTCTCACACAAAAATCGTTGAAAAAATCAACTGTCCAAATAGATATGGGACGGAGAAGAATTAACTTCGAGAATACCGTTAAATTGATTCGGATACCATTAATGACCCGCAAATATTTAACTTGTCTATCGTGATTTTGAATTTGGACCCACATTGTGTACACTAAAAAATAGTGTGCACAATATTTTACTTAATACTACATTGTAACTAAATTAATACTATACAATATTGTTAATATTACACTGTAACTAAACTAATATGATACAACACCTGAAATAATACTACACTGTAACCAAATTAATACTATACAGTACCTGAAATAATACTACACTGTAATCAAACTAATATTATACAGTACCTAAAATAATACTACACTGTAACAAAACTTTGTGCACACAATCTTTTATTGCACACAAAATGCACACAAATACTACTCATCAATCAATTAGTCCCAAGTTTATATACACAAAATTAATTAACAGACTGATAAACATGCATTAATTAATTATCAGTAAGGATATTCAGAAGCGTAACCCTAATTCGAACCAATTGTCTGAATAATCTTTCCAACCCTCCCTCAAATCCTTCAACAATAACCTCAACATTGTGCAACCTTTTCTGCACATCAACAACCCTAGTTCCATCAACGCTTCTCATCTTTCGAAGACATTTGAGATTCAATTCCAAGTTTCCTACCTCACTTTCATCATCATCACCACATTTTTTTATCATCATCACCTTCGTCTTCGACAAACACAAGAACACCACAACACTCTTGAAAATCGCAATCATGGCCGCTTTCACTTTTCTGAAAACACTGCTGAAATTTCTCTCTACAAATCCACTCTTCATTATGTCATGGTGTGATTTCTTGAGGGCTTTTAGGGTCTCGGCTGCGGATTTGTTCATTCTCTTCCGGCGGCGGAAATACAATCCGACGTCGTTTTGAACGCTGCCCTTTCGCCGCAGCGTTGATTGAAGAGCTTGTACGTTTTCCTTCATCGTTTGAAGCAATTCTTTGAAATAGCTGCAGTAATCTAACAACTCGACTGACCAAGAAAGAGATTCCTCCATCGATTTGTCATCAAGAAAAATGGATTTGTGTTGAGATTGTGCGATTTCCTCCACGGAATTGCAAAGCTGTGCCATCCTCAGAAGGCCGGATTGAATGGCGGCTGAGTTTGCAGAAACTTGAAAAGATTTGAGCTTTTGCAGGTCGCTTTCGAAATCTGCAGTGGGTGTGGATTGTAATGTTGAAGGCAAACTAATTGACCTAAAATGTGTTTGAGAGATTGCCATTTTTTTAATCAAGTTTTCTTGGGAGGTGATGAATTTTTGGAGATGAAGATTATGTATATTTATAGGGACGTTATCTGATCTAGATTTGGTGTAGACTTCAATATTTAAAGAGGCATAATTTATATAACAATAGAGTGATTAGGGATGGAAGAAATACCGAAAATACTAATATACCGACGTTACCGTGCCGAAAAATACCGAATTTGCAGTATACCAAAAATTTCGGTACGGTATCGGTATAGAATTTTTAAAATTTTCGGTATATGGTATATATCGAAATATCGAAAATATTTCGGTATTTTTGGTATTTTGGTATATACACTATACCGAAATATCGTAATCATTTCTTTAATATAATTATTTAATTAATTTATTTATAAAATACATTTTTTTAATTAATTGTTCGGTATGGACGGTATAATCGATATGATTCGGTATATAGGTATAATCGGTATGTATGAACGGTATAATCGGTATGATTCGGTACGGTATAGTATACCGAAATATTGATACGGTATGCGGTATAAAATTTTTTAATACCGATATTTCGGTATGATATCGTTATGTTTTTATAAATATCGAAATTTTCGATACGACATACGATATTTTCGGTATACCGTACCGATCCATCCCTAAGAGTGAGCGAAATGTAGGTCTACTACTACTACGTGGCTTTCATGCAACTGCTGTTTGCCAAGTGGACATATAGAAAATGCTGGTTGTCTCTTTGCCTTCCTAATAATTGCATGGTGACTTCATTCAACCCATGACAGATCCAAGGAAACTCTATTTTATATTGGGAACATGAATCTGGATGCATTTACCAAAAGCTATGAATTGTTTTCAACACGTAATAAATAAGGCGAAAATTCGCCGCCTATCATATATGAGACGGGTCTCACCCGTCACAATTTACATGAGTATCAAATATATTAATAGGGATATCAAAATATATATATATATATATATATATATATATATATATATATATATATATATATATATAAAAGAATGTCAAATGCTTGAAAATGAGAATTGAAAAAAAAAAAAAAAAATTGTCAACAGGAGTACTAAATATGTGAGCAGGAGTATCAATATATAAGTTGGGGTAGAAATAAGACACATCTAATATATAAGATCATCTCACCCAAGAGTGTCCCAATAAAACAAATGTACCCTGTCTTTTGATATATGGGTGGGGATCTTTCTCCCTGAAATTGAGGTGTATTTTAGTACTCTCTTTATTTCAATTATATAGATTTGTTTTCATAAAATTAAAATATATAGATTTTTTGTTTCATATTAAATATGTTTTCTTAATTTATTTACTAATATAATTTTATTCATTAATTATGTTGAAAATTATAATACTTATTAAATATGATTATAATAAAATTTTTATTTATTTAATTTGTCTTTCTAAAAAATTGTTTAATATCAGTCAATATAATTGAAATAAAAATAGTATTTATTTGGATAAAGACCTTAGCAAATATATTATCCCATTTCAATCTAACTATTGCTTTTTAATAATATTTAATTTGCAAGCAATTCTCTTGTAAAATATTTTTTTACGCATATTAAAAAAAGGAGTAAGTCTTGTGTGAGACCGTCTCACGGCGGACTCACTTTTTAATAAATTACTATCACTTATAATATAAAATGTATCACTTTTCAATTTTTTATCACTTTTATACTAATTTGTATCACTTTTTAAAAAGTGATAACAATTTATTAAAAAGTGACCCCGTCTCACGAAATGAAATGCGTGAGACGGTCTCACACAAGTTTTAGCCTAAAAAAGGGATAAAAAATTTGTGGATTCTAAATGGATTGAACGGGTCAAATTAATTTTCTCTAACTATCGTGTTAAGGCAAAATAAGAAAACTCACTCCAAATATAGTATTATAAGTACAAATATGTGTTATTATAAATACAAATATGTGTTACTAGAAAAGAAAAATTCCCTTATTTAATTGCTCTTCACAATTAATCATACGTCTTTTTATTTTAATTAGATGCTGTCTAATTCCAGCTAAGAAAGGTGCTTAAATTTTAATCATATCATTTAATAAAATATAAATCGTTTATTCAATTTTTTTATTAATTATTATGATTATTGCCACGTGTTATTAAGAGACAAATCCAGCTAATTACGACTGGCTGCAATCGTGCGTGGGGGCTACGGACTGAGATTTTCGCCGTTTTGTCATGCATGTATGTGACGGTACATATACATTTTGGTGATAGTTTGGTTTGCATGATTAGGGCATCACAAATGAGTTAACATGTGATAGTTTGGTTTGCATGATTAGGGCATGACAAATGAGTTAACATGTGCTGACAAGTGTTAAAATGAAGTTAATCGTGTCTGCCGGATAATTAATGAGGGAAGGTTTGATCTCATATGAGGTGAGTGTATGCATGCACTCATTTTCAAAATAATTGTATCCTAGAAATTAAAAATAAAAAATAACAATAAATTAACTAAAAAGTATCATAATAGAATTTAAGTGCATGTATACACTCACCTCACAAAAGACCCATTCATGAGGGAAATCAAACGGGTACTCCATGTTTTCATCTTGAATAAAATTTCTCTCATGATGGTATGATACCCTTTCTTGTACTATATGTCTATATCTAAGAAGACCTTTTGATACAATTATCTAAAATATTTTATTGTTTCAATGGATTATAAAAATTTAAATTTCAAATCTTGTCGGAGAAAAAATCAATTTTATCCTATAGGTTAGATATTTAAGTGTTGACTTTTTAATTGATCGGTGTCATCAAACTTAGCACTATCTTACCAAATCATGTGTTATAGTATGGATATTCACAAACCCTCATGTACAATATTATACGGATCTAAAAAAAAAAAAATTAAATTCGTAGAATTTGTTCATACGTGACCTTTTTGGTCCTTTTTTACCAAAATATACTAAATTTTTTCTGAACTTTTTGCTTTTTCTGAAATAATTTTCAAAATCTGATTATTTTTTTGAATTTTTTCCGTAACTTCAGTGTTTTTTCAATTGAAGTGGGTTAAACTGAACCCCATGTTCGAAATTGGTTGTTCGAAAATTTTTTTGCAATTTTTTTTTATTTTGTGTACTTCATATTATATAGTGAAATTTTTTGTTGGATATGAAATTTAGGCAGAATATTTGATTAACAAATAATTTTTGTGATTTTCTAAAAAAATTTGTAGATTTTTTTTTTGTTCCATGCTTTCTAGAATTTTTTTATTTTTATTTAATATATTCTAGAATATCTAACTCGGTGGTCACTATGAGGGTGAATGGGAGAAGAAAATAAAGAAGAAAGGAAGTGCATCCTGGAAATATATATATATATATATATATTATATATATATATATATATATATATATATATTATCATTAATTAAAGGCATGTACATGTTAGACATTTCATAATTTTTTTAATTTAAAAAAAAATGAAAGTGTTCTCTCAAAATTGGAGGTGTATGTAACCGGGCCCATGCAACAAGTGCGATTGGCCCAATATTGTAATTTTTTTTTATCAATTGGTGGTGTATATAACCGGGCCCATGATATTTATTGTAATTTTTTTTATCAAATTGTAACATGTAATATTTTTGTTATCCGATTTCAACCTATATTATACAAAATTATTATATTCTACGTTGTAATCGGATAACAAAAATGATAAAGATTACAAATTGATAAAGACCATAGTACAAATTGCAACCAAGAGTCAAATCTCCTCCCAAGTATTATTCACAATTAAGTACATTTATCACCTGCAGCTTCACTTGAAAAGCCAAACAAAGACATGCATAAAATTTATTGGTGCATATATACTAGTATTATATAAGCAACAAGTCACATATCTATTTGTCCATCCAAATCACACATCTGAGGCTCTTTCCTTGAATGAGCAAATCAAAAGCTTTATTAATGTCTTCAAAGCCAACCTCATGTGTCACAAACTTATCAAGCTCTAGTTCCTGCACAAACATAAACATGCTGCTCAAACTTTCAACGAAACATGAGAAGATCAATGAACATTTCGAGCTACCTTATCCACGTATCGTTTAGCTAGAATTGGTATATCAACTTTCGGTTTAAGACCTCCAAACAAGGATCCCAAGATAGTTTTTCCAAGATGAAGGACCTCAAAAGAACTGAACGTCAACTTCGCGCCAGGTTTATCTACCCCAACCACGATTGTCTTACCCCATCCCTGTTAATAGGTGGCACGATATCAGATGTATGAAATTAAGTGAAATCGAACAGAACTTTTAGTCTGCAATCGACAAATATATGTTAAGTGAATAGTTTATATGCATATACGTGTGTGTATGGATATGCTCACACACATTTGAATATAAACAAAACCACCATTGATACTGCAGTAGCTGTAGAATAGTTAAAATCTATTTCAGTCCCATGAAAAATTATGAGACCAATTTTGCACCTCACGTGCCCCAAAATGACGTCGTACTTCAAATTTCAGTGACTTTGGGACCAAATTCGGACCAGTTAATGAGTTGCTGGAATAAATTGTAACCTTTTATTACCTTTTGTTAAAAAGCAAATTTATGGGACCAAAATGGATTTTAACTCTAACACATAAAACAGAGTAGAAACCTTGCGGCAGCAAGCATATGCTTCCTCAACCACGGATGCGTTTCCAACACACTCAAAGCAGTAGTCTGCACCTCCACCAGTCATCTCATTTATGATCTGAAAACAGAATTTGGGAATAAGTAGATAAATTTTAATGAGAAACTTCTCTAATTTGTACATTAATTCAAGCCTTGGAGCATCTAGCTAGAACTAAAATCGAATTACCTCGCTTACACGCTTTTCACCACAGCTTGTTGAGTTAACAAAATCAGTTACTCCAAATGCTTTACCTAGATGGTGGCAGAACATAATTTAGTACATTTTTTGTGTAGTAAATTAATAAGTTATCCTACCACGAAAAAAGCGTATAGTCCTTTTCAAGTTGTAGACGTGAACTTACTCGTTTCAAATTTTTCAGGGTTCACATCAACACCGATGATTTTAGATGCACCACATAATCTTGCCCCTTCTGCAACCTTCAAAGAATCTAGCTGTTATAATGTATCACATGAAAAGAGGTTTAAAAGAGTGAAAATTCTTACTGCTAATCCAATTGATCCCAGGCCGAAAATGACAACCGTAGATCCTGGCCCTACATTCGCAGACCTCCAGGCAGCTCCTACACCTGAAAAATAAAAATGTGTATACTTAAAATGTACCATTTGGAGTATTTTATTATCCCCAAAAATCACCAAACAATTGGATATGAAACATAACTTAAAGATTATATTACTGAAGCACAAATATAAGACTTGGAATAATATGATAAACAAAATCACAGGCTTGTACAATACCTGTTGAAATTCCACAACTTAGGAGGCAAGCCATGTTTGGAGGGATTGTTGTCAAATCGATTTTGGTTACATTAGAAACATGCACAACTGTGTACTCACTGAAACTAGATACGAATAAGAAATGGTGTAAAGGCTCTCCTTTCAGGTCTGTAAATCGGCTCGTTCCATCATGCATCCAAGGAGAGACCTTGAATTGAAATTTTGAACAGAGGTTGCTTTTCTTGGATATGCAATCTGTACAATTCGCACAATCGGGCAGAAATATCGGAACGACTGTATCGCCCTCAACAAGCTCAGTAACATCATCACCAACACTCTCAATCACCCTATAAATACATACACATCATACAGAGAGAATGGTTCAGTTTGGAATTAATTCTACCTGAATAATGACTAAATAGACATTCCAATATAATTATATCATCAAATAAAGATGTATTAAGTATGTTCTGATTACCAATAATGATCTAACTCATTTCATTTGCTGGCAAACAACAGCAATCACCACTTAAGTAACAAAAATTAAAACATAAATAAAGCCCATCATTCTCTTCACAACTGGAAATTAGTACATCGTTTTAAGAAATTGGGAACCCTCATTAAAACACATGGATATGATTATATGAAACTGCATATGAATTCAAAATTACCCGACAGCTTCATGGCCTAGAATTCTTGGAAAACACGCCGGAGGGACCTTACAAAACAAATTACTACTTAGAAGATGAAGAAACACAAAACCCAGAGTTTATACACAACAAATTTGAGATGAAAAGGAAGGGTTACATACTTTAAGATTCAAAAAAGTGACATCGCTGTGACAGAGAGAAGTGCAAATGATTCTGATGCGAATTTCGCCGGATTTAGGAGGGCCCACAATCACTTCCTCCATAACCAGAGGCTCTCCAGCTTTCCTAGCCACCGCCGCTGCAAACCACCACCGTCGACAACTTTTTACACACACAACACACACACTGAGCTATAATCTCACTTGAAGTCAGAGTAATTTACCTCGGCATTTGATGGGCTTCCCTGCAGTTTGATTGGATTCAGGTGCAGCGACGTCCATTTCAAGGATGAAATTGGGAGTGAGCTGGTACTGATTTTGGAGAGGGAGGAATATGTTAATGGTGATTTGGTTAGTTGCAGGATATGGTGAAACATCATTAGCGAGCAAGTAGACTAAATATAGCAGAAAAGGACAGGATAAAGTGTTATTGTATATTTGTATCATTAATGCTCTGTTTTTAAAAGTGGGAGAAAAGGCAAAATAAAAGTCTTTTTTTTTTTTCCTTACCTTTTTGTAGTAAAATAATTCATATCTTTGTTACAAAATTTGTATTTACTGCATTGCATGACCCATATTTCTTCGGGATTTTATCAGTTCAAGTCCTGAAAGATATATTAATTATCAATTCGGGGCCTGAAAGATAAAATTTATTAATTCGGGATCTGAAAGATGTTTATATTAAGGGATTTTATCAATCAAGGATCTGAAAGATAGGACAATTATCAATTCAGGTCCCGAATTGATAAAATCTCTTAATATAAACATCTTTCAGGTCCCAAATTGATAAATTTTATCTTTCATGCCCCGAATTGATAATTAACATATCTTTTGGGATTTATACCGATAAAAATTCTATTTCTTACCCATCCTAAATATTCAGGATCGGAACAACAGAATGACCAAAAATTTCGATAAAAAAATGGAACGACTGAACAACTAAAATAATATGATTTTTCTAGAAAAAAATGACTAAACGACTTTAAAAAATAGTCATATCACCTTTTTCTTTGCATCTACATACCTCCACCGTCCCTTCGAAATTTTCAAAGGAAGAATTGCACTCTATTTAAGAAAAAATAGTATTTTAAGTATAGTGTATTGAGATGTGATAGGAAAAAAGTAGAGAAAAATTGAGAGAAATAAATATAGAAAGAAATGAAAGTAATTAAATAATTAAGTATTAATATATATTATTTATATATATAATACTTAATTAATCCACACATGAAGTGGATAATTACAAGGAGGAAGTTAGATAACTTCTCCTCCTTAATTGATAATGCGGTTAAAAGGGATTGGAAACCGTAAAAAAAATCGATACGTTCTTCTCCGATGAAAGAATTCACTCTCTGAGAATCCCACTCTTGACACCACCGATACCGACACATCTAAATTGTGAAAACATAGAAGCAATTCTAGTAATTGCGTTCTAGATCAACGGGTCTCAGTTCATAGATTTACAGAATATCATTTCCGCTGGTAGGTATTCTTAATTCTTATATGGAATCCAACAGTGGTATCAGAGCAAGTTGGATTTCCATTCATGTGTTTAAAATTTAATGGCATGTATTTAAATATGTTGGCATGCGTTTAAATATGTTGGCATGAGTTTAAATATGATGACATGAGTTTAAATATGATGGTACGTATTTTATGCTGGAATATATTTTTTGTGAAAACTTGATATATTCTCTGTTTACATAAGTGACGTTATAGTATTGAATGAGAATATTGTGTTTTTATAAAATCATGTTTTATTCCATGCTATGTCATCGTAATGTTTATGTAAATCATGTGATCTCTTATGGGATATTTTTTTAGAACTTGTTTCATCATGTTCTATGCATGAATGTTTAAGAGTGCATGTTTTAAGCATTTGATATTTTTTTTTGTAAGAAAGTTTTTGAAATAGAAAAATCGAATTTTGGTATGTTACGAATCTTCACATTATGTTTACACTAAGTTGTAGAGCATTGAATGAGGATTCCGTAGACATAAAGTTTGAATTTTTTGGCCTTGAAACGAATTTGTTATGATTTTTTAAAAAAAAATTTTCGAAATGGGCCATTTTTGCAAAGTTTCGTAAACTTTGGGGATTTTTTCTCGAGAATTCGATATTTTCAAAGGACTTTTTGCAATTTTTTGAAAATTATTTCAAACTCCTTTGATCGAGTCTTTGACCGGTCAAACCCGAACCGGTTGACTCGGGTCGACTCGATCCACCAACCGATTAATTGAACCGAACCGACTCGAATTGAACCGGGACCGAACGAAGTAAGGCCGAGCGGGGCGGCGGACGGCGGTGGTCAGCGCGCGGGCGGTGGCGGTCAACGGCGGCGGACGGCGGCAAGCCAACGGGCGGCGCGCGGAGACCCACGCGGCGCGGCGGTCAACGGTGGTCAACGGGCGCGTGTCACCCCGCCGCGCGGCGGTCAACGGCGGTCAACGGCGCGTGGACTCACGCGCGGGAGCTGTTTAGGCGCGTGGCGCGCGTGGCGGCGCGTGGAGGCGCGTGGGACCTCACGGAGGCGCACGGCGCGTGGGAGCTCGAAAGCAGCCCTTCCGGCGCAGACGGGCGCGCGTGAAGACTTTTTTCCGGCAAGTGGGAGCTTTTCGGATCTCGTTTTACGTGTTAAAAGTCTTTTTCGGACATATAATGACTGTTTTAAAGTACATGGACTAGTTTTTTCAAATCCTTTTTCTCAAGCATGTTTTCATAATATGCCTTATGTTCATTATAATAGTGTATGATTGTTTTTTGTTATCTCTTCAAATTATTGTTTGGACTATATTGAAACATAGTTGTTTTCATGCAATGCCTCATATATGATAGTGGGAGCTATGGTTACACTTGCATCAATAGTGAGTTAACTTATTCCACTTGAAATTGTGATTTCATGTGTTAAAAAGTTTATTTAAATTCATTATGATGAAGTTTAACTAATTTAGTCCCTGTTGGTAATTTATGGTTCAGAAATATGGGAGTCATTAGAGTTATTAGTACGAAAGACATCCAAACTAAGGATGATGTACTTAAAGAATTCATGACTTGTAAGATGAAGCCATATCACAGCATAAGAGACCATGAACTTCATATGAATGAGTTATATGTCCAATTACATTTTCTTCTGTGCAAAAGAAAATTGCCAATGTATTTAGCCGATGAGATTAAAAGTCCGGATACATGGGCGAGGACTCTTGATCCCGATTTACGGAAGGTTTTTTTGGGACAAGCTGTCTTCTAGCAAACGTGGTTTTTTTCGAGAAAAAGCCTACGGCATCCGACACAATGAGATTAATGGCTAAAGAATCAAGAGATCGATAAAAAAATAAGCTATTAAAATGATGTGCTCAAGGATGGGAGGTCTTAGATGTTTCGATGTTCTTAGATTAAATGGTAGATCTAAGAGTAAGATTAAGAACCCTCTTATAGATCCTTTAGCACAAGTTGCTTTCAATGTAGGCACTAAAAAGGTTGACAAACGTCGAGAGAATGTCCTTGTTAGACGTTTAAATGGTCGTTATTTTGTATGAATATTGATACATTTTCTTACGTGGTTATTTGAAAATGTTTGTATTCAACTTGATGTGGTTTTATGAGTTTTTTATTTATTGCTTAACTCATATATATTTTTTTTATGTTATTAAGTATGAAATCTTTTATTGAGATATTTGACATTGATTGATGATTGATAGCTTTAAGTTATTTTTCGAAATCAAGTCTTGTATCAATTTATTAGATGTTTATGACTTGACATAAAAAAGTTGATTAAACGTGTGATAATATTATTAACATAATGAGTTACTTCTCTATGAAAAGACAATGGCATCCAAGTCAATTATTGCTGAGTTGAACAAGGGTGAAAAACTCAATGGAGACAATTATGATACTTGGCGTCACAAGATATGGTATGTCTTGGACGAACAAGATGCTTTGGACGCTATAAACCATGTGATGGCTGATCCTGGAATTGGGATAGGAACTCAAGGGAGGAGGGACCAAGAAGCTTATCTCGGCGTGGAAAAAGAAAAAATTCCACCGCTCGTGGGATTTTAGTGAGCTCGGTGATTGATGACATGATTCACGAGTGTGAACAAAGATCCTACCGCCCATGATATCCGGGGTATATCTCAAGGGAAAAGTATGGTGGCACATCGATTACTCGATTAAGGCAGCTGACGATTAAGTTCGATACTTACAAAAAGAAAGCTGATCATACCATAAGACAACACCTTCGGGAAATGTCTAATATGATCAGAGAACTTAAGTCTGCCGGTCACATACTCTCTGACGAGCAACAAATTCAAGCTTTAATTCGGTCACTCCCCGATAGGTGGGAACATCTCAAGGTCAATCTAACTCACAACGAGAGCATTAAGACTTTTAGTGATGCAGCTCGTCATGTAGAGTTAGAAGATGAACGCTTTGAGCCGCCAAGCCTTCATCCGGTGCTTATTTTGTCAATCCGATTCCAAACAAGCTTCGGGCTTTAAACGTAAGAAGAACTGGAAGAAAGGGAAAAGAATAAGCAACCTAAGACCGGAATCTAACAATCCCGAGGGAAAGAAGAAGAAGAAAAAGCATGCTAAAAAGAAGAAAGATAAGAGTAAAATGCCTTGTTATAATTGTCATCAACTTGGCCACTTTGCTCGTGAATGCCCCGAGCCCAAGAGGGACAAGGTAATTCATAAGAATTCTATTTTGAGCATGATTTATGTCTCTAAGATGTGTTATTGACCGAATCTTATCCTTTGTGGATTATAGACTCGGGGGCAAATGACCACGTAACAAGGGACAGAGGAGCATATGTGGATTACCGTCGTGTTCCGAGGGGGACGAGATGGATATATGTGGGTAATAATGCTCGAGTTGAAGTCAAAGGAGTTGGGACTTGCAAACTTGAGTTGGGCAATGGTCGTGCTTTTATCCTACATGATGTCTTATTTGCTCCCGAGATCACACGGAATCTCGTTTTCGAACAGCTTCTTCTTAATTTAGGATTTAATATACTTTTTCAAAAGACATGGTTATTATTAGCAAGGATGATGTTTGTTATGGTAATCGACACTTTGTTGATGGTTTTATGATTTTAGATTGTAATAGAACTACATTTAGTTATTATCAAGATCGCTCATGTTTTCTAAATGTTTGTTCCTCTAGTGATGCTTGTGTAGACAATAACATTTGGCATGCTAGATTAGGTCATATTGGGCAAGATAGGATGAATCGACTTGTCAAGGAAGGACTCTTAAGTTCATCTTCGAAAGTCGAGTTATCCAGATGTGAACATTGTCTTCTTTGGTAAAATGACTAAAAACCTTTTCGCAAAGCTATTAGAGCTGATTTTCCATTGCAATTAATCCATTCCGATATATGTGGTCCCGTTAATGTGAGGGCACGTCATGGAGCTTCTTATTTCATTACTTTCATAGATGATTATTCACGTTATGGATATGTCTATTTGATATCTCACAAATCAAGCATTAGCTTGTTTCAAACGTTACCTAAATGAGGTTGAGAATCAAAAAGAGAGAATGTAAAAGTTTTACGAACCGATAGAGGACGTGAATATCTTTCCGATCAATTCAAGGAATTGTGTAATGAAAAAGGAATAATCCGGCAATTAATCGTTTCCTTACACTCCTCAACAAAATGGTGTTCTTTGAGAGAAGGAACAGGACATTGTTGGAAATGGTTAGATCCATGATGGCACAAGCTAATTTACCTCTCTTTTTGGGGGATGCGTTGCTTACCGCGGCTTATGTGTTGAATAGAGTGCCTTCAAAGTCAATTGCTTCAACTCCATACGAACTCGGGCGGGTAGAAAACCCGATTTAAGTAACCTTAGATCTTGGGGATCTGCAGCTTTTGTACATGATTCTACGAGTCAAGATGGAAAGTTGGGTCCAAGAGGAAAGAAATGTATCTTCATAAGATACTGTGATCACTCTAAAGGGTACGTGTTTCTCGGAGATCAAGGAGATGGGAGTGTGACTGAAATAGAATCACGTAATGCAATTTTTCTGGAAACCGAATTCCCTGATCGAAGGGGGTTCAAACATTGAACCAATTTTGAGATCGACGAAAATCACTCTACATCGATCCAAGTGGGAGTGGTTTAATAAAGAATGTGGATCTTGATAAGAGTTTTCCCGTTGAAGATCAGATGGATCTTGACGAGAACATTTTATCTGGAGAAGATCTTACAACGCGTCAATCTAGGAAAAGTTCAAGAAAACATATGCCTAAGAGGCATTATGACATTGAAGGGCACGTCTTCTTTGTGTCTCCAGAAAATGGGGAAGAAATCCCAGTAGATGAGGAGGAGCCTAGAAATATACAAGAGGCTTTATCCTGTCCGGCAAAGGAGAAATGGAAAAAGCAATGGAAGAGGAAATGGAGTCTATGAGATCAAATCAAGTTTGGGAACTTGTTGATCTTCCTAAAGGACGAAAAGCAATTGGGAATAAATGGATTCTCAAAATTAAAAGAAAGGCTGATGGATCAGTAGAAAGGTTTAAAGCTCGCTTGGTGGCAAAAGGATATACTCAACAAGAGGGTATAGATTATGAAGAAACCTTTTCACCAAAAGAGTGAGATTTGCCTCAATTCGTCTACTTCTAGCCCTAGTTGCTAGTATGGATTTAGAATTACATCAAATGGACGTTAAAACCGCTTTTCTCAATGGAGAATTAGAAGAAGAAATCTACATGCAACAACCTCGTAGGATTCATTCTTCAAGGTCAAGAAGAGAAGGTTTGTAAATTGAAAAGATCAATTTACGGACTTAAGCAGCGATCTTCAAGACAAAGTGGTATTTGAGATTTCACAAAACGATAATCTCATATAACTTTGTCATGATAAACGAAGACCACCGTGTCTATGTTAAAACAGTCCATGAAAAATTTTGTGATTCTATCTTTATATGTAGACGATATTTTGTTGTTATGGAAACAATAAAGAGTATCTTGAGACCATTAAAAATGGTTATCTTCAAACTTTGAAATGAAAGACATGGGTGAAGAAGAATACATACTTGGTGTAAAAATTCATAGGGATCGCTCAAGAAAACTACTTGGTTTGTCTCAAGAGACTTACATAAGAAAACTTTTAGAACGATTCAAAATGGATAAATGCTCACCGTGGATACTCCCGTTGTTAAAGGCGAATCATTAAGCCGTGATATGTGTCCAAAGAGACCAAGAAAAAAGCTGAAATGTCCAAAGTACCATACGCTAATGCAATTGGAAGTCTAATGTACGCAATGTTGTGTACACGCCCGTACATCTGTTATGCCGTTGGTCTAGTCAGCAGTATCAATCTAATCCGGGTAAAAAATCGGATTGCGGTGAAGAGGATTCTCGATATCTAAAGGGAACGCAGATTATTATCTTTGTTACCAAGGAAATAATGTGACACTAAATGGGTATACAGACGCAGATTGGAGTGGTGATTTAGATGAACGTAAATCGACCTCTGGTTATGTCTTTTTGCTCAACAATGGAGCGATCTCATGGTGTAGCAAGAAACAATCTTGCATTGCATTGTCCACAATGGAAGCTGAATTTGTGGCATGTGCATCTCATGTACAAGAATCGATTTGGCCGAGGAGATTTTTGAAACATTTGGGAGTTGTGAATTCTCCAAGTGGGAGCAATCACAATGCATTGTGATAATCAAGCAGCAATTGCTTACACAAAAGATCCCAAATATCATGGAAAGACCAAGCACATCGATACTAAGTATAATTTTATTAGAGATATTATAGAGAAGAAGAAAGTGACTCTTAAATACATTTCTACACGATTGATGTTGGCAGATCCTTTTACCAAAGCCATTCCTAGAGATGTTTTTCTGGGACATGTTAAGGCTTTTGGTTTACATAGGATATAATGTAATGCGATGTGGATATTGTATTTTGTTAATAATTTTTTGTTATAGAAATAACATTTTATGTATCACAAATATATGGAATTCATATATCAAGTATGTCTACAAGTTATGATTGGTTCTCTCATACGAGCAATCACCTTTGACATTAGAAAATGTGCAAAGTTGAGATTATATTATTCAAAATAATCGTAATAGATTTTAACCACGAATCTATTTAACTTGTTTCAAAGCTAAATCATCGATTTCCCGACCAATAGTGGGAGGAAATCTTAGTTAAGTGTTGTAGATACGCTTGAATCGTGATTTATACAATGTCTAAAATTTAAAATGACATACGCTTCCACCTTGGAAGTTAAGACATTGTAACATGTGTTCATCATACTACATGTGCTAAGATGACCATAAGGATATGAGAATTATAATCCCAAATTTTTTTTTTTCTCATAGTATGAGTCCTTGAGGTTCTAATCGACCTCATAGAAGTACCCTTTGGACTTTCTAGTTTATTTCTAAGTCTTCACTATAGTGATGCTACTTTAGCATGCTATCAATAGCCATGACAATTCGGTGATACGATGCATGTCTAGGAAAAAAGCTATAGTGGGAGTCTCAGAGATTTTTTATTCGAAAGGAAGAATATCTTTATTAACACATTCTATTGTGATTCATTGACGGTCAATCAAGTTGAGAACTTGATTATGAATACATAAGTATTTTGACAAAAAGTTGAATATGCTCTAGTAAATTACAAGGGATTGTAAGAGATATGTCAACTTGTGTTAATTCGGGGTACAACGAGTTTTGATTTTCTTCTTGTGAAATCGATTGAGTTGTTATATATCCTTAACAAGTATATAACATTAAAACTCATATTCTCGAGGGTCACACGATTTATTTGTCCGTATAAAAGGTATATCGAATGGTGAACTGGAACGAAGCAAATGGGATTAAGCCTCTAACTTCATGTGTGAGTGGGAGATGAAAGTAATTAAATAATTAAGTATTAATATATATTATTTATATATATAATACTTAATTAATCCACACATGAAGTGGATAATTACAAGGAGGAAGTTAGATAACTTCTCCTCCTTAATTGATAATGCGGTTAAAAGGGATTGGAAACCGTAAAAAAAATCGATACGTTCTTCTCCGATGAAAGAATTCACTCTCTGAGAATCCCACTCTTGACACCACCGATACCGACACATCTAAATTGTGAAAACATAGAAGCAATTCTAGTAATTGCGTTCTAGATCAACGGGTCTCAGTTCATAGATTTACAGAATATCATTTCCGCTGGTAGGTATTCTTAATTCTTATATGGAATCCAACAAGAAAGAGATATGAGAACATTTTTTTGTCATTTAAAGAAAGGAAAAATTTTGAATTAAGCAACCAAAATTACAAAATAGAAGAGATTGAGAAAATACTTAATAAAACGTGTTTTCCACAAATAGTCATGGAACAATCGAGTGTAATGAGTATAAAAATGAATGGAATTGATCATAAATGAACAAACCAGTTATCCAGAGGGTAAATTTGTCTAAAAATAGACAGTGGATAATTCTTATTTATTTCAAGTGTGGGTAGATATCTACATTTCCTATCAAAATAGTTATTTTTCCCTTTCAGCTCATTTTCTCAATTTTTAAACAATGATTGTTCCATGTTTTATAATAAGATATAAGAAAATATAATCGGAATAATACAATTTGAAGAAGACCATGGACCAGAATCCATACTCAATTTTATTTAATTTACACAATATACTTTATATATGTATAGGATTACATGCACTATTAATATGAATAGACTGAAATAATTTTTTTTTTTATCGGAATATTTTGAAATAAAATTAAATGGCTATAATAAAGATTTTTTTTGAGCCGACTGTATACTGTATTATAGCCTCTAGCAAATTAGTTTTCCTAGAGTACCTAAAATTTAATGAATCCACCAAATTTCATTTATTTTTTTTATTAGGGGCTAATTTTCTGTCAATAACGAATGGCGTGGTAGTTGGAACTTTTACGAAAAGAATTGAGATTTTGTGAACTTAGTTTAAATGTAAAATTAGTTTACTAATGTCCTTTAATTAGAAACAATTAATACCATTTAAAACTAATTTTTTGTCAATTACTTTTTAATTAAACAACTAATACTATCAACGATAGTTTTATAGTGAAACTTGTTCACATAAAACTTTGATTTAGGAAGAGTTTGTATTGTATGAACCATTTTCACTATAGAACTGGTTTACAATTATTACTTTAGAGTAAAATAACTAATATCCTTTAGTAAAATAACTAATACTCTTTAATCAAACAACTAATATTATTTAAAACTAATATCTTATAGTACAAATAATTAATACCCTTTATAATAAAACAACTAATATTATTTTATATCCAGCTAAATTGAATTGTCTTTCAATTTTTTCTATTATATTACAATTTGTTTAATTCTACCGCGACTCGTCCTCTAGTGATTTCTCCTTTTTTCTCTCTTTCTTGATCATTCTGATGCGAACTAACAGCCCCAAAATAGTCCTTTATCTTTCTATTAGTAATATTGGTCCTTTATATTTCAAGAAGTGTTAGCTTGGTAGTTATCATGTTTAGAGGTTAGTTTGTTGAGTTAGTTGGCAGCTGATATGGCCTTTAGTTGACCTATAAATAAAGGTCATGTATCTTTTAATTGAGATATGAAATATAGCAAAATAGTTCTTAAAGCAAATTCTTGCTTTTGTGAATTGATTTGATAGCTTGCTAGCCCGAGCTAGAGCTTCGAATCGGGTTTCGTTGCTTGCCAACCTGAGTTGGGGCATCAAAATTATTGATCGTAAATCGCGGTTCTCATCAATTGGTGATTTCATTGAGAGAGTCGTTCTTGAGAATCGTGATAGATAATCAATTGTTTTCAAATTAATATGGCTGGTACTCTCAAAGAAAAAATGAAGATCTTGGAAAAACGTCTAGACGGCATCGAGAGGAGGATGACGAGAATCGTCGAGATGGTGGAAAACTTGGAGAAGGTAAGACGACGGAAACGTGCAAATAAAATTAAACTGAAGTCAAGAAAATCAAACCAAACACTGCCACATGTTTCTTCTAATCATCGTGAAGACTGTAATTTCTCTCACGACATATCAGAAGTAGCCGACGACAATGCCATCACGCTTTACAGCAATGCCTCTGTCATCACCGACGCCAAGAAGAACACATTCTCCATTAAAGTAGGCATGGCGCAGATGCTCCGCGGTGGCGCTGCTGTGGAGTTTGACATTCTGGATCAAGCCATGATCGCTGAATCCGCCGGCACCTGCTGCGTAATCGTCTCCCAGCAGCATAGAGCTGGGATTTCGCGTATGCTGGATCCCTCTTTGATTAAAGAAATCAAGCAAGCTTTGGCAATCCCTGTAATGGCTAAAATGAGGGAGCGCTATTTTTGTGATATGGAGCGTGAAAGCCAAGTTTTAATGGAGCACGATTATGGGATGATGGTCGAATCAGGTTGCGAATCGTCTTTGTATTCGGGTGTCCGGCAATTCAAAGAATTCTCCATGAATGGAATGGTAAAGCTGGAGGGAGATCAGAGCGAGCATGCTGTGATCAAGAAGACCTTTCTAATGGGAATGAGATTTCTTGTCAATTCCAAACGATTTGGAATTAAATTGATGTTTATTAGAAATTACGTTTTTTATCGCGGTAAATTGGAGTCAATAAGGTTGTGCAATTTTGAATCGTCCTTGAGGACAAGGACAATCTCGAAGGACCCGGGAATGATGCGAACTAACAGCCCCAAAATAGTCCTTTATCTTTCTATTAGTAATATTGGTCCTTTATATTTCAAGTGTTAGCTTGGTAGTTATCATGTTTAGAGGTTAGTTTGTTGAGTTAGTTGGCAGCTGATATGGCCTTTAGTTGTCCTATAAATAAAGGTCATGTATCTTTTAATTGAGATATGAAATATAGCAAAATAGTTCTTAAAGAAAATTCTTGCTTTTATGAATTGATTTGATAGCTTGCTAGCCCGAGCTAGAGCTTCGAATCGGGTTTCGTTGCTTGCCAACTTGAGTTGGGGCATCGAAATTATTAATCGTTGCTTGCCAACCTGAGTTGGGGCATCAAAATTATTGATCGTTGCTTGTGATTTCTTGAGTTCATGATTCTCAAGAATTTTGAAGTGCGATTCTCTCCGTGATTCTTTCTCTCAATGAAAGCATCAATTGATGAGAACCGCGTTTTGTACCGATACACCGGAGCTCCGACTCAGGCCGGCAAGCAACGATGTTTGCAAGAATTGCAAGATCAACAAACTATTTCCGGCGACACTCCAGCTCGGGCCGGCAAGGGACGTCGGTTGCAAAATAATATTTGCTCAAGAAAGAACTATATTACTCATTAATTCCAAAGGATGAGCATACAAAGCATTATATAGAAGTTCCTTCCTAACAACTTGCTAACAAACTAACAAACTAACAAACTAAAAACTTAAAAGAAAGAAACTACCCAAAAGAATTACAAAAACTAAGTGTAAAAAGTTATTGGACCAATATCGAAACACTAAGTTCGCATCATTCCCCGGCCCTTCGAGATTGTCCTTGTCCTCAAGGACGGAATCTGAAAATTGATCTTGTTGGCTTTGTGGATTGATTCGAGCTATCAAAATGTTGATTTGAATTTCACCCACCAAATTCTATGTATCTCAAAACTCCCCAGATCATGATTCTCCTTTAATTATGCGCATGTACGTACATTATTTCCTAATTCCCCTTCAATTATGCGCGTATGCATTATCTCCTGATTAGCATCGATATCCCCTTCATTTCCTTCAAATTAACAGAGTACCATCCTTCTCCAGTCATCCTCAACACATTCTTTTTACTCCAAACAACACCCATATTAGATGGTTCAAAATTAACCGTTGATTAATCAAAATTAAAATTGATTGGATCAATGTTAATTTATTGGAGCTTAATCTAATTGAGTCTGATCAAGTCACGGTAACAAAATAACGGATTTGATCTAATGCCCATAGGTGGGCACCAATTTATATGTTCACCACTTATGTGGCATGTCAATAATCTATCATGTGATGTCACATACACAGGGGAGCCCACTATTATTTAATTAATTACTTATGTAGCATCATATGATTGGTGGTGGACATATAAATTGATGTCCACCTGCGGACATAAGATCAAATCCGAACAAAATAATGACTTATTGTAGAATTGATGTTTTGGTGGATTGTTTTTATTTGAATAATAAATATTAATTTTTTTATATCCTATATATAATAATACATCGGATTAGAAGATTGTGAGATTTTCGCATCGGGAGATATCTTCCTAATAAGATGTTTATGAAAAAATGATGACTGCCAAATAAGCAATTTGGCCTGAAATAAGGTGATCATGTGCAATTAGTCAAAACTTAATTGTTCGGGTTAAAATTTTCATAAATAATATTGTTTAATATTCATCATCATCAAGAAATATTCAAAAAAATATTCTTTTCTCTTGTAATTTTATTTATTCAATTATGTCCCCGCGGGCACAAGTAACAGATTTACATAATTACATGAGTACATGGGCTAGTACTTGTACCTCAATTGAAAAAACTCTTAATTAATATTATTTCTTTTACACGTGATTGAATGGACATGACTAGTGACACTCAGTGAATTATTGAAGGCACTACTTTATAGTTGTACACATATAATTAAATGTATTCAGTACTAGGTACCTCAACAATGTTTATTAATAATGACACCATTATTTCAAAAGCAGGAAGATATTATTAGTCCATCCAAATCACACATCTTAGGCCCTTTCCTTCCATGAGTAAATCAAATGCTTTGTTAATGTCTTGTAGAGTAACCTCATGTGTCACAAACTTGTCAAGTTCCAGTTCCTGCATGACCAAACATAAACACACATCTTAAACACGAATATGATTGATCAAGTCTAAGCAACCCGAGATAAGATATTTTATCTCGGTCCAAGTCCTGAAAGATGGGTCTATTATTAATTTAGGGTCCGAAAGATCAAACTTATCAATTCGGGACTTGAAAGAATTTTATAGGTGCAAGCCTTGAAAGATAGATCAATTATCAATTTGGGGCCTCAAATATAAAATTTATCAATCTTGTAATGACAATTAAGAATAATTTTGGTCCACATTGATAAGTTTTATCTTTTAGACCCCGAATTGATAATTGACCTATCTTTCAAGCTTGAACCGATAAAACCTCAAGGGATAAATGTATGTAGCTAAACAAATTCTTGCGTGTAATTGAATTTTTAACTCAATTTCAATGTTATGACTTGTTTAGCTAGGAATGAGTCAAAATTAAATTAAAATTGTAACAATTACACACAATTGTGATTCATGTAGGTATAGAGAAAAAATATTTTTGGTCCTATAACTTGTTGGGTCTCCAGTTTTGGTCCCAAAAAAGTTGGCTGCCCAATTTTGGTCCTATAACTTTTAAATTTGTCCAATTCTGATCCCATTTTCACCGAAAAATCTAAAACGACGTCGTTTTGGTCTAGTGACATGGGAATTTGTCCAATTTTGGTCCCATAACTTTTGAATTTGTCCAATTTTGGTTGACACGCGCATGTCACATGACATAAAACGACATCATTTTAGATTTTCTAGTGAAAATTGGACCAAAATTGAATAAATTCAAAAATTATGGGACCAAAATTGGACAAATTCAAAAGTTATGGGACTAAAATTGGGTAGACAATTTTTTTGGGACCAAAACTAGAGACCTAATAAGTTATGAGACCAAATTTATTTTTTTCTCTGTAGGTATATGTACCTTGTCCATGTAGCGTTTAACGAGGATGGGTATGTCGGACTTGGGTTTGAGACCTCCAAAGTTGGATCCGAATAGAGTTTTTCCAGAACTAAGAGCCTCAAAAAAGCCTAATGTCAACTGTGCATCAGGTTTTTCCTTTCCCCCAATCATCACTGTCTTTCCCCATGCCTTTATATAAGTAAGAAGCCAAAAATGTATCAAGGTTGTATATCCAAAACTTGATACTTAATTTTAGTACGAAATTATATGTCACATCAGCCCAAAAATATTTTACATATTTTCAGACCTTATACGCACATATAAAATAAATGAAATGTGAATAAAGATTGTCTTCTATTCTAATTATTTGGTGCAAGTCATTCACTCATATACAATTAGTTAGGACTTAGGAGAAAGAAGAAGAGGAAATAGTAATTTGAGTGAGGAATCAAGAAAAAAAAATGATCGAGTAAAGCATTTTACCATCATAAAATAGGTATTTTATAGTTGACTTTTATTATATTTTTCAACAATTTAAATGACAAAAACTTTGAACATGGTTTAAGGAGAGATTTGGCTTCAAACTCTTGTTGAAATGGAGGGCTGATGTTGGTTGATTATGGAATGAGAATTTGGAAGTACAACCCAATTCGCACATTCATTTATGTATGACTTTCATCTCTTTTTTTTTTTTTAAAAAAAAAAAAATCTTGTTGATGAATAAAATACGAATTGTTTATTTTGTTCTTCAATTCTCATTTACCCTTTTTAGTATTATCATGCCCCCATAAAGACACATCCGTATTTCAGAAGAGAAAAAGGAAACCAATAAAAGAAGAAACTAAGGATGAACGAAAATGAAGTGGGAAGTGGGGTCATATTTCAAAATTCGATTCCAGATAAAATATTATTAGAGTCGACACTGATAGCATATCCAGAATATGATAAAGTTTTAATGTGTTTCGTATACATCATAATTTTACGGTATTTCACTCTTCAATTTTATACTCCCTTCGTCCCAGAGCTGTTTGCACAGTTGATTGATTAGGCACGGAGGTTAAAAAAATATATTTTTAGGGAATTGACCATGTGTAAGTGATGAGTATAATTGGGAAACTATGTGTGTATAATGTAAAGCAAACACTTATGAGACGGAGGGAGTACAATTTTTTATACTCTTCATCAAATAATTACATTCTTGATTAAATATTTGATATTTTTTAAATTAAATATTATAATACTATATTTTTATATTAAATAAATAATTTAAATAGTAAAAATATTAATTTTTTGTTTATACTCCTGAAAAAAATAGATATCACTGGCCCTAATTCATGATACTGATGATGAGATTCTTGATACTCTTGATCAAATATTTGATACATTAAATTTTTTAAAAGTGATAACACCGTAAACTTATGGTGTATATGAAACATAAAACACGTAGAATGTTGGAGCACAAATGAGAGTGCAAACCTTCCGGCAGCAAGCATATGCTTCCTGAACAAGGGATACCGTTCCAACACATTCAAAGCAGTAGTCCGCTCCTCCACCAGTCATCTCATTTATAATCTGAATTCATAATGTACACATTAAATTTTAAATTTCAAGCTTTGCAATTAAAAAAAATATATATGTCTGAAAAAAACACAAGAGCTCGATGGTGCTCTCCGTGATTACCTCGCTTACTCGTTTCTCACCGCACCTTGTTGGATCAACGAAATCGGTGACTCCGAATGCTTTACCTAAATCATGGTGGCAAAACATATTTTTCTTTTCTTTTTCAAGAGGAAGAACTTATTCTACCAAGAAATTAAGGGGCGTTTGGTTCAAAATTTTTAAATAGGAATGATAAAATGAAAACAAATATGGAGCAACTGGTGGTTAATCACCTTCATCATGTAATGAGAGTGAACCAGGTGGCTTAGCCCACCTGGTCACCGGGTTCCTCACTTTAGTGAGAGACCCGGGTTCGATTCCCTTTTAAAATGAATTATGGAGTTATAAGGTGACTTGGAGAAATTCTTGAAGTGTTTGGGTGTTTGTGATTTAACTAACAAACTACATTTACGGATAAAAAAATATATATATAATGAGAGTGAAAATAAGTTGATCGTATAATCAATCCTCAATTCCAATATTCAGCAACCAACAATTATTTTTTATCCTCTTTATTCTAACTTAGAGCAATACACTAACAATGTAACCACTATTGAGATCACAAAGAGATTCTCTCATTACCATTCTCATCGAAAATCTTAAACCAAACGCCCCCTAAACCAACAGACATATATATATATATATATATCCATTCAACTTACTTAATTCACATTTTTCAGGGTTCACATCAACTCCAATGATTCTTGCAGCGCCACATAATCTTGCCCCCTCTGCAACCTTCAACCAAGTACTTTGATTTTCATGTTTGATTGAATTATTGAAAAAAAAAAAAGTGTTAGTTTGACTATGATTCATGTTTCTTACTGCCAATCCTACACATCCAAGTCCAAAGATGGCAACAGTAGATCCTGCTTCAACATTTGCAGATCTATAGGTAGCTCCTAAGCCTGGAAAATATTCGACGTATCATAATCACATTCTGTCATGAATCAAAAGAAGACCAATATTAATTGGTATCAATTGCCCTTCCTCAGCTCTGTATGCACCTCTATAATTTAATTAGAGGGTGTTGGCCTAAACTTATAAGCCTCTTAAAACAGTCCTGGTATGTTTTGAATTTTATAAGTTCTAAAAAAGTGTGTGATAAAAATAAATTTCAATTTATAAAATCTTAAAATAAATTATTTACAACAAATAAAAAACCAACATCTCAATTTATTTTTCAAAAATCTTATAAGATATTTTTAGATTTCAATTTTTTAAAAAGTCATCCACACACACACCCCCTCACCCACCAAACAAATTATGCCCCACTCAGGTCTGTCGCGGTCAGTGGTCCAGTGAATTTCTGGTAATGCCATTTTTGCTATTTTTTGATATCGAAATTGGATAAAAAAATTGAAAAATAAAATGCTTTATTATCGAAACATTTAAGAGTAAAATGTTATGGGACGAAATCAATTTGAAAGATGGACCAAATTGTGTTAATCCCAATTATTTACAACAAATAAAAAACCAACATCTCAATTTATTTTTCAAAAATCTTATAAGATATTTTTAGATTTAAATTTTTAAAAAGACCCTCTCACCCTCAAAAAAATTATGCCCCACTCAAGTGGAGAGAAGTGGATATCAAAAAAGGATTTTATCAAAACACTTTGAGGCTCGAGTGGATTTGAAATCAAGGGATTTGAGAATAATATAACATGCATTCACACAAACTAAAATGGAGAAAAATTAAATGAATGGATTTGATTCACTCAAATGTTAAGCACAAGTGGGAGAAGTGGGAGGACTCATAAGTAATATTTGTATGAACCAAATTCATTCATTTAGTTTTTCTCCATTTTGGTTTGTAAATGTATGGTGTATTATCCTCAAATCCATTGATTTCAAATGACTTCATCCAAATGGAGCCTGAAAGAATTTCATTTCATTTAAAAGTCCAAACTTGTAGAAAGTGTAATATCTACTCATTTATATTAATACTCTAATTATACTCCCCTTCACCCGTGGAATGATTTGTCAACTCAATCATGAGAACTGAGGAGGCCCAACGAGTGTATAATGTAATATGGGTGGAGTTGTTTTCACCGGGGTTTGTACCCAGAGTTTTTGCTGTGGTACCATGAAATAATTTCATCTCATATTAAAATTCAAACTTGTAGAAAAGTGTGAAATCTATTTTTCCATCTTAATACTCTTATACATTTTAACAAATTATAAACTCGTCTCTTGAATTTACGTCTTATAAGCTATTAAAACAAGTTATAAAATAACTTTTAAGTGCTCGTTTGGTTTGAATGATTAGGGCATGACAAATGAGTTAGCATGGGCTGACAAGTGTTAAAATGAAATCAATCGTGTCTGCCGGATAATTAATGAGGGAAACCAAACAAGCACTAAGATGTTTAAAATAAACTCAGCCACATGGACATTAACCTACGAAGCATATAATTTTTATCTGTATCAAAAGATAAAATTCAGATTATAATCACAGAAGAATTGACAGATCCAGGATATTATCTCAAGGAGGTATAATAATAATATTTTAATTAATGGGACGAATTAATATAAAATGAAGGTATAAAAAAATTGAGCAAATTAAATCTGGGATACCTGTGGACACTCCGCAACTTAGGAGGCAAGCTATGGTAGGAGGGATCCTAGGATCAACCTTAGTTACATTAGAAGAATGTACAACTGTGTACTCTGTGAAACTGGAAACACCCAGGCAATGGTTTATAGTCTCTCCCTTAAGATCTGTAAATCTGCTAGTGTTATCTTTCAACCCAAGGCTCGGATTTTGTGGGAATTTAGAACATGAGTTGCTTTTCTTGGATTTGCAATCCCCACACTCCTCGCAATCGGACAAAATCGTTGGAATTACGGTGTCGCCCTGCGCGAGCTCTGAAGTTACGCCTTCGCCCGTGCTCTCGACAATACTTTCAGTGTCAAAACATCAAACAGTTAGAGTGCATGCTACATTTTGGGCTGGGAGGAGCTGGACTAATTCATGTGTGCTCAGTATTTGATGTACGTACAAAATATTGAGATGTGATGTCATGTGTAATTCACAAGTCTAAGGCTCCATTTGGATAGAGTCATTTGAAATCAACGGATTCGAGGATAATACAACATACATTTACAAATAAAAATAGAGAAAAACTAAATGAATGGATTTAGTTCACACAAATATTACTTATAAGTGAGAGGATTTCAAATACCCAACAAAATCTAGTCATTTGAATTCCTCTCACTTCTCCCACTTGTGCTTAATATTTTGAGTGAATCAAATTCATTTATTTAGCTTTTCTCCATTTTAGTTTGTGTGAATGCATGATATATTATCCTCAAATCCCTTTATTTCAAATACACTCCATCCAAATGGAGCCTAAAGGAATTTAGCGATTTTTCATATGCTCATCATGTAAAAACCGAGAAAATTAATGTATGCATCAGGGATTTTGTATGTGAAAATGGGGAAGAATGTTTTATTACACCGGTAATTTAGGGGTTGCATTTTAAAGACAATAATTATACAGACTTGTGAAGATAGGATATTATGTTTTAAAGTTTGAAAATATAGGACAATTGAGCCCGAAATGTAGGATATTATATTTGGGTGAAATGTTTGAAACTAATGTCGAAATCGGCTTGTACTCAATTCTGCCAATAAAAGAAAATTTCTCTTGTGCATTAGGTGCACTTTTCCATTCAAGTGCAATTTTAAACGGTTATCCTTGTATACACTAATCTGCCAACAATTACAACCAATTATGATTAAAAATCGTGACTGTTCAGTGAAAACAAAAGTGATTGTTTAAAGTTGTAATTGAATTGCACGGTACACCTGATGTTATAGAACCCTTCAAATTTAAATTATCATTTTTTCGATTAAAAAAAAGATTTAAAAATAGAATTTTTACCCGACAGCTTCATGTCCCAAAATCATGGGAAACCATTCATCGCCCTTCAATCAAAAGAAAGAGTAAAGAAATTAGAAGATGAAGATAAGTATTTTATATATATATACCTACTTGAGTTCAAATTAAACTTTGTCTTCATACTTCCATTATCAACATATTGATATCAGTATGACAAAGAGCGGTACAAATGATTTTGATGCGAACTTCTCCGGCTTTAGGGGGCGCCACAATCACTTCCTCTATCACCAAGGGTTCACCAGATTTCTTTACCACCGCCGCTGCACAAAACAATTACAAAATAAAAATTAAAAAAAAAATAATAATAATAAACACATGAATTATGCATATAATATAAAAGATATGTATTAATTAATAATTATGGGTTGAAATATATCTATATATACCGCGGCATGTTATGGGCTTCCCCTCAGTATTACTCATTGCAATGGATTTTTTTTTTTTTTTGAAAAACAATTTTTTTTTTTTTTTAGGAGAAACAGTTTGGTAATTCTGGGGTTTTCAGAACTCCAGCTAGCTTATTTATGCACATCAAATCGGAATAATATTTCTTTTAGATCCGTACTTTGGGGTGGCAATATATATATGGACTATATGTTTTATTTTGACAAATGTGGACCACTAAATTCTTTATTTTTTCAAATGAAGTCCACTTTATGTGTGTCTAAATTTATGGAAATTAAATTTTTGCCGTTCTAATAACTTGCAAAATTTATTTTATTGGCCTTATGAGTCAAAAGATAATTATTGGCCTACAGTTGTCAAAATAAACACATATTGTACTTAAATTGTGACCCCCTATAATTACGGGTCTTAAAAAATATTTTTCCTTCGTCAAATTGAGTTGATCTGCAGAAGGTTCTATTAGGATATTAATATAAATGGATTAATTTCACATTTTTCTACAAATTTAGACTTTTAGATTAGATGAATTTTTTTCATGGTATTGCACTCATTTAAATTATACACTTGTTGTATTTACTCAGTACTTCCCATGATGGAGTTGATGTCAATCCACGAGTAAGAGAGAGTATTAGGGTATTAATATAAATTGATGAAAAATTCTACACCTCCTCTATAAGTTTAAAATTTTAAATGTGACAAAATTATTCCGGGTTACAAATGAATTGGCATAATTGGACTAGTGATGTAGTAGATAGCCCCATTAATGTCCTTACTGGTCCCGGTTGTGATAGAATTAACCATACTTCCAGAAGGGAAAAAAAAAACATGAAATAAATTAATTATCAAATTCATAACAAAAAAATAACACAAACTCATATCAAATTAAACATTAACTCGTATCAAATTCATATCAAATTCTTTAATAAATTAACCCAACAATCAAACAAATAATAAACATGAATTTTAAGTATTTAAACTTTTTCTAAATTATGTAATAGTATCACTAAATGAATGTTATGGTATCAGTGAATGAATGTAATGGTATTAATTCATACTATGAATCTGTTTCATAGGAAAGTGACTCATAAAGAAATAACAAAAAGCATTTGGAATATTTGGTGTTGGAGTTAAACAAAAACCTTTTTTTTTTTTTTTTTTTTATCGGGAAATGGAGACTCGAACCCATGACCTTTGGGTCATAGGTAGTGGAGCTCTAACCACTTTAGCTATATCACTTCGTTAGTTAAACGAAAACTTCACTAAAGAATTTCGAACACGAGACACTAACATGAAAAATGGACAAACTCACTAAGCCAAACTATCTTTTAATGTTGTGGATATAGTTATGACTATTTTAATTTGGAATGCAATTGTACCCTATGTAGCACACTAGATCTTCCTCTATCAGTGTTCACAAACTTTATAACCAATAGTTTTCAGACTTTTCGAAAAAAAAAAAAAATATAGTTTTCAGAATCATTTTTTTTTCTTTTTTTTTTTTTTTAAAAAAAAAAACTGTGATTGAATTGTTGTGATAAAATTGGTACCACAATTTTCTATTTGTATTTGTTCTTATTTTTTCTAAATCATTTTTTATTTAAACTATTTATAATTAATAATGGAAAAAATATAATTTTGGTCCCATGAAAATTTTCCAACGATATTTTGATCTCACGTTCTTTTTTGGTCTCAACCATTCATTTTTCAGGACCAAACTGTAATTTTTCATTCTTTTGGGACCAAAACTGCAATTCTCTTAGAACAAAAAAATCAAAAAACTACGGGGCCAAAAGTATCAAAAAATGGACCATTCTTGGGACCAACAATTCAAATTACCCAATTGTTAATTGTCATGGCATGCAAGGAGGAGTGATATGGCAGATTCAATTCTATGAAATTTAATACTCTAATTCGGATAATAGCTAGGTGTTTTTTTTTAATCTTCTTTTCAACTATTATAGGATTTTTACCATTTATAGCATATTTAAAATAGGCAATACTTTCTTTTAAGGACTGTAACTTAGGGGTAGTGGCAAAATGAGAATCATAAATTTTTTTGGCTAGCAAGTTAAGGATAGTAACTTTTAAAAGTCACAAATTCACACCAAATCAGCCCGAATTAACCTAAATCGGGCTAATTGGCCTGATTTGGGCTGAATTTAGGCCTGATTTGGGTTGATTCGGGCGACATGACCTACTTTTGCAACTTTTAAAAGCTATTATCTTTAAATTGTCAGTCTTGAGTTACAGTCCTCATTTTGCCCTCGAAGAGTTACGGTCCTCATTTTGCCACCACATCCTAAATTTACGGTCCTTAAAAAGTTTATTCCCTTCAAAGTACAATGTAAAATGCCATTACCATGTGTTTCTTGCGTAATTAATGATGGAGGACCTCATTTACTGCTGCTGAAAGGGACAAAAGATTTAGAGTTAATTCAATAAATTGTTGCAAGGGTGGGCTAATGACTTATGATACCTAAATACACAAGATTTTACGGCTTAACAGATATGAGAAGTACTATATATAGTTTCATTTCAATTTAATTTTGTTATTGGAAGTTTCTATTCGCTGTACGTAACAAACCAAACCATGTACAACCAATTTATTGCCAGAACATTATTTGTATTTGTAATGGGTGCCTAATAACATGAGAAACAACTAATATTGTCCAGTGAAATACTGAACAAATAATATTGTTTAGTCAAAATAACTTATACCATTTAAAAATACACATCGCATGGTGCCACTAGTAGTAACCATTTTTAACATAGGTAACATATTTTAAATAAGTATATACATAATCATACTTACATATAATAAATATATTAGTTTATATAGTATATGCACTATATTTATATACTTACCCGGCCCCTGTGTAGAATAAATTATTACATTACTCCCTCCCCGGAATAGTCTTCACAGAAGGGAGGACACACAAATTAAAATGAGTATTTAAAGGGTCATTGCGCGGAAGGAAAAATGATGGGGTTTATTTAATAAAGAAAAAGAAGAAGAAAACGCAATAAAGAAATAATTAATAAAAGGTTTTGGAATATTTGGTGTTGGACTTTAACGAAAACTTCACAGAGGAATTTCAAACACGAGACACTAATTAACATGAGAAAAATGGACAAACTCACTAGGCCAAACTATCTTCTAATGCTATGGATATAGTCATGACTATTCCAATTTGGAATGCAATTAATTGCTCATTTACTGCTGCTGAAAGGGACAAAAGATATAAAGTTAATTTAATAAACTGTTGCAAGGGTGGGCTATTGATTTATTATACTTATTAAATACACTAGATTTTAGGAATAGAGTTTTTTTTGGTCCCATAACTTTTTACTTTTTCCAAAAAGGTCCCAAAATAGTTAACTTTTTCGATTACATCCCAATTTTTAGATAAGTGTATAATTTATGTCCCAAAGCTGTTGAAATCACCAAGACGACGTCATATTTTTTGGCCGAAAGCCCCCAAATTTAGCGAACACGTGCACGACACTTGGAGTAAAACAACTGCATTTCATTTTATACGGTGACTTTGGGACGTAAATTGTACACTTAGCCAAAAATTGGGATGCAATCGAAAAAATTAATATTTTTGGGATATTTTTGGAAAAGGTGAAAAGTTATGGAACCAAAATTAACAAAGATGAGAAGTACTATGTATACTTCCATTTCAATTTAATTTTGTTATTGGAAGTTTGTTTGTTGTATATGCTCTGTTTGTATCACATTATTGAACGAAAATTATTTGTACTTGGTGGCCAAATATGGGTGCACAACTAATAACATAAAATATTATTTGCTTTAAAAAAATATTTTTGTATATTTAAATTTTACATAAAATATTATTTGGTTTGAAAAAAAAATTATCTTTTGTTTTTTAAATTATATATAGATTCTATATATAATTTTAATTTTTTATTTTATACACATTACTATTATTTCGTTTGAATTTTTTTTTTTATTGTATACATATTATATATATTGTTGGTTTATAAGTGCACCAACGATGACTTTTACAATATTATGGACGGAAAGTCACGACATATTCGTCGTCGACACAATTCTCAAGTGGTGTAATGTCTATTGATTATGTGAAATCAAAGGACAATTTAGCGGATCCGCTCACGAAAGGGCTAAACCGAGATCAAATGTACAAGTTGCTAGAAGGAATGGGTCTAAAATCCACAAAATAAAACGGAAACAGTGGTAACCCAACCAAGTTGACTGGAGATCCCAAGATCTTGGTTCAATGGGAAAACTAAGTTGTGGATGTTGGTTGAGCATACTTGATGATACGAGATCATCCCTGGAAAGCGCACTATCAAGTGTTAGTACCCATGAAGTTGTGGTAATAGGATAAGTCTCTGACTTTTAATGACTCCTGACACCTCGAGGAGGAAAGGTATAATGGGATACCTAGAAGAGGAGGTCACCTATATAAGTGAGAAGTGAGGGCCACTTCAAGGTAACACTTATGAATCCAAAGGGTTGTCCATGGCCGAAATGGACACAAACGTGAGAACGAAGTGCGTGGAGACCTTATTGTGTTAGCACTGTTGATTAGGTATACGCTAAGGAGGACTAGTTCAAGGTATTACGTCCACTAAGCCGCCGGTATACTCGATGGTGTTTAACTATGGAAGGTTCAAAGCCACAAGCTACCTGTCCTGATGCAATAATATTTCTCGAGAACTGGACTGTGAGTCTACATATTATAGGAGGAATTTCCACTCATGTGGGGGATTGTTGGAGAAATTAGGTTTAATTATTTTAATCAATTATTTTATTATTTAATTAAAATAATTTGAGGTTTAATTTCCGGGAAATTAAACGAGATTATGCTGGTAGTATAGTTAATTTCTTAAAAAAGAATTTCGGTGAGTGAGAAATTGATATAAATATTAAAACGTTAAAGTATCACACTTGAGTATTAAATGTGCTACATTAACTCAAGTGATAATTGTCCCACATCGGATAATGTGGGAGTTAATTAACCTCTTATATGTAAAAAGTGATTAAAAGAGTTCAAATTATAAGTGGGCTATGCATACATAAATGGGCCACAGCGCGCGCGTCGCCCGCCCGCCCGTCCGGCCGTGCCCGAGCCCGAGCCCGTGTCCATGTCCTTGGACTTGGATCTTGGCAATTGGACTTTGGATGGACTTGGGCTTGGGGTGGTGGATGTATAATTTTTTTGGAGCCCAAAAATTCTGGGCCCAATCCGAGTCAGGCCCAAGAAGTTGAATTTCATCTGAATCTGGATTTTATGTGAATTTTGGTGGAATTTCATGTGAATCTAAATTTGGTTTGAATTTAAATTTGAATTCAAAAGTCAGAGAACGAATCTAGATATACGGATGTCCAGATTCGTGGCGTTTCAAGTCAAATGAGTAACAGTTAGGCTGTTACCAAAATTAAACAAATCTCACCTGATGGATTGGCATTGATTGCCATAATTATAAGATTCAAGTTCCCTGTCTGCACCCCAATATATCATACAATTATTTGCACAACAATCAATCCTCTCTACGGGAAGACCCATCCCACCCATCAACTGTTTAGTATCAGAAAATTTCTTGGGCACCAGATGTTCTGGAGGGCAAATCTCACTAATCAAGTCAACTATTTGATTATAACCCCTTTCAGACAGTCTGTTCTCAGTTTTAATGTTTAAAAGACGGGTATTGAATGACAACTAAGAATGAGACTCGCAACCAGGATACAGATCCTGATCCGCTGCACGAAGCATGTCAAAAAAATGTGCAGCATGCTGATTAGGAGGTTCCTCACTAAGGGGCTCTTCTTCCACATTTTGGAAACTAATGTTAGGACCAGAAGTTAAGTCCATCATCATATTGTGGTACGAGCTAGATGATGCAGTGTCGTCAACTCTATATGAAGTCGACGCCGGCTGATCATAGTTTTGGTGTGGTATAGGATTCCATTTTTACTCACCGTGCAAAATTCAATTGTGATAATTAGACATAAACTCATGCCTAAACAAATGTGATTTCACGTCAATGGGTTCTCTAAAACTCTGGTTCCTACATTAGAATTTCGAACAAGGACACATAATATTTCCTCCACTCATCCAATCCGGGTTACTAGTAGCGAATTCTATAAACGATTCGAGTCCACTAAGAAATTCGGGAGATATTATGCCATTAATCGTTCTTGGACCATACATCCAACTACGCCTTGAATAATTCATAGGAATATATCTGTTTTAAATTAATGAAGATTCAAAATTTAAGTAAATCATAATTAATTCTTTCAGTTAATATATTTTTTCCTAACATTAATATATATATATATATTCTAAAAATTTCGGTAGAGTTTTGTTTTATTTTATCGTATTCCCCAATTAATATATCAAATTAATTCCTAGTGCATCCATTTCCGACTTAATTAAAATTAATCAAGTCGGAACGCACATTCTACAGTAAACAATACCAAATAATTCATCAACTCTCAACTCCAACATTAACTTGAATCGAACATCGATTCAATTTTCAAAATTAATATAATTGAACTATCATGCAAAATTTGATCGAACATCGATCATCATATATATAAATTATTATATCATTCATGAAAAATAATTTTAAATCAAATAATTAATATAATTAAATTAAAAGCATCTTTAAATAATTAATTAAAAAAGAATATTTACGGTGATAGTGGTTGCGTGTATGTAGTTGCAATTTGCGTACCTACAAATATATAAATTATAACAATTAAATTAAAATTATAATAATATTAAAAATAAATTTATATAATTGCATACATACTAATTACTCTAAATAAAATTAATTATTTTATACTACTAATTATATATATTGCATACATACTAACTCTAAATAATTGATAATATTATACTACTAATTATTTCTAAATAATTATTAATAATTAAAATACACATAACAATTACAAAAATTAACACTAAATAACTAATAAATCAATACCTATACAAGCATATGTATAATAACAACAAAATTAATAACAAAATTACACAAATACATGCATATGAAAAAAATTGTAAAATAACAACAAAATTAACTGATTAAATCATAAAAACTCACTGTAGAAATGTTCCTAGGAACGAGTACAACAAAGTCCAACTAGTGGGTGGTTCAATTTTGGGCGGCGGCGGCGGACGGAGCTAAGGGAGGATTTTACGTGAGAAAGGGGAAATAAAAGGCAGTTGTTGGGTCTTTATATGTAGGGATTGGGCGAGGGGCCTAGCGAGGGGGCTGGCCCTCGTTAATTATGACGTGGCCTTGGCGAGGGGAGCTCGTCCTCGTTAAATGAAGACTGAGCCCTAGCCAGGGGCTCGCCCTCGTTAACTACCGAGGGTTAGTCAGCCATCGTGTGGGCCCTCGCTAGCTTACGAGGGGCCCACTGCCCTCGCTAAGTCCGTCACTATTTCCGCCCTCGGCTTGCCCCTCGGCAATTAACGAGGGTTTTATTCCCCTCGTTAATTCGTGTGTTTTTTTTGTAGTGATACTTTTTAGTTAAAGAAGTATTACTTTTGTATTTTTCTTTTCTTTTTGTATTTTCTTGTTCTTTTCTTTTGGTTATTTCCGTCCATAATATTGTAAAAGCCATCGTTGGTGCACTTATAAACCAACATATATTAATAATAATTTCCAGGACTAACACCGCAACTTATCCCTGCAATGACCCATTCAAGAACTAACAGCGCGTGTGATTCCCGAACTTATTTTGGTTAAAAATTAGACGGAAAAAATTACGGGATCAAAAATATCAAAAAAAAAAATGACCATTTTGCAGAGCACTCATTCTCTTAAGAACAAAACTGTAATTTACCCAATAAATAATATATAAAATATTTTTATAAATAGAGTTTATATATTCCAAAATATTATTATTTGTATAAATAAAATTTATTCATCATTTAAACTAATTTATTACATAATATAAATAGTCTAAAGTAACTTTTCACTTTTAAATTAAATTATTACATAAAAAATGAAATATGTAGTTAGAGGGTTAGTTTCAAAGTGAAAAAAGATAAGTGGATTGAAACCAAAGTTTGAGTCAAATTTAAGTGACTAAAAAATTACTTTACCCTTTTATTTTTTATATTTTATTTCCCGTTTTTAATATATTCTTATCTCTATGTCATGACAAAAACTGGATATTGGAGCTGAGATAATGTATTTTCATCTTCCCATAAAAAAAAAAAAAAAAAAAAAAAAAAAAACCTGGCTGGCAGGCATCTTTCCTTTGCATTAATGATATATGCACGCATGCATCTCCCTCTATAAATTGAGAAGCAAACCAAATGTTTTTACAACATCTCCTAATTACTTAATTACAACCCCCCCCCCCCCCATACACCACAGAGAGAGATGAATTCCAAAGTGGTACCCATTGCTGTGTGTGTAGTACTCATGCTGCTGCTTGCAGGAGTTGATGTGGCAAAAGCAAAACCTTGCCACGTGGCGGATCTGGCTGAGTGTGAGAAGCCGATCACAGCCGACTTCCCTTCCGCCGCTTGCTGTGCTGCGATAAAGAAGCATTTACCTTGCTTTTGTAAGTACATGAATAACCCTAGTTTTCCGGACTGGCCCACGTCAGCAAGGGGGAGGAAGGTGTCCAAGTCTTGCGGCGTCACTTTTCCCAAAGCTTGCGTTTAGTCCTGTAACTTTATCAGTCTCAATTCATCATTTAATTTTGGGTCTTTCATATATAATAATGGATGAGTATGGTAATAAATTGTAGGGTGAATAATGAATGAGTATGGTAATAAATTGTAGGGTGAAAAATGCCCGCTCTGTTGCGTTTAACTTTATGTTTAATAAAAATTCGTTATTAGTACCTGTTTTATATTTATTTGGATTGAAACAGTGTGTAATTTGGGATTAATTAATTTCTTAAAATGGAACATTCCAATTTTTATCGTGGAACATAATGGTGAAACATCTCTTAATACACCGATGAATGTGACATGTCCTTTTCACTTGACTAATAATCAACTTATGGGTTAAAAAAATCCTCTTAATTATTCTCTCTTTCAAATCTTAGAAACATTAAAAAAAATTAAATATGGTCTCAATTAAATCCTCTTATCTAAGGTTTGATTTAAATTCCTTGGTATTAATTCAACACCCAACGCAATAATTAATTATTTTTAAAATTAAATCACACAAGATATTAAAAATAAATATTAAAGACGTGCGTCATAATTTTTTTTTTAAGTTAGACGTGGGTCATAAATAAAAACAAATTCATTAAAAAAAAAAGATTCATCAATTGTTTATTAATCTGATATGTATAATTTTTTTCGCAGCTCTAATTTTTATTTTTATCATAATGTATTACTTTAGTTTGAAATTTTAATTTAGTGTGTTTATATCTTTTTAAGTAATGATAACTAGTATTTATTTTTTTCCGAATTAATTAAATTAATACAATGCAAATAAATTAAAGTCATATACAATGATATATTATAGACATGCATCATTTAAAAAAAATAATGACGATATTTTTTCCAAATTATTAAAGATATTTTTTTATATGATCTGCACATCTATTTTTAAATTTGTCATTTTATATGATTTTGTATATTTTAGAAATTTGATTTTTTGTCGGGCCTTGAATGGAGAGAACGGACTTTAAATCAACCCTTGAGAAAAAGGTAAAAATTCAAAACACTAGTAAATTAAAATGAGTACTTATGGAATAATTGTATTTTTAGTCCCATAGAAATATTTCAAAAACACTTTTGATCCCTACATTCCCTTTATGTATTTATTTATTCTTTTTTTATATATATATAAAATTGGTCTCAATCGTTAAATACTTAACATTTTTTATCCCAAAATTGCAAATTTGGTTTTTTATTTAAGGGTTGAGACCAATTTTTAAATAAAATGACCACTTTTAAACATAGGGACCAAAAATATTTTGAAAATATTCCTAGAGCACTAAAAGTGCAACTATCCCTTTTTTTTTATTCATGTCACTATTAGAAAAATGCTTGAAGTAAAAATTAATTGTTGCCTAGTTGTTTTCACTAGGACTGTCGATCTTTTAACGCAAATTTTCGTTGATAAACAATAGGTTAGTAGTGTCAAATTCGTTGCACATTGTAAATCGATGTTTTTTCCCCAAAAATCGCTAAAGAGATAACGGGTTTGTCATTAAAAAAATTAAAAATATTACCCTCTTTGTCCAGCGGATCCAAAAAAAAAAAGTGCGGATAATAGAGAAAATACAATATAAAAGATAAAAGTCAATTTTTTTTTATTTTTAAAGAATAAATTTATTATGACAAAAATGTTCAACTCAAAAAACCATTTCAACATAACAACGAGCTTTTTTCAACCATTTCATGCTTAAATGATTGTTTTTTCATCAAAATACATCCAAAAACTGCCTAATACTTGTCAAAAAACATATAGATAACCAATCTATTATCACAAATTAAGATTTTGTTTGAATTTGGAATCTAATTTAATTAAAATTTTAAATAATGTTAACAGTTAAATGCATATATTTATACAAAATTTAAAGAAAATCAGTTTGGTCTGATGGCAGAGACATCCCCCTCCTCCCCAAAGATCACAGGTTCGTTTTCTAGGGGTGCTACAGCCCACCCCAGCCATTGAATAGATTGCCCTTGTCTTTGTCCAATATAAGTAGGCATAAAAATTTTGTCATCTAGTGTGATGACATTGAGTAAATAGATGTAAATTGGGGCTGCAAAATAATCTGAAATATTTCCATTGTAATCTATACATACATATATTTGACGGATCGAAAAATAAATTATGCCTACTTATATTGGACGGAGGGAGTATATAAATAGCACTTGGAGTTTTTTCCCAGAATTTTCCATTCCTCATACCCTAGATATATAATATAGATCCAAATTTCTGCTTTAAAAAAAAAAATGTGTCTCATGTTAACCAAATTTAATGGTGAAATTTGATTCATATTGTAAAATATATCGATTTTACCTTTCAGTTATCCCGACTAACACTCTTTAATAATATAAGGCAATACCCTTCATTTATCATGATTAATACCCTTTGTAATGTTGTCTTGTTATAATATAGGTTATACCTTTTAGTTATCACGACTGATACTCTTTACTAATATAGGTAATACCCTTCAGTTACCACGACTGATACCCTTTAATAATATAGGACATGTTCTTCAGTTATCACGACGGATACCCTTTAGTAATATATGTAATACCCTTTAGTTATTACAATTGATACCCTTTAATAAAATGATCAAATTTCACCATAAACCCTTGTTTATAGTAGACTTTGCCCGAAAAAAAAAAAAGAAAAAAAAAAGATATAGATCCAATTTTTCAAAATTCACCTTCGTACCCTAAAAGCTCTACCACTCTAGCCGCTCCTCAACTAATGTCGCCACCGCCCACCTCTCCTACCTCCACCATTGCCCCTTTTCAAAACTTTATGAGAAATCAATCCTACCAATAATACAATAGGGCCTTGTTTGGTTGCCTCTATTAGATAATATCTGAACCATAATATCTATATTTGTAATATCATTCCATTTGTAAATATTTTGTTTGGTTTCAAAAAATTGAGTTAAATAATTAGAAATTAGCTATCAATATTATGTTTTGTATAAAGTATTATAGCTAATATTAATTTATTTTAGACCAAATTGTCCTTCTTATAAATAAAAAAAAAAAAAAAGAAAGGGTTTTTGGTATTTTATAATTGAATACATGTTGGTCAAATAATAAGTATTACAAATACCTGATAAGTATTATTTAAAACGGGTCCATGCATGCTTAATAACGGGCTGCAAGTATAATCTATATAACAAACCAAACAAGTGATAAAGTAGTATTAGGGATCAATACACCCCTAATAAAGGAAGCCAAACAAGGCCTAGATAAACGCCCACTCCCCTTTCCGCATTTTTCCAACACGTAAAAATGTCTATCGTAAGTTTACGGTATCTATCCTAGTGTAGTAAGTATGAGTTGATCTCATAGGGAGTAGTTAGTGCAAAAGTGACCCAAATTGGTCGAGTTCTTTAATTAAAGCTACTTCCAGTTAGAAATATTACTACCACTCAAGATCATCAATTAATTCGAATCACCAAAATAGGTAAATAACACTCAATGAGAGGAGGTTCAAAGACCCTTTGCAATATTTAGACATCATTTAACATGCATCGCCTATTAGTGCTGTTGAAAGGGACAAATAATTGAAGTAGATTCAATAAACATTTTCAAGGGTGGGCTAGCTAGTATTTTTATTTGTCATAATTAAATTTACCCAAATTATTTTACGGCTTAACATAAATGAAAAGTACGACACTGTACTTTCGTTTTCTAAAGGACGAATATTTAATCGACCAAATTTTTTACTATAACTCCCTATTGCAACCCCTAAAAATCTAAAAACATCTTTACCTCTAAATAACTCCTAGAGTTCTCCCACACATGTTATAAGCATTCATTGTTGCATTTATTCCCAATCATCAATTTTTACTTTTGTTTCATAGTTGTTAAGTTGAAATAATCAAATTCAACCACATCCACAAATAAAACCCATATCAAAAAAAAAAAATTTAAAATTAAATTATATATATATATATATATATATATATTAAGAGGAATTAAAAATGTAAGGGTATATAGTATACCACTTTTTAATGCCATTCCCCATTAATTTTCTCTTTTGATTTCAATCCCCTAACTTTGTAATTTTTCAGATTTTCGTCACTTTACCAGCTATAGTGGATATCAGCAGGATAGCGCAACAAAGTTTTTTTTTCTTTTATAAATATTTAGTAAAAAAATTAAAAATAATTTTGCCATGGAACTACAAAAAATAACAAAATGAAAAAAGGTGTGCCAAGTCACTGATGGAGTGGTATATTTAAGGGGAAAAATATTAATCCCTGAAATATATGACAAAAACTTAACACAATCTTGTATACACAATTTGCATCATGCACTTCATTTGAATAGTATTACTCGTTTCACTAAATAATATTTATTCATTTTACTGTATGACATTACTTGAAAATCAGGGTTGAATGGTATTACTCGTTTTACTGAATAGTATTACTCGTTTAACTAAATTGCTTCATACAACTGGTTCACACAAGTGCCACACAAATTAAATATATATAGAATTATTAAATTTGTGGTTTGTTTGTATCCTGTTTCCTTTCCTCTGCAATAGGTCAACTCCCTCTATAAATTGAGACATACACAAACCAATTTTTTATCTCCAAACAACACATCTCCTAACTTAATTACCACCTTGGACTACCCACAGTCCCCCCCCCCCTCCCACCCACCCACACAAACAAAGATGAATTCTAAAGTGGTACCCATTGCTTTGTGTGTGGTACTCATGGTGCTAATTGGTGAAATTGAGGTGTCAGGAGCTGCAACGTGCGACCTATCGCTGCTCAGCTCATGTGCGTCGGCGATGATATCCGACCCGACGGCGGATTGCTGTGCCCAGGTAAAGAAGCATAAATCTTGCTATTGTGAGTTCATGAAGAACCCTAATTTCCGTGAGTTTGCCAATACACCAAGAGGACAGAAGGTGTCCAGTTCTTGCGGCGTCCATTTGCCCCGTTGCTGAAACTGTGTCGTATTATTATTATGTATTAGTATTAGTATCAACTCATCATTTTCCCGATTTTCTGCAGTATCCTAACATGTATGTTGTTTCTTTAATATCTATCTAAAGTAATGTATGATGAGCGTGGTATTAAAATTGTACGGTTGAATAATGCCCAGTTTTTTATTGAAAACTTGGGGTTTATGTTCAATAAAAATGCGTTTATATAGCATGACTTTTTTTTTTTTTTTTTTTTGGTAATTATAGCAAATTAAAATTGTAGGATGAAATCACTAAATATAGGTATATAAAGACATGAATCTTGTGTTGAAGGAGGAATGATTTTTATGCTATAAGTTATTAGTGTTGAAAAGTATTAGTTGTTTTATTGGAAGGCATTTGTTGAAGGAGTGATTTTTTTAAGGACCGTAACTTAGGAATGGTAGCAAAATGAGGATCATAATTCTCCGGACTAATAATTTAAAGACAATAACTTTTAAAAGTCGCGAATAAAGGCCAAATCAGCCCAAATGAATCCAAATCGGGCTAATTGGCCCAGTTGGATTGAATTTGGGGCAAAATTCGGGTTGATTAGTCCAATTCGGTTTTCCCTAATTTGGATTGATTCGAGCTGATTTTGCCCAAAATCGCAACATTGCAAAGTTATTAATTGTCCTTAAATTTTCTATCAGGATACGATTCTTATTTTGCCAGCCTGTAAAGTTGCTCTACTCATTTTATTAACCCCTAGGTTACGGTCCTTAAAAATTATTTCTAGTGGAAGGGTATTATTTCATTAAAGGGTATTAGATGTTTCATTAAAGGGTATTAGTTGTTTTACTATAAGGTATTAGTTGTGAGTTAGTTTCACGGTAAAAGTGGTTCACACTAGACCAACTCTTCTTTATTTGATATAAATTCTCTAAAATGACACTTATTTTGAAACGAGGGAGTATATACTATTACACTATGCACTCGCAGTTTCGTTATATAATAATTTATTGAACAAATTCTAAGCACGGCACCCTTATAAAAGCATAAATATATGAATTGGTCTTATGTAAAACATAATTACTATGCAATTAGTTTGCAACTATTACTTTATAATAAAACTGAAACAACTAAAACTAAGAAACTAATATGTTGTAATAAAATAACAAATATTATTTATAAATACACACAAAATGTAAATCAGTTGCACGATAAGACTTTGCGTACGATATTCATTTTTCCATCCAAATAACACACCTAAGACTCTTTCCTGCAAGGAGTAAATCGAAAGCTTTATTAATGTCTTCCAGACCAACCTCATGTGTTATAAACTTATCAAGTTCGAGTTCCTGCACAAACATAAAAACACTGCTTAAACTCCATGGATCCAGGACACCTATCGGTCAACATGACCAAAGAGATGAAAAGAGGGAGTTTTCTTAGGACTGTAACTACGCGATAGCAATTGTAGGACAATATGTTTATGGGCAGACAAATTTAGGCCATTAAATTTTAATTTGGTACATTTAGGTCCATATAATATAAATGTCACGCATTTAGGTTAAATTTGACTGAAAAACATGACATAGTCAAATACGTGAGCAACACGTCACAAATTAGCCCGAATTGGGATGTTTCAGGCCCCATTTGACCTAAATGTGAGAAATATAAAATATAACGAATTAAATGTGTCCGCCCACAAACATAATATCCTACAATTGCTACGAAATTACGGACCTAAAAAAATATTCCCGACAAAAAGATTAACGTGCGGTTTCAACTACCTTGTCCATGTAATGTTTAACAAGGATCGGAATGTCAGACTTGGGCTTGAGACCTCCGAAAAAGGATCCCAAGAGAGTTTTTCCATGACAAAGGACCTCAGTAGAGCTCAACATCAACTGTGAACCAAGTTGATCTACCCCAACTATGATTGTCTTACCCCATCCCTATTAATATATATGTATATATATATAACAGTGACGACAGGCAAGATATTGAGTTACGGCTCACAACTAAGAATGATAGAAACAACATAATATAACAGAATTGTAAAAAATGAATATTATAAACTAATATTAATATTGGTAAAATTATTATATTAACTGAATTACACTTCAACATCAAAAATTAAATAACTCATAACATTGTTGTTCAATTCTTCGTATTTGAAATCGTTGCATAACAACTTTTTTGAAAATATTTCAATTTTTTTATATATATTACCAACAATCATTGTTGTTAGCTCATGAAAAAAATATATAATATAGATCAACTAATATAGGGTAAAAAAATTTAAGGACCGAAACTTTAAAAAGTGGTGAATTGAGACCAAATCAGCCCTAATTAACCCAAATTGGGTTAAGTGGACCGATTTGGGCTGATTTTGGGCCAATTAGCCCGATTTGAGTTGATTCGAGCTGATTTGGCCTAAATTCGCCAGTTTTTAAAGTTAGTGTCCTTATCATCCTCAAATTCCAAAAATATATCAAAAATTGTATTTTATATTAATTTTATATAAATACTAAAAAAATTCCCTAAAAATATCTAAATTTTGATGATTTTATGTGAATGTGGGCATCTCATTGTTGAAGCATAAAATTCCCCTAAAAAATTTTGTTGTACGGTTGCTGGTTTTGTGTGGGCATTTCTTATGCTCACTATTTAACTTTTAGATAAATTTTGTTTTTTCCAAAAAAAATATACATGAGAAAGCTAAGCTAATCGACTAACAGATCGAGAAAAAACCTTTCGACAGCACGAATATGCTTCCTGGACAAGTGATGATTTTCCAACACATTCAAAGCAGTAGTCTGCTCCTTCACCAGTCATCTCATTTATGATCTGAAACAGAATACACAACCAAATTTTCGTGAATCATTTCGGCTTGAAGACTAATTCAAGTCGAGTGAGTTTTATGTGAATGTGGTTCATGATATGAACCATTATCCATATCCAAACATGTTTACCCAATGCAAATTATACATAAATTCAATTCATGTAAAGAATTATCATAATTAATCATATTCATATATTTTGTCAATCAAGCCTAGTTAAAACTAAATGGATACAATGATAAATTGCAGTTTTGGTTTCTTAGTTTTTTTCGACTTATTTTATCCCAATGGATTTGCAGTTTTGGTACTAAAAGAATGATAAATTGTAGTTTTGGTCACAAGAATATATGGGGTAAAATTGTAGTTTTGGTCTTGAAAAATAATGGATGAGACCAAATTTGCAAAAAAAAAAAGTCCACCAAAGTGTTTTGGACACATTCTCGTGGGACAAAAACCTGCAATTTACCCTATTAAATTAAAAGGTTTTTTTTTTATTATTTATAGGGATCATAGCTCGTTTTCAGTCTTCATAAGCGATTATAACCCCATTTGAGCTAATTCGGACCTGTTTGACCTATATTTACAAGAAAAATGTTTTTTGAGGACCATAATTTAGGGAGGTGGCAAAATGAGGACTATGACTTTTCAAGCTGGCAAAATAAGGACAATAATGTTAAAAGGTTGCAAATTGAGGCCAAATCAGCCTAAATCAACCCAAGTCGGGCTACTTGGCCCGATTTGGACTAAATTCGGGCAGAAACTCGGGCTGATTGGCCTAATTTGGTGTGAATTCGGACTGAATTTGGGCCCAATTTGGGTTAATTCGGGTTGATTATGGCCTCAATTTGCTACATTTAAAAGATATGGTCCTTAATTGTCAATCCAAAAGTTGCGGTCCTAATTTTACTAATCCGAAAAGTTACAGTCCTCATTTTGTCACCCCACTTAAGTTACGGTGCTCAAAAGAAAAATTTACCCTATAATTACATTAACTAAAAAGTATATTTCTTAATTTACAGGTCATAAAGATAATGTCTTTCTTTTGCAAATCTCAAACCTAAAAAACATTTGTCAAGTGTGGTGTACCTGGCTCAAACTTTTTTCACCAATGGTTGTTGAGTTGATAAAATCGGTTACTCCAAATGCCTTGCCTACAAGATGGCAGAATATAAGAATTTTAGTTCCATGAACAAATAGTTAACATAAAGATGACCACAAAACACCAATGAATTAAACAGCAAAAGTCATTTTATTTCATTAGGATAACTATTTACAAATTCACTAGCATTAACTTACTTATTTCACATTTTTCAGGGTTCACATCAACGCCAATTATTCTAGCAGCCCCACGTAATCTTGCCCCTTCAGCAACCTTTAAAAAATGCACGTGTTTATGTTGTGGTACGTGCGAAAAAAAATTAAAAAGATCGAAGATCGAGCATGAATATTTCTTACGGCCAATCCTATTGATCCCAGACCAAAGATGGCAACTGTAGATCCTGCTTCAACATCTGCAGATCTCCATGCTGCTCCTACGCCTGAAATATAAAACTGGTCGTGATCAATCATAAAAAAATTAAAGTATTATATTTCATTTTTTTATCTGTAAAATAAATTTTATTAAAATAGGTATGAGAAATACCCGAAGAATGTACAGCTCAACAATTACAAATTTTCTAAGATATTTCTTTTTTTTTTTATCGGTAAATGTTAGTTGTTAGTGGTTAGATCTCTCACTTAAATGAGGAGCCCGGTGGCCAAGTGGGCTAAGCTCCCTTTCTTGGATTTTATTTCATTTGAGAATCAATAGAATGTTTCCACATATCAGGGAAAATATTTGTCTTGTCTTAGTCCCTAAAAAGTTTAATATTTTTCAGTTTTGGTCAAGTTTCACTCACTCTCAAAATTGTTCACTTTTCACCCACTTTGGTCCCATCGTCAGTTTACTATTTGTTGACTAATGGAATTAAAAAATTGTTCACTTTTGCACCCACTTTTGTCCCATCGTCACTCGTCAGTTAACTATTTGTTGACTAATGGAATTAACTATCTGTGAGTGTTAAATATATTTAGACATAATTTTAAAAAATCAAAACACTTTTTAATAATTACATTTAAATACAATTTTTTTAAATAATTATATTTTGCATCCTCAAATATTCAATTCCATCAGTCGACAAGACGGCATGACTCAAAGTGAACTTTTTGTGACCAATTTTAAAAGTGAGTAAAACAAGGGGATAAAATCTGGGGAAAAAAAACTTTAATTAGGAATTAAAAATGATATTATCCCACGTATCAACTACCACAAGTACTAGTCCCTGCTGTGTGTAGGAATAAAATTGCAATTAACTATAGAACCTGAACATTGAGTATATCTCAGGGAATCCCGATCAACATTTTTTTTATGACTCAGTATTCGTCCCAAATACCAATTAATTCGGGAAATCAATTTCACCTTTTTTAGTGACCCAATATAGAAATTGATAGCACTTTTCAAACCTGAGACCTAACAAAGAGTATGCTCTGGCCTAAATCTCAAACCTACGCCACTAGACCAACCTCTTGGGTTAAATCCCGATCAATATTGACAGCACAAATTCAATATTTCAAACAAATTTAATAAAGCATCAAAAGGATATCAATCAATCATACCTGTTGACACTCCACAACTAAGAAGGCAAGCTCTGCTTGGAGGTATGATGGGATCAATTTTTGTCACATGAACAGCATGCACAACTGTATACTCTGTGAAACTAGAAACATATAGGAAATGGCATAAAGTCTCTCCCTTGTGATTTGTAAACCTGCTTGATCCATCATACATCCAAGGAGATCCAGTCGCTGGGAATTTACAACACAGATTGCTTTTCTTGGATTTGCAATCTCTACACTCCCCACAATCTGATAAAAACGTTGGAATCACTGTATCGCCCTCAACAAACTCTGTTACATCTTCACCAATGCTCTCGACAACACTTTCAGAGACAAAACATCAAACAGTTAGAGTGCGAAATTAATTCTACCCAAATGTCTAAATATCAAGGATAAGAAGTCGAAAATCACTAATCAGACCGATTTGACCACCTGCGCATAGGCACTGACTAGTCAATCAAATTTTATTTTTTTTATTTTTATTTTGTTGATGTCTATGTCGCAAATTTGGTCAGACAGTCATTTGATAACAATTTTAACTAATAAAATTTAAAAAAAAATCAGTATATATAACAGATAATGTTATCATGTATAAACTACAAATTAATAAAAATTAAATAGCAAAAAAAAAAAAAAAGTCAACAACATTCCAACAACCAAATATAATTAATCCAGCTAGACAATTAAATGCGTCTTTCAATCATTTTTAAGTAGAGATTTCTGCAAATAATACTCCTTTGTTATAAATCAGTTTTCACATTTTTTTTTTTATTCGTCCCAAAGTAGTTTTCGTATTCCAAAAAAAAAAATTCTCCACCCTCACAATATCCATATATTTACACAAAATGTCATTACTTTTTACACTCATCCCTTACTTTAATAATAAAAGTTTACAAAATTACTCTCCAATACTCCACTCGTTACACTTTTTTCTTAAAATAGGCGTCCAGATTAGTATGAAAACTAATCTGGAACGAAGGGAGTATTAAAATTACCCGACAGCCTCGTGTCCCAGAATCATCGGAAAGTGTGCATCCTTCGACCAAAAGAGAGAGACGAAAGAAAGTTAGAAGATGGAAATTAGCAGCTCAAATTCAGATTAAAAATTTGTTGGTTGCATACATACTTTGAATTTCCAGAAAAAGAGATCAGTATGACAGAGAGAAGTGCAAATGATTTTGATGCGTACTTCCCCGGATTTAGGAGGCTTCACAATCACTTCCTCTATCACCAGTGGCTCCTCCGCCTTTCTCGCCACCGCCGCTGTTGGTCATCATGCAAACATGAGTATATATATTTTCCTTTTCTTTTTTTTTATTACCAAAATCAAAGGTGAGCATTAATTACCTCGGCATTTTATTGGCTTCCCTGCAGTTTTATTAGATGCAACGCCAGTGTTATCCATTTTCCCTGGAGTAAGATGAATTGAATAGTACTTATCAAAAAAAGAGATGAATTGGATAGTGCATTTTGCGGATGGTATAAATTGGTGTCGTCGGTGGTTGTGTTTTCTTTGAATCTACTGATTCTCCCAATAATTAAAAATGCATAAATTAAATATTGGGTGTCATGTTAGGTACGGCTGATCACCGTAACGGACGCAAATTGAGAAATTGGGTGTCATGTTAGGTTAAATTTATAAAATTATTACTCCGTTCTTTCAGAGATAATCTGCACCCTTTGTTGTGCACGTAGATTAAAAAAAATTGCTTTTTAGAGAGTTAATAAAGTAGGATAGAGAATAAAAATATAAAGTATTATTTGGATGGGTTGAGTTAGATAAAATGAGGATAATATAACTTTATCATTCACAAAAACTAGTAAAATGGAGAAAAAATAAATGAATGGATTTGATTTACTCAAATCTATTTATAAGTGTAGATTAAGAAAAGAGGATTTCAAATGAAAGGGATTTGAGGATTTGAAATCCTCCCATTTATAAAACTAAAATTTGAAAATCTCAAATGAATTCATTTAGATTTTTCAAATATTTTTGGATTTTTAAATGTATGGTTTATTATCCTCAAATCCATTGATTTCAAATGACTCCATCCAAATGGAGCCTAAAAGTATTTTGGGTGGTTGGGTTACATAAAATGAAAGAGAATAACTTTATCATTAAAAAACTGAAACACATTTTTGAAAATAAAGTGATGTTATGAGGGTGTTAGTATTTAGTGGTCTTTTCTTATTTAGGGGTGCAGATTATATTGGGACGTTCGAATAAAAAAAGTGTGCAGAGTATCATGGGATGGAGGGAGTAACTTTTTAGCCTTGAAATGAATTTCTCTTATATTATATTGACATATTACTTTATGATGCACTTATCATTTGTATATTTTATTGGGATATTCCTTTTGTTTTGATTTTATGTTTGCTCATGTGTAAAAAAATGTGGAATTATTTATATTTATAAGAATAATATAAAATTAAAGTTGTACCTCCATCATATTTTATTTAATTTTTTTTTTAAATTTGTGTTTTCATACTCGTGACGTATGACCAATAATTGCCGTAGAATACGACATGAGAAAGGGCACGTGAAAAGCATTTGCAAGCAGTGGCGGCCCCAGCCCACCTTTGTCGTGGTGCCGGCTTTAACTGAAATCCAGCTGTTAAAATTTTAAATTATACTATCAGAAATATATAATTTATTTATTTATTTGCTCCTGATACTTATTACTTTTTCCGTTTCAAAATTATTTTCACATTTTATCGTACAATAAATTTTTTTTTTTTTGAAGGACTGTACAATAAATTTCACATCCTTAATATATAGGCACCCTCAATAATCTTCACATTTACAATACCTATTAACCTTGGTCATTTTCAATGAGAAATTCATTGGGTTCGATTTATTTCCACTTCTAAGTATATGGAATATTATTTTTTTTATCGGTAAATATTAGTTATCAGTAGTTAGATCGCCAAGCACTCAAACACTCATAAATTTCTCTTAGTCACCCGTATAACTCCACAAGAAATTCCTAAAAGGAGTCGATCTTGAATCTCCCACTAAAGTGAGGAACCCAATGATCAGATGGGCTAAGTCACTTGATTATTTATGCCTTGATCCCATTAGCATTTTTTTTTGGGTTAGGATGAAATGGATAGATCAATAAAAACTCTGAAAAAGAAATTGGTAGGGACAAATCTATTACCGGTCACTCATTTCGCTAGTGTACTTCTCTAACGATAGTAAACCTATCTAAAGGGATTAAAAAATTATTACTTTTGATTTAGAACTTAAAAGGTAGAAAATTATCTAGAAGATAGAAACTATCAATTTAAAAATCATACATTCTAACACCATGTTTATAAATCCTAATTATCCAAATATATTTTTATAATTAAATCACTTCTTTTTTTTTTTTAAAAAAAGATATATAATTTTACCTAAGTGGAAAAAACAATAAATTAAAGAAAGAAATAATGAAAGAATAATAATTATATTTTTAGTTCCAAATTGGTAGTTTTCTATGTTTCGATGTCGAAACCTTAATTTGGTTATATATTAGTAAACTTAAACAATTAATATATATATATATATATATATATATATATATATATATTTAACTTTTTTTAATAAGAAAAATATATCCGAAATAGCAAACCCCCACCTGTACTATAGGTCGAATTCATCAAAAATCCTGCAATATTTCAATAAAGAACTGTTATCACGGAATCAAACGCGTAATGTTGGAGTTTTTTACTCCAGTCACCTTATCCACTTACTATATGTTTATGCACATGTAAATCTATTTTTAATTAACTCTTCTCTAACTCAAGTTTTACCCGTTTATAAAAATATATAAAAAAATGTAGAGATAGAAACCATGGTTTGAGCGTTTGACGAATGTTAATAATATTAAGGTTCGAATTTTCATTTCCTTAGACTATCTTTACTAATGAACTGAGCAACCGGTTGCAAGCAAAGAGATAAAAAAGTTTAAAAAAATGAAATTGCTTTAATATCGGACGATCTGTTGCTCCATCAACCTAGGTCATGAATTGTGCATTTATCCCTCTAGCGACAAATGCCACCCTATTATTGGTTGGTGGGATTTTTTTTGGATAAATTTTAGATTTTCAATTTTAGAACATTATCTGTAAAAAAAAAAAAAAATCAAAATCAAAATTCGTGAAATTAAATTCTCTATTAATAGAGATCAATATTGATGTATTTTGGATCACAATATCAAATTTTCTCTTTTCTCTTTTAGTTTCTATAATTTCTCCTAATTTATATTATTTTCCATTGTTTCTCCTAATTTATATTATGGATCCAAGTAATCCAAATTATTTGTCAAACTCCTCAGATTATCCAAACTGCCAATATTATTCACATTTCTTTACTTTTTTAATACTGAAAATTATCCCGACTCACAGTTTTCTCAATTTTTCCAAATCTTAATTAAGTTTCTATCTCCGAACAAGTTCTTATATTTCTATATATAATAATAATTAATTATAGAGTATATATAATTATTAAATAAATAATTATTTTAGGTTGGGTAACGTTGGGTCATTAATAAAGTATGAAAAAGTGAGATTGGGTTGAGTTGTGGGTTGTATATATGGAAGAGAGAGAAATTAATTATTTATTAAAAGGTTGGATCGTGAAATTGTTAGTAAAAATAGTTTTAGAAACGATTATAATTGTGGAGCAAACAAATTAAATAAGGAAATATGGAAAACATTCAATATCCACAAATTAAGTTGGACGAAACCATCATTGTACTCCCTCGTGAAAATTCAGAAATTAACCGTTTGAATAGTTTTGTTATAAATTTTGAAGAACAGATGTAAAATATAATAAAATAATGAGTAAAAATGAAAAAGAGTGAATCTTACAAACTATGTTATCTTTTTTAAAAATTTACAAAAAAATTATTAAAAAAAATAGAGAGAATCCGTGTGCAGGAATTCACCTAGTTTGCTCTATATATTATTGATGGGTGTCAACTTTTCCAAAAGTAATATTTAAAAAAAAAAAAAAAAGACCTGTATTTTTTTATCGGATAAATAGTGACTCGAATACATGATCTCATGGTTATATTTAGTGGACTCTAACCACTTGAATTATTTCAATTCATTAAAAAAAAAAAAAAAAAAAAAAAGGACTGCATTATTAAATTCTTTTTAAATGGTAGGAAAAAAGTAGGCCGTGACTGCTTCATTAGTGGGGGGCAAGTTGCAACATATCATAGCCTCTTAAAATGTGAGAGATCTTGATCACTTTTTGTGGGGTTGAGCGTGTGTGTTCAATGAGCATTGGAAAAATACAAGGCTAATTATATTTTTTATCCCAAGAGAATAAATGGTTTGTAAAATGGTCATTTTTCGATAGTTATGGTCACGTAGTTTTTTTCGATATTTTTTATCTCAAAAAAACTGTAGTTTTGATCCCAAGAGAATGAGATAAAATCGTAATTTAGATCCTAAAAAATAATGACGACTAAAAATTAACATGGGATTAAAATTGTCATTGAAAAATTATCATGGACCAAAAAATACAATAAGCTCTGATTGGTCGCCTACTATACATATTATCTGTATTTGTATCAAATCTATATTTTTTTGGTAGGGAATATAAATAACGGTAATGATGTGTGTCCAAAATTTGGATATCCAAAAACAAAAATTCAGAATTAATTAATGATTATCATTACCTAATTACCCTTATTAATGACACCATTCTCGAAATAAAGGAAAGTTGACAAAAAGAATAATAGTCTTATCTTTTGTGCCAAATTAATTTCTTTACATCATAATATGTAGACTGCGTTTATTTAATGTTAAATAATTATTAATGTATAATGTCAATGAGATTTTTTTTTTCTAATGAAATATTTTATATTCTTTAAAAGTTAATAACTTCAATATATATCTAGTTGGCTATTGTTTCAAACTGTTTAATGAAATTGAGAATGAATTTTTCCAATTCTTTCATCAACTAATAAGTTTTAAGTTATGAAATTTTAGACTAATTTATTTAAATATTATACTTTTGAAAATTAATTGTAAACAAGTGGAGATTTGAAACCAAAATCGCGTGGAGAAGTTGCGACATAAGAAGCTATTGGTGCATGGCATTGATTTTGGAAAATCTTATCAGCTTGTTCACGGTATGAAAATTACATTCCATCAATTGAATTGATTTTTTTTTTATTATATTTAATTTAATTGCACCACTCATCTCATAAATACATTTTAATATTATGCTCATGATATAAAATGATGAAATATAATATTGATTAAATGAATTTAATTTAATTATTAAAAAACGTATGTGATTTTAATGTAGTTTAATATATAGTTATTAAAATAATATGTGTATTCTAAATTTTTTTAATATTTTATATACTGATAAAATATTTATTCCTAACATACTTGAGATTATAATAACACACTTGAAAGTTTTTTTTTTTTTTTTTTACTTCTTCCTTAAATATGTTATTATTGTATGTAAAATATTTTATTGAAGTGTTGCTTTAAAATAAATCGTATTATTTTTGCGAGTTGATTAAAATTATAGTATTAAATTTTAAATTAAATGTTTTAAATATTTATATTATTGTAAAGTATTATGTGAAACCTTTTGTATTGCTGTTGATTATAAAATAATAAATTAATACTATTACTCTAAGAACTAATATCATTTACGAGTAGGTGTACATAATACATTCTTTTATTTGATTTGATTAAGTTAAATTAATTAAATTACTCTCTTATAAAATAATTTTATTCAATTTGATTATTTCAATTCAAAATTTTGTATATAGTTATTGTCGTCTTAATTGATTGAATTTGTGAACCTAATTAAAATTTAAAATTGTGACTCTAATTAAAATTTGAATTGGTGGTCCTTAATTGATTATAGTATTAATTAAATTTGTGACAAGAACTTTAAAAATTAGATTAATTAAATAATAAAAAAATACATTTACAGTAGACGTACGGAAGGAGATTAAAAATAAATTGTTGAAATTATTTGATTGACCAATACACTAAGTTGTTCCTTAGTTAGAGTAAATTTATTGATTTAATTAAAATATAAAGATTAAACATGCTTCATGTATAGTGTTTGTTAGAACAGTTTTTTTTAATTATATTATGAAATGAATATTACACACATATTATTTTTTTTTTTTTATCGGTAAAAAAAATTTTTTTATAAAGAATAAACAAGGGTACAAGATATACCCAATACAATATCCATATACATTAACCACTCATCACCAACCTAGGATTATTTTTCCAATCTAGAAACGAAAAAGAAGACGAAGTTGGGTCTTTGACACTCAACCAACTCCAAGATCTAATCTTAATCTCCTCTACCATTTTCTCCACACTACATACACCGTTCCTAAAAATTATCTCATATTAGACGTAAATAGAGATTAAACATAAATAAAGATTATAAATTGCATATTTCGCATATTTTATATTTTGATAAAATATTAAAATCAATTTTTTAGAACATATATTATTTTAATATCTCTACACATCAAACTACATTAACAAATCACATAAGTTATTTTTAATAATTAAATTCTATTTATTAACATTATAACTTATCATTTTATATCATGAGCGTAATAATTAAAATGTATTGATGAGGTGCAATTAATTAAAATATAATTAACAAAAAAAAATTAATTCAACTAGAATTTTTGTTACAATTGAATTTAAATGCAACTTAAAATTTAATGTAAGAGAGAGAAATATGTTATCTTGAAAAGAATGACGTTAATTGTATTGATCTTGGAAATATAAGAGAGAGAAAGATAAATAATTTGTTTGATTTTTTTTATTTGGGTGTGAAGGGTATATTAGTCATTAAATTTTTTTTGGATATCCAAATTTTGGATGTTCAGCAATGGCCTATAAATAATATAGGATTCGATTTTTTGTAGGATTCACAAGGTATATTCTAAAATTGTAATTTTTCCTTTTGTAGACATATGTCGCCCTTGATGTGATGAAGAAGGATGATGTTTGCGTTTGCCACATTTGCACCTGGATGGGTATATAAGAGAAAGGAACCACCTACTTGGGTCCATTTGGGATTTTTTTTTCCATATATTTTTGAATTATTTTTTCAAGGGGAAGAAAAATACCAAAACCGTCACAAAAAAAGGTGTTAGTGTGTTTACTTTGTTGTTTTGTCTCTCTCAATTTGTGCACATATGCAACATTTTCTCCGGCATGGGAAGATGAAGCAACAAGATCTGCATTTTTTTTTCAATTTAGATGATTAGATATGTAATTTTCAAATTGATGGATGAAGAAGTATGTATTTTTTGAATTCTTAATTTTCAACCTCTCAATTTAGCTACAAAACATAAGGAGAAAATTTAGTGGCATGTGGAGCTGACTATGTTTGTTCTTTCCTCCTCGTATCCTCATGTTTGGGTTAAGGCAAGTGTTTCAGTTTGGATCGAAGATTGAGCTCGCCTAGAAAGAAGCTGATTTTTAGGGCCACTTTTGTAATCCTCGTAAAAAGAAAAAAAAGTTTAATTGCATGATTTTTTAAAAGTAACTAATAATTTTTTTAGGAGGAAATCTTGTACGACACGCTCTCATGCATAAGACGGATCTCCATTTTAGTTTTTGGGTCATACTTATCCTTGTAACATGATTAAAATGGAACTCCACAAACCCATAGATTATATACCATTTTAAATAAGATCTGTTGCATACAAGTTTTTGTAAATTTTTAAATATCTTATATATAGTTTGTTTTTACAATATACAATATGCTCAATCAAACACATTTATATCATCAATTTGGTTTGTGATTATTTGTCAAACAAAAATTGCAGTAAAAATATTTCCTTAAAACATAAAATTTAAGTAAGCCTCTTAAGGGAAAAAACAATAATTGAATATAAACTTAAGCAGACCAATTCTCCTATATATATCTATTCATTAAAACCTTAAGTTGGGTACGATAAGAAATTTTGAGCCTAGAGATTGATTTCATGTGCTTTTTTTTTTTTTAATTATTATTTGTTGTGTTGATTGTGCATATTTATGCATGTAGATCAATGAACAATACAAACAAATTACAAGTGAATTTGAACATGAAATTCACTATGTTTTAATATACACATTCTTTTTACAATTAATTAATGGATAACAATTAGTACTGAGACAAGAAATTGGTAAAGAAATGTATTCTCTAAGCATCCACTATAAACATTAACAAACAGGGCATTCATATAAGATGGTGTTGTTTTCGATTTCAAATTTTAATTTTATATACACTTGCGCATCAATGTTAAATTCGAAATCAAATAAAATTACTTTTACAAAAATTTCTCCCAAATGAGGTAAACAGTAAGCTTATAAGTAACAGTAAGAGATAAACAAAACAATTTGTATGATTTACCTTGTTGAATGTAGAGACAATCTGCAGCGACAACTAAAAGACAAATTTAAAATTAAAACATAAACATTGTCTTAAATTTAAAATGCATAAAATTAGATTAAATCGGAATAATAAGACACATTAATTACCAATATACACAGTAACTCTCTTATAAAACATTTTTCAATGGAATTGATCCATAACATCTTCATCGAAAAATTGAGGAACACATTACATTCATTTAATGACCAAACAATCATTTAAAATATTTTATTTCGTAATCAGTTTATAAATATTTTAATGATATCACTAAATAAAAAATATTTTGGCAAATAAAATATGATATAAATGAATACAACAATATTAATTTCATACTATAAAATATCATCCAAATTCTCAAATCTATCATTTTTTTAACTATATAATTTGGAATTCGGTATGGAAGTTTGTTATCATAGCTAATCCAGAAAAAAAAAAAAAAAAAAAACTTCATGTTAATTGAATAATAAAAATATAATTTTAATAGAAAGAAATCTTTCAAGAATAAGTAGGAAATACAAGATTTCAAAAAAGCTGAGTGGTAGATATGCCAGAAATAGAAGAAATGAGAGATGTGTGTTTTGTTTTTGCCTTTTATGTTTCAAATATGTATTTGAATTTTTAATATATGAATCTAAGAGTGTGATGGTTCGTTGAATATTTTTTAACATGTCACATATTATTTATATACATTATTATAGAATATATAGTGAAATATAAAAAATGACACAATCATTGGATTCTGGGATGGAAAAAAGCTCAACCAAACATTACCTCTAACACAACTAAAAAAATCCTTATACACCATGGCACCATGTTTATTTAAATACATATCTAAAAATATAATTTATTTTTATTAAATAGTAATGTTGTTACTAATTTTAACTATAATATTCTTTGAGAAGTAAGGGAAATGTTTGTTTTATTGTTTGGTAGAGCGGTAGATATACAAAATTATGAAGAAAAACAAATTTGTTTGTTTAGAGAGAGTAATATTGTTTGGTAGGTAATGATGTTACTATTGAACCAATATAATTTAGTAAAGGGGTGGGGTGAGATAAATAATGTTAAAGAGAATAGTGTTTTGGTCATATTACTAAGCTTATACAGGTTGTGAAAAAACGGATCCCATATAATTTTATATTTTAACCAAACAACATACTCCCATATCTAAAAAAGTTTCACAGTTACTTTTTTACGATTTTTGTGTGAGGATTATTTCATAAAAACGTTTACAAAAAAATTTGTTTTATATGAATGATATCTTTAGTTGATCTTATTAACTAACATATCATTCATATAAAATAACCTCTAACACAACTAAAAAGATCCTTATACAGTCAAATGTCGCAAATGTTTATTTAAATACATTTGTACACCTCATATTATGGGTTTTATTCAACCCTATATACGGACCTAAATAGTATATACGGTGTAAAAATAGAATTTGCATCCACTTCATTTTTGCTATAAATTTTTTTATAAATTTTGAAGAAAATGCAATGATAAAGTAAAATTCACTTATCATTTTATTATTGTTTCTTTCTAAATTTATAAAAAATTTACATCGAAGAAATATAGAAAATTCCATTTTGGTAAAAATATCCTTAATTGCAGTGCATCCGACATCTTGGTTAAAAAAATTGGGATCCTTCACATGCGTCTAGACCCTTCTGGAACAAATACAAATTTGTGATTATGTTTTAGCCCTTGTATTTTGTATTATTCCTTCTCCGTCAAAATAATTTCTTTGATTCTAAGTTTCAGCCCTTATATTTTGCCGCAATTGTTCTCCAATTTTCTGTTTGAAGAAGGGAAGGTGCGATGCCACTAATTTAATTGGTGCATTTGTATATGATCTTTTTTTTTTTCCCTCTCGTTATTTTCCTTTTCCATTTCTGCGATTTATTGCAAACCCTATCCCATTGATGTTTTTCTGATTGATCATAAGCTTGTTAATAATCTGGAATACGGAGATATATATTTGTGTGTTTGCGTCTTGCCAATGGAAGAAGAGTTATTGCTGTGAAATCTGGTTGTGCTTCGTACTTATAATTGTCGTTCTGCTTTTTGTGAACCCATTGTTACTTTCTTCGTTTTGATTTCTGGGCGTTTGTTTTTGTAAGGGTGGGGGTGCTGCATTGATTTGTGAAACTTATTGTTTTGTTAGAATGCTGCGACTCATATGAACTTGTTAGGAAATTCTTTCCTTATTGTTGTGTTTATGAAGTTCCACTTTCTTTCTTGTGCACATTGCATTTCGACAGGTTATTGTGTTTTCAGTTTTGTTTATTAGTTACTTGTGAAGAAGAAGAGCAATGTATAAGAAGAAGATCGTTTTAATCAAATGGTTTACTTAGGAAGTCTCATATCTTAGTGTTGCTCCATATCTTTGTTCAACAATGCAATATGCGCTTTAAATTTCAATCTTCATGCAATATGTGTGTTAAATTTCAATCTTGGATGCAACTTTAAGCTAAAAGAAGGATGGTTAATACCCCCATACCACGTGGCTTCTGTGGTACCAAATACAATAGTGCCAAATCAAACTTGACTTTCAGATGTCAGTAAATTCTGGTCAGTTTGATTCATACTTCTTGTATAGGATATCCAATTACTCAATTTTAGGGCTTGTCTGGAATCCATTTCAGATCAACTTCTGGGCACAGTAGTCCATTTATGATAACATTATGTGTATGGTGATTATTTTAAATGTACCTTTGAACTAGTAGCATCTCTAAAAGTTCTGCAGAGCAACAGAAGTATAGAAATGTAAGATTTGGACTTCTGAAATATTTTTCTTGCATTTCTGGTGATTGGAAATTACAATGCATGCCTACCAAATACAAGGGGGTGTAGGTATTTGATCGTTAAGATATTTCTAATTAATGTCAGGCGTTTAAATTTCGAAATTAATCTTTATATACCAATGAGTTAGAACAATGCAAACTGTAAGGTAACACATTTTTTTATCATGTCAAATAAGATGGAAAACAAAACATAGAATGCATATCTGGTAAGATATTTTGATTGTATAATGATTCTTGAATGGCACAACTCACGAGTTCATACTAATTTTATCACATTGATGAAACTGACACTAATTGTACACCTGGATCTTATGATGTTTATTTTGCTAGGTATATTTAGAGGTTAATGGCAGAAATGCAGCCTTGTGATGGTTCAAGTGCAAGTATTGTCTGTGGTGAAAGTTCTGAATCAACACTTCAGCTCAATATCAAGACCCTGGATTCCCGGGTTTTCGGCTTTCATGTGGATAAGAATGTACTTTCTCATTTAATCTTGTGAGAACTTTCACAAATTATGTGAAGGCTATCCTATATGCAGATTAGGAATGAATTGCATATGCTGTTCCTTCACTCTATAGATGTTGTGCCTGTACTGTCTTGTTTGAGATGAATATTCCAGGTTCTTATATACTTCTTTCTTTAAGGGAGAAAATAAGAAAAGTTAACCATTTGGTGATATTTTCATGGAAAATTGAAATTTTTGGCTTGATAGCTGCCAAATTATTTATATGCAAGCGCAATAAGTTTGGACAGAAAATATAACAAGTTTGTACTGAAGTTTTGTAAGTTTGAGAAAGGGCATGGTCCCTTCATCCAAGGATCATTGTTAACTTTCATTTCGATGACCTTCAAAGTACTTGTCTTTTGAATTAATTTTGCATCATCGCCATTTCAGATTTCTGTATCAGCATTCAAGGAGAAGATAGCTGTTCAAAGTGGTGTGCCAGTTGAGCAGCAGCGTCTCATATTTAGGGGAAAGGTCTTGAAGGACGACCGCCTTCTTGCTGAATACAGTATCCTACCAATTGCAGCATTAGTCGTATTTATATTTCCTCACATTTAGTATTTGACTAGAATATCAGTCATTGCTATTGTATTACTTTGGATTTAGATCATTTTGTGGTTGTTGCGTGTGTGCATCTGGACTTTTATTTTGCCCTTTTGTTTTTGTTTCTTCTTGGGAAGAGGTTGGGTGGTAACTCACTGCAATATTTGAAAAAAAAAAATGTATGTGCACATTCATCGATACCTGAAAATGCCCTCTTTGTGCTTCACGTTTATCTTTCTACTTTCTTCTGGTTACTTTCATCTTTCCGTGTTTTGAAATATGAACCACGACATGTATTCTTTATGGTCTATCCTTAACAATATTACAGGTGTTGAAAATGGGGATACATTACATTTAGTTGAAAGGCAAGCCCAACCTTCTCCTGGACCCAGCACTGGAGAGGCAAATTCAAACAATGGCAGTAGAGGTTGTAGGAGTTGCATTCTGACTCAATTTTATCTGTGAGGTTAATAGTGCGATCTTATTCGCTATGTTTCTTAATTTTAACTCTTGCTTCCTTCTAGATACAGGGCAGGATTATAATACTGGTTTGCCACACCATCGTATTGGACCAATTGCTCATAGTATAGTATTGGGCACCTTAAATGTTGGAGATCCAGGGGAAGCTGTTGCTCCAGATATAAGTCGGGTGTGCCTATGTTGTTATGCTTTATATGCCATTCAGTTATTGATCGAGCTGTGCAGTTGTATCATCCATAGTAACTCACTAGATTTGTCTGCTTTTTAGGTAATTGGCGCAGTACTGAACACCATTGGAATTGGCAACCAGGCAGGAGGCTTGCAACATGGGGTTCCAGTAGTCAGTTTTGTTTATTTTAGTTTTTCCTTCTGATATTTTTTTTTTTGGTTTCTTTTTCAACAAGCTACCTGTTTGTATTAATGCATTTAGCTTACAGATGCTTGTGTGGTGGGTCCTGTCAAAACCATTTCATATATTTTGAATTTGCTTTTCCTGTAGTATTAGCTGAACAGATATCAAACTTCTCTTTTCAATTTTTCTCTGTTTTCAATCATTTTGCACTTGTCAGTAATGACTTTATGAATTTTTTTCATGTTCAGGCTTCTCATGTGAATGAAACAGAAGGGTCACAGGCTAATGGTGTAGGACAAAATCAGGTTGGAAATGAGTCTGTCCCATGGCAAGCCTTCCAGGGCCCATCTGCACCCCATGCTATGCAAATTCCACTAAGGGCATCAACTGCTATTCCATTTCTAAACATGGTAAAAGATTAGATATACAATCTGTTCCTGAACTATGCTTTAAACAAGATTTCCTTATGGTTTTCAACTAACCTGCGAGTTTTTACCCTTACTCAGCAGATTCCTGATTCACTGAGAACCCTTATGGAATTTATGAATCGGATGGAACAGGCACTTTCGCAAAATGGTAATAACATTAACAGAAACCTTCTTCGGCATTATTCTTGGGCATTAGCTAGCTGGCATGAAATATATCTTACCAGGATTTCTTGACTTCAATATAGGTGTACAGACAAACCAATCAACTGTTAGTGGCAGTGTACCCGCTACTGAATTGCCTTCAAACTTACGTGGTCTTCCAACAGTTGAAGGTCTGAGCATTGTTCTTCAACATGCCCAAAATCTTCTCAGTAACCATGTTATTCCAGCAATATCTGTAAGTACCATGCTATGAGATTATTTTTCTCTTCTTTTACTAGTTTCAATAATGTAAGCCCTTTTCAGATATGTGTTTTAGACATTACTTTTTGTGGTATATTTGGATATGGTATTTGTCAATCTTATATGAAGAATGTGGTTTGCATATTCTATAGAAATCTTTTGGCATATGATATATGTTATCTTGTTGGCGTAGAGAATTTTGCACATGGGTTTGATTCACACTCCATGTTCTGAGAAATTTTTACCATCCGAAAAGAGGAAAAAGTGGAGTCTCCCAATTTTGGCCTACCATACGATCATGGTAGTGACTGAAAATAACTGAAGAAATCTTTATTTTGTAAAGCAAAAAATTTGTTCTGGTTCACTGTAAAGTTGAAATAAGTTGTCCATTTTAGTTTAATCATATCTAAAGGGCAAAAGACTAGTGATGTTTAGCCCATCTCTTAGAATGGTCTACTGATTTTCTGCTGATGTGTTAAAAGTGGTGTACATTGGACTGCCTGAACTCAAGCTAGACTACAACTTCAAGGTTTGTTGTGAATAGGCAGCAGGTGACTGTATTCTAGTTGAGAATGATGGAAGCTCAAGATTGCATTTCTTAATCTTGGGAGATTTCTTCTTCTTGAGATAACAGAAAAAGGGAGATGGAATAGAATTAAAAATTAACAAGGATGCTGTGAGAAACATAAGAGAACAATGAATAATATCTGTACTTTGAACTTTCATCTTATCTGTATGAATGTAGCTCATCATCTTGTACTACATTTATGAATTACCATATTCTGAACTATCATAACCTACTGCAATGTTGCAGCGTACTGCAGTTCGTTTAAATCAAGATGGGGGATCTAATGATCATGCAGTAAGGGGGGAAGTGCAGACAGACTCTATCAATTTCGGCATGGCTATGCAGCATTTGGGTGCACTCTTTCTAGAGCTGGGACGGACAATTTTGACTCTTCGCATGGGACAGTCTCCTGTATGCCTTTTATGATTAACCTAAAAAATTGTTCCCATTTTCTGGGTTCTAGTCGTTAATACTCTCTTGGTACTTATGCAGGCTGAAGCTTTTGTAAATGCTGGGCCTGCTGTTTATATTTCTCCATCAGGGCCCAACCCAATTATGGTTCAGGTTTGTAATTGAGGGCCTTAGTATGGAATCTTTTTATCAATTAAAAATGACCATGCTTGCCATGAGCCATGATAAAACATTATGATTTAGCCAACTTGTTGAGTTAGTTGAAAATAGTTTTGAATAGGGATGTAATCAAACCAAGCTGTTTGAGAACTATTCTAAACTCAGCTCAAAAAGTATTTGTTTGAGTTTGTTTAGTAAAAAGCTTGTTAACATAAACAAACAAACTCAAATTCAATGGTATTTGATTTATTAACTCGTGAAGACTCATTAGTAAGTTTGTGAGCTAGCTCGTATAAATTATAATGAATAGTTTTACTTTAATTTATTTCTTATATTTAATTTTTATGTTATATACAAAAATATATAATTAAAAGAAATTATAGAATTTAGTAGATAGATAAGATTTTTAGAAATATATAATTTTATATTTTGTAATTAATTGATGAATAATCTAATTTAAGATTGATACTATTAAGCTCATTTGGACTCGGATTAAGCTTGAAAAAGTTCGTGAACCAACAATGTATTAGATAATTAAGCTCAAGTAAAGCTCAAAAAAAAAAAAGTCAAGCACAAACACTCCAAAGTTCGGCTCGCCGGCTCATTTCAACTACGTTCCTAGTTTTATACCTCTGCTAGTATATATGCATGGTTTGTCAGATAGGCTCATGATCATATGTCTTCTATGATTGCTATTTTGGATGATAAGGTCTTAAACTGTCTAGATTATTTCCAAGGTTTGTGTTTCCATGTTTCTTAAGGTTTATGCAATATAGGAATCTCCGTGTGATGCATATGAGTGCATGAAACCCATAGTGTGTGATCAATTCATGAGATGGACTAGTTCATACAGAGCTTAGCTCTAGCTCCAATTGGAGGCCCTGTTAGTGGACAGTGGGATTGGTCACCCTAATTAGTCGGTTCTTGGACCGGATACCGAGTAAAAAAAAAATTTGAGCTCTATATTTGTTTGTCTTCACTTTTGCTGCATATGATTGATATGGTAGATTAATAGAGCTTATAATTTCTACTAATTGCAGCCATTTCCTTTGCAAAGTAGCTCTCTGTTTGGTGGCCCATCTGGTGCCTCAACAAATCCTGTAGCTATGGGTCCATTTGGCATTTCTAGTGTTCCAAGAAGTGTAAATATTCATATTCATACAGGTACGTGACATTTCAATAAAGGCACTTCTTGTTGGTTTCGTGCATAGGGAATGATGAAATTTCACAATAAACCAGGGGCAGCAGTGGCACCTACAGCTTCTCCAGTTGTGAGTAGAGCCCCACATGGAGAAGGTACAAAAGGGAAAGATTACCCCCATATAAATCCCAATTTGTTCCTAATTTACCCCCACATATAAATCCCTAAAAGCTGTCTTATTTAATGAAGAATAACTTTTTCTCTCAAATCTTTAATTCTTCCACTCTCTCAATTTGATCAAGGGTAAAGAGTAATATTTGTGTGCATATTGTGCACAATAAAAGATTGTGTGCACAAAGTTTGGTTACAGTGTAGAATTATTTCAGGTACTGTATAGTATTAGTTTGGTTACAGTGTAGTATTATTTCAGGTAGTGTATAGTATTAGTTTAGTTACAATGTAGTATTATTTCAGGCAGTGTATGGTATTAGTTTAGTTATAGTGTAGTATTAGCAACATTGTATAGTATTAGTTTAGTTACAGTGTACTATTAGGTAAAAAAAATTGTGCACACTATTTTTTAGTGTGCATAATGTGCACACAAATATTTGCCAAGGGTAAATATGTCAAAATAAGTTCCTTAATTTTATACATATTCTCTGAAATGACAATTAATATGAATCGGAGGGAGTTTAAGTGCAATACTTCTTCGTTCTTGAAGATCAATCAGATAGTTTATCCAGTCGAGATGAACAAGTTGGTAGTGGGGCTAGCTCTGAAGGCACAGGCAGACCTGGTAACCGGGCTGTTCAGACTAGCCATGTGGAGAATCAGCAGGTGAAAATCGTAGATATTTGATTCATCTTTAGTATAGGTAACTTATGTACTAACTGAATGTGACTGTTAGGTACAAACTGCACATAACGAACTTGAATGTGAACCTTCTGTAAGTTCTGATGGAGGCTTACATAAAAGGTCAATCACATCCACTCAAGGGAATGTTAACCCTGATGGTCCTGTAGATGTCCCTATAGGTTTGGGACTTGGAGGCCTTCAGCCCAAGGTAAGAAATTGCTTTTGCTTTGCTTTGCCGTCTTGACATGATATTTTGTATTAGTCAAAGGCACAGACCAAATTTTTAGATATATTAGACTTACTATATGTTAATATATTTCTTAAGCTAAACTAAACAAAAATTGATTTTGCTCTTGTGAATAGTCAATTTGCATTTATTTCTTTTATTTCTTGTATTCAATAATTCTCTATAAATTAATTCTCCATTGTGAATGTTGAATTTCATGTCACATGACAAGGTTGGGCTAGAAAACTGCAGAATGGAAACGTTTTATGAGCTGGAGTTTCTTAGACCATTGGTAGGAATAAATAAAACAGTATGGTAGTGTATAGAGCTTTCTATGTTCATGACAATATGTAAAGTCAATCTGGGTCATCTGTTCAAGAAGTACTATAGGTAGTGAAGGTTATGGGTACCCTTTCAACATCAACATGGCATATGTTCTGGAAGTAAGACATACAACTAAGCCCATATGCATCTCTTTATTCTAAAGGTAGCACAGCACAAATAGATTTTGTTTCTCACAAAAAGAGAAAAACAAAGCTTTTTTATAAAAAAAAAATTAAAAAATTGAGGAAAGAATAAAATGAGTTACGCCAGCACCAAAACCCATCTTTCTGCAATTACCAGCCTCCATAATTCTTCTCTGAAAGTGCTTAATAGTTTCTTTCCTTTCCCCTCCAGTCCCTACTCTCTATTCCTCTCTATTTAACTTCGGATCCATCGTCATATCCACTTCTGTCCTCCACAACCCAACATCACAAACAGCATATTTCTTGAATAATGGACAGACAAACAAACGATCAAAGAAATGGTAACTGCAAACTTGTCAGCTGGAGTTGGTGACTTGGATTCTGCTTGAGTTTTATCCTGGTTATTGTATATTGTCTTACTCCTTTGAAAAAAAAAAAAACTGAAGAAAAAAAGAAAAAATTTATTGCTTTCACACTCCTGCATATAATATACTTTGTTGTTATTTTACAATTACTATTGTAACTACTGCCCTGTTTCTGTTTGTCTTCACGTGCTTCTCTCTCATGATTACTTATTGTACTTATAATTGTTGTAGAGGCGCGGTAGCCAGCCAAGAGCACAAACCAAAGATGGTGGAGGTCCAAGTGGCAGTAAACAGAATCAGCAATCTTTAGCGGTTGGACAACACGTTTTGCAATCTCTTGCATCACATTCAACAAGGGGAAGTTCGATTTCTTCACCCTCAGCACCACAGCCAAACGTTGCTAGGGGGATAAGGGGGAGTGTGCCTACACCTAGTCAAAATGCTGATGGCCAAACTGATATAACAGAGGCAATGTCTCAGATTCTGCAGGGCCCTGCTCTGGATGGTTTGTTGGCTGGAGTTTCACAGCAAACTGGAGTAGGGTCCCCAGATATGCTCAGAAATATGTTGCAACAATTTACTCAAAATCCTGCTATGAGGAATACAGTGAATCAGCTTGCTCAGCAGATTGACAACCATGACCTTGGAAGCATGTTTTCAGGTTTGGATGGAGGCCCAGAAGGAGGGGGGATTGATTTATCAAGAATGATGCAACAAATGATGCCTATTGTTTCTAAAGCTTTAGGAGGTGTTTCGTCTGAACTAACGGGTCCCCCGGAATCTGTGCTCTCGGAGAATAGGTCAAGAAGTGGAATCATGGGAATTGATGATGATCCTCAGGTTTGTATTTGAGGATATGAAAATGTGTTACAAATGTGTGTGTTCATACAACATGGTTGATTTGTACAGGCTTAAAAGACGTGAATTCCATGTTGCATTTTTGAGTTAATGTCAATTTGCATCCTGTAAATTAGGGTAGATCCAATATAAATCATTTTTCTTTCTACTTTATGAATTTTAGTCCTAGGGTGTCCAATTCAGACCTCTTTTGTCCAATTTTAGTCCTTTTTACACAGAAATCAAAATCGACCGAAAATCGCACACGCCTAGGACTAAATATTGGACACTCTAGAACAGATATTGGACACCCTTAGATTAAAATTGATAAAGTAGAAAGAAAAATAATATATATTGGATCCACCCTAAGTTACGGGGCGTAAATTGATATTAACTCTTGCATTTTGATATCCTTAAAAGTAACAACCATGAGATCGTTAAGCTACTTTTGACTTTCTTAATGCCTCATTAGATGTCTCTTCATATTAGTAAACAAAATGCTTCTGTGCAAGGGAGAATATTTTCTTAGCAATGTATAGTTTAATGCCTAAATACTTATAAAACTCAGCTGTTCATTATATTAATGACATTTAGGGTGTTTTTCTCGGCTTGAGTGGGATGGGGCAAACTAGATGGAGAAATAAAGTGGATGGGGGAATCCAATGAATAGTAAATTTGTATTTTAGTTTTGGGATGGAACTTCATGTCAAATCCATACTTTTGAGTGTTGATGATATATTATTTTATTGTTGTTAAAATGAAGTAGGAGAGAGAATGAGAGAGTGTAAGAAAAGTAGGAGAGAGGTTGAATGAATAAGAGAAAAGTAGTGATGGGATAGTTTTAGGTAGGTAGGTGTATAAGAGGGGTGAATGTATATTTGAATAGAAATATTGAATTTGCAAATTCTAAAAATGGGTGGGATGGAGAAAACCAAGTCCACCATCCAGAATCTCGCAACCTGAAAGCAAACACGACCTTAGTTAATTAAAAGAGAACAAATTCTCGTCTTAAATTCAATTTTCTTGTTAAAAATAATGTAGGACTTTGACCATATCTAAATTCTTGGAGCTTTCACATGTCGATGGGTCTTTGTAGGCAGTTATTTTCTACTTTGGTTCTTTAACTGTCAGCTACCAAATCCTGTTAATTGCATTTTCTAAATTTATCCTATCAACCATTGCTTATTTTCCCTTTACCGAGACATAATATTTGTCTACCCTTTATCTCCTGATTAGTATTCTTTTTAGTTCTTTCTCATGCCAGAAATGCTGGTTTGTTCATGTTTTATTTTCAAAATCAATGTTAGTTGCAAAAACTATTCTTAAGGCTTAGCCCAAAAATCCAATTTGAAATTACAAAGACCCAAGGTTCTTATTTTATACAAAATCAGTTGTGTGTTTCCTTCAAGGTTAGGTTCTATAATTTGCTCTTTAAAGTATTTTGTTTAATTATGCATTAAACTAATACCCCTATTTCTCATCCATCAGGTTGATCTCCGACAAGTAGTTCAGCGGCTTGTGAACCAAGGTTCATCAGAGGAAATTTTCCGTTCTCTAGCTGAAAGGGCAGTAAACCTTTATAGTAATAGCAATGCTGGAGAAAATGTTATAAATGGAGTTTGCAGTGAGGAAGGGCTTGCACAGGTACCCGTTTTTTTATTATCTATTTTTACAGCATGCCTCACCATATTATTATTTTTTCCAAAATAGAAAAAGACTCACTGGTGTTTTTTCTATTGGGTTTTATAGGAGTTAATGGAAATGCTTTACCGTGATGTATCCCGAAAATTTCATGACCATATTTGATCATAAAGGTTATCCCTTTACCTCTATTTTGTGTTCTCTTGAAGCAGTGTTTGGTTGATGCAAATTATTGTACGCATTACAACTTTGTTTTGTGGGTTTGTGTCCAGCAGGAGAACATGTAAAAAGAAATGAACCGTGAGTTATTTATTAGAATATTTAATGATATTGATAGGGTTTACATATATACATTAATACATGATATTGTTCAACAGTTTCTTTGGGAGGGCTCCCAAGTTTTCACAAATTCGAAGCTTTTCTGCGGATGTTGTTGGTCTCTCTTATTCTATAGCTTGGATTATGAGTTAAGGTCTTTCATCAAGCGTGTGTTTGTTTCTTTTTTATGGCCCGTTTACTTGGAGGGTTTTCCAGGGAAAGCCTATAATATTTTGTTAGCCGGATGTTTCCCTGGAAAACCTCTAAGTAAACGGGTCATTAGTGTATATCCGCATCTATCATTTAAATTTTGCGCAACAGCAAATAGAAAAAGAAGATAGATGAGGCGGGAAATACATTTAGATTGCGTTTAGACAGAAGGATTTATTTGAATCCGAATTGGTGGATGTTTGAATTCATTCGTTTTCAATGCATTTGAGATGTGTTTTGGCTGGGTTTTCGTTTCAAATTTGTTTTCAATGCAACCTTAATGTTAATCAGTGCCCATCAGTTGAGTTTGGTTTTCTTGATAGATGGTGAGATATTACCTTTTCAAAAAAGGGGCCCGTGAAAATTTTACGATGAAACTTGATCTACATCGAAAAATAAATCCAAAATCTTCATCTCTCCCGATTAATATCCTTTATTAATATAGGTTATATTTTTTAATTATTATGACAGATATTTTTTGTAATATTGCTATGTAGTAATATAAGTCATATTTTTTTGTTGTCATGATTGATACTCTTTAGTAATATAGGTCACGCTCTTCAGTTATCAACGATTATCAGTTATCAACTATTAATATTTTTTAGTAATATAAAACATATTCTCTGTTAGCAAGATTGATATCCTTTTTATAATATAGTTCATACACGTCATCTAATACGAAGTGATACCTTTTCATAAAATGGATTAAATTTCATTATAGACTTTGTCTATCATGAGTTGCTTTAGTGCTTAATGTTTTCGGTTCGGTTATTTTGGTATTCGGTTCGGTATTCGATTTTAAAATTTGAAAATTTCGGTATCGGTTTTATAAAATAAAAAATCGGTATAACCGAAAATCGAACCGAAATATAATATATATATATATATATATTATATTAAAATATTAGATATTTAGATGTAACCCTAGTTCATTCAATTTTCTTCCAAATTCCAATTCCCAAATATCAAATTAGCGCAGCTGCGGCGCTTCCCATCCGGCCATCCCTTCCCTGCGCCAGCGCCACTGCCCATCTACCACCGGTCCACCGGCGGCGGCGGCATCCCTGCGCGAGTAGCGCGACAGCCGCCCTCCCCCAATCGAGAACCCCCCTTCGTTGCTCCTGTTCCGCCGCGACCCTCACTCTCTCCGTCTCTCACGCACAACTCCGACGGCAGTAGGTTGGCAGTCCTGCGCGACAGCCGTCCACTCCGGCAGCCTGAGCGACAGCCCTCTCCTCCCTCTCAACACCCCTCGGTCACCTCCCCTAATCCCGCAGGTAAAAATATTTTACACTGAAATAGTAAAATAAACTACGAAAATATTGAAATTAGAAATAAAAACCATTTGTTTTTCTTTTTCTGGAGAATTGTACATTACGAAGTCCCCATCTCTCTATGACCACCAGGACAGGTGTCACAAATATGGTGCATTGCTGTGAATTTTTTTTTTAAGATATTAAAAATTAAATAACAAATTGTGAAAAGGAAAAGCTAACCTCACCCTCTCACTACCCTCGAGATTTTAGATTTACTTTATGATGATGATGGCTTTTGGACTGAAGCAATGGCAGTACATCTTTGTGAGATGAATGTTAGAATTTGTAAAACATGTGAGAGCACCGATTGGATGTCACAAATTAAAAAAAAAAAAAAAAAAAAGTAAAAAAATTTTCGGTCGGTATTGATCGGTTTTTACATATTTTGGTTCGATTTCGATTTCTTATAGTTCTAATTCGGAATTTGTTCGATTTTGCCTATTCGATTTCGGTTCGGTTACCGAATACCGAATGTTCACCTGGGACAAACAACCAGGACAACAATAATATTTTTTTTCAATTTAAATTATTAATATTGAATATCAGTATTATAACAGTATTATAACATTTAAGTTTAAAATATCAATTTTTTTAAAAAAAAAATATTTAAAATGTCAAGAATTTGACAAAGTATAAAAATTAGATAATGATTCATTTCATGAATCATATTCATATAAAATTTACCCAATTTTCTTTTCTTAAGAGTCTCATCCATTCTTAAAGAATAAGTTTTTGTAATTTATTTTCATTGTACAATTTAAAATGAAATTAATTATTCTTATTGTAATTTTGTTAATAAATTTCAAAGTAAAGCTGATTCACAATACTTTTGTGATCCTTGAAAAATTGATAGCTTGGACGTCTTATTTGACCATATTCTTAAGAAATATCGTGTACACTTTATACATCATATATTATTAATACTATTATTTTATAAGAACTCAATAATACAAATGTAAGGGTGTATCATGTGTAAATACTTTTTATTTTTTAAGTTTTGGGTTTTAGATACTTTCTAAAATCTAATATGATTGTTAATTTATAATAAATTTATTATATAGATTTTTCCCATAGTTAAATACTTAAATATATGTTTCTGTGTTAAAATACTTAAATGGAGTAATATGTTTGTCAGAATTTAATATTTTATTAGAGATTGTATTTTTTGGACGTCTCATGATTCATAGTTCGAGATTTCTCTATTTTTTTTTCTTTTTCTTTTAAAATAAAAATTGGCAAATTTTTTGATTAAAAAAAAAAAACAGATTACAGAGGACGCAGAGACCAGTCAATTAACAGTATCACATTCACATAGACATGGCGTCATCAGCGCCACCGTCCCCAGGCGGCGTCCAAAACCCTAACGGCCGCCGTAAACCTCTTGGCCTACTCGCAAATGCAAAGAAATCAAAACATGGCTTCATACAGTTCTTCGCCATGACCGGAATCCTACTGCTAGCCTCCCGATCTCTCGCCCAGAAGTACCGCATTTACGACCTCACCGAGGACATGGCTGCACTGAAAGAAGATCAAGAAAGCCTTACTGATCGCATGAATCACATCAAGCAAAGTCTCCTAGACGAAGCCGCTCGTGAGCCGACTGGGACTTTCGCGGCTCGGCTTCGCCTCCTCTTTGGAGATGAAAGTAATTGAGTGAGGTTTGGATGCCAATCCTGTTAGTTCTCCATTTGAATTTTACGGTTTCAGTCTGCGAATTCCTCGAAACTGAAATTTTAGGTAATAATTTAGGGCTTTTGGAATAATTATGGATGCTATTCTAATGCTTGATAATTCGAAATGCGTTATTTTTCATAGAGAATTTTAAGGTGAGACTGCAATTCATGGTTACATATTTAGTTGGAATCACAAATGAGTTGCATTTTGTTTGTATAGTGTTTGTTATTATCTTTAAGGTAATGCATTTTGTTCTTGATTTGCATATGTATTTATGAGTTTTCCCCATAGCTGAAGAATGTGTTCCAAGTATACTTGAGCTTTTCACATTTTCATAGTATAAGAAAACTCAATTTTATTCAATTAAATTTGAGGTAAAATAGAAATGGTGGTGGCAACCATGAAAGCTTCCTTTGGATCACTCTAATCTTTAGCGTGTGTATATGATTTCGATATGGAGCTCGATGGTGAGTTTCTTTTAGAGCCCAATATCAGCGAACACTTGTGTTGGACTCCATAAGAAATCCACCATCATACTCCATATCGTTACTCTATATATATGTATAATCTGATTTGACATTGAGAAGTTAATGAGTAGTTCTTCTCTGTTTCCTAGTGAAGTGATGAACATATGGATACTATTTTTTCTGGTTCAAGTATACAATCACCAACATGATGGTTTGGTAATAGAACTATGAACTTCAACTTTAGATTAGGGACAATTTGTTTCTGTAAATTCATCTACTCTTTTGGGACTATCTAAGAAATGGTGATCATATTATAATTTAGCTGTGCTCTATTCAAATTTCTGGGATGGTGCTGTTTTTTGAGCTTTACTGTGGTCATAGTGGTCAGATTTATGTGTAGTTTGGAGTAGTAATGATATGAGTTGCAAGAGCAATGTATTCAAAGATGGTATAGACCAAGGGAAATTTGTCACCATTTGAAGTCTAATTTCTGTGAATAAAGGTCACTAAAGCAAGCAAAGTAGGGTGCTATTTTCGTGATTTGTTCGTCTTGCTGTTATTTGATCCGGCATTGGAGTTGTTACTTAATTGCAATTTGTTGTTTGAAGTTGGTCTCATAAAATGCGGTTCATGGGATGATTTCATTTTCAATAACTTCCCAAATTTCTGCAAAGTACTCACATGCCTTATACATTCTCGATTGGTAGAAGAAGCTTTGAGACGAGGCTAATTTAAGTTTCGTAACAAAAAGGTTGTGAGAGTTTTGAGCTTCAAGACGAAGCTTTTCTTCAAATTTTCACCACGGGGTTTACTTTCAATAGATCATAAGAGCCTCAAAAATTAAAATGCAAAGTTTGTTTTTGTTCTGTGTAAATTGAGGGTGAAGGTAAAAAATGGATTATGAGGGGTGGTTTGTGATTTTGTATGGATGGTAAAACTTTTTTCGACTTTTGGCAGCTGTGAAGCTTAAATTAAAACATGGGTGGAATGGAATTAACTGGAAAGAAGAAACATGTGATGTCTTTCTCCATTGTTCATGTTTGCTGTAAGTGGGCCCCGCTGCCAGTGATTATAGTACCTGTTCCCGACAACTTCCTATTTCTTTACTTTACAGATTTTCAGCTTTCGCTGTGCTCCAAACAGTAGGTTTTGTGTTAGATTGTGTTAAAATGAGATGAAATATTTATGTCAAAAAAAAAATAATAATAATAAAAAAATAAAATAAAATGAGATGAAATATAATTTGGGTATGGAGTTTTAACACTTTGGTGTGAATGGGTGTTTATTTATGTTAGCATGTGAATTGTCTCACCGTGAGACCGTTTTACACAAGTTTTTATATAAATGTTTTATTTTAAGCTCTAATCAGCAGTGTAAAATCATGTTTCTAAAAGTTGGTAAAATTGAATTTGAAAATAGTACCTAAAATTTGGATTGCCAACATAATGGCGACATAATTTGAACTATTTCCTTCCCTTTTTTACTTTTTTTTTTCTTTTGTAATCTTTTGGCTTCCAAATCCCCTAAACTTGTTTTGTTTAGGTATCGCTCATGTGTTGTTTGCAAAATGATAATATATATATATATAGAGAGAGAGAGAGAGATGTTCTCAAATTATGAAATAGATCACATTTAACATGTTATATGATCCATGAGTTTATGGAACTCTTGTACAATCATATTTTGGTCCTATGGTTGAGGTGGTTTCACAAAAAATTTTTCTTCTTGTAACCCCAAATTGAAATTTTTTCATGTAAAATAAATTATTGTACCCCAAAAAAATTGAAATATATCTATATTTATTAAATAATATTGTATTTATTACTTTTTGTACATTCAAATACAAAATTCTGGATCCGTCACTACCCCGACCCTGGAGCTGCACAAATCTAGGGTGTAGGTGTTGCAGCCTACAATGATCGAGTAAATCCCTCTTTTTACAAATCACCTCACACCCATATTCAATCAATCTACAGTAAGAAAGAAGAATTAATCGGAACATTTTCTGTTTTTAAGAGAATGGATCGAAAAAAGAATGATTGAATTGGAGAAGTTTGAATTATTTAATTGGGGAAGTAGGAAAATTAATCACAACAGAAATTTATCAAACCCTGTGGGTGAATCTTGTGAAATATGACGACAAATTCTGTAAATATATATCACTAATTCTAGCTTAAAAATGTATCGCATTTCACTTGAGAAAATATCCCTTTTCAAAAAATTATACTCCCTTTTTTATTGCTCAAAATAAAAAAAATAGACTTATTATTTTTGTTTTCTCATGTCTAAAATAGCAAAAAAACAACACTACCCTATTAAATTAAATCTTTACAAAAATCTATTATTTATACTTTAATGACACTCAATTAACCATTTCAATAAAGTTTGACTTTAAAATACATTTTAATAAAGTTGAAAATATTTATTTACCCTTCATTTTATATACCTTTTAATACTAATAAACAACTATTTTCTTAATATTTATGTTAATTCCCTTTGAGCAATCAAAATTGGGTGAAGAGTTTAAGTTTAGTGATGAAACACTACTTTTCAATTTGGGCCTAATTGATGAGAATTTTTTACTAATAAAAGGTTTCTCTCCACAAATTGAGTCAGATATTAATTAAATTGAACTATATTTTATAAAATAAGATATGCTATACAGCCTCATAAGAATTTTTTGTCACCTTTAAATGATATATAAAAGCATTTGTGAGTAAAGTATTTAAGCCGAAAAAAGAGTATGATAAAATATGCATGTGAAAAGAAGACATATGAACTAGCTAGAGTAATTGGATCACAGTTTAATGCATTCTGGAAAAACAAAACTGCACGACTTTATTAAATTGATTTATAAATTAAAAAGAGTAACAACAATTACGGCGCGTGCACTAGAAAATTGCAAAATTAATTGGTTGTGGAGGAGACACTTCACACAAGTCAAGTTCTTTGCCTAATCTTCAAGTCTTCACAATCTCAAGTATTTAATGTCCCACCTCTCCCAATCAAGTTTAATGATGGGTGTGTAATGATCGATTTGGTTAGTCGAAAAGATCAAATAAGTCAAATCAAAATTATAATTTTTTTTTTTTTTTTGGCAAAAATGAAAATTGAATCATATAGACAAAAACTGTCCCATTGGTGACAAAAATATTTCGGTCGATTTTTCGGTTTTGACCAAAGCTTAAAACAGTAGGCTCAAATATTTCTAAAAAATAATCTCAAGTAGGTTCCAAAACTAGCCTCAAACAAGTAAAACTTCAAGAAAAGAAAGAAAAATTTAGAATAAAATATAAATTTATATTAATTTGATTTGGGTCGGTCTATTCGGTTTTTTACTAGAGAAAATTGAAATCGAAAAAAAAAAAAAAAAAATAACAAGAAAATTGAATCAAATTTCATCATGGATGGGTTTGTTTTTTCGGGTTCAGATCATTTTAAGCTCACCCATAAACAGGAAATGGATCCTCTCCATAAGCATCTCTCAATAATATTATTTTAGTATTGTGTTTATTTCTCTCCAAAATTTACAAAAATTTTACAATAAATAAATGAAGAGATCCAAATCCCCCATAAGCATACTCTTATGCGACATAGATCCAATGTTAATCACTTTCCTATTATTAAAATAGATAAATTCTCATGTGAAACTTGTTCATGGTATAAAATCGAATTCATACTAATATTATTACATTCATTAATTAATAACACTACTTTTATAAATTAATATCACATAGGAACCTATCAAATTGTGTGTGATATTAGTTTATAAATGTAATAATATTACTTAATAATATTGTACTATTTCTAAATAAAATTTTATACCGTATAGTTTACTGTTGATTAAAGTATTTTGGTACTCGAAATTTGATTTGTTTTCGACTCTTCCAAATTTAGTATGCGTACAAACTGCGTAAGATATCGTGTGATATTTTTTGTTTTCGACTTTTCCAAATTTAGTATGCGTATAAAATGCGTAAGATATCGTGTGATAATTTTTCTTACTAATCATTTTCTTGAATCATATATATAATTTATCCATATATAATTTTAGTCCGATCTAAATAATCATTTAAAAGTTCAAAAAGCTAAACACCAAGAAAGGAAATAGTTTTTCATTTTTATTTCGGTCGGATTATTGATGTGGGGTGGATCTGGCCTGTAGGTATTTTATTAGTTTTTTTTTTTTTTTTCAATGAAAAAGATCCTATTTTCTATTTTCTCCATTTCCAGTTCTTAACATTGACATAGAGACCCTATTTTACATCACAAGTTCTGGCAAAATAATATTTATCTAGAATAATATGAACTTAAAAACTAAGTGACTACAAAATTTAGGCGCTTATTTTGGGATTTAAGTGGGGTAAAATTTAATTTTATAATGATTGAATAATTGTGTAATAATTAATGTGTTTTATTAGAAGTTGTAAAAGTTAAAAAAAATGAAAAATAATAAATAAAAGATGAGTTGGAATAAAAATTTATATTTGCATTAATAAGTTATTGGATATAGTTGATGGAAAATTGAATTGTGGTGTTTAGGTATTTGTAGGGGTGAATATTGTGTTTTCAAAAAACGAATTACAAATTTTCAAAGCAAAACAATATTTAGATTTCGATATCTCAAATTTGGATTTCAAATTCAAATCAAACATATAGTTGGTAGAGAAGAATGAATGTAAAAGTAGTTGTTGAACCACTATAAAAAGATTGTGTTGTCTAGATCTACTGCTTTATTGTTCCGATATTTCATATATATTTATTCAATTGAGATAAACTTAATTGACACACATAACCTTTAAACAATTGTTTTTGTTAAGTAAAAAGGTTTTCAACTATTTACACGAGAATAAACTTGGATTCCACAACTTTGGCTAAGTTTGGTAGTTGTACAATTGATAAGATCACAACTATTAGTAGATTAGTTATTAGTGAAGCGGATTTAATCTTATCCACGTAGGTGGACATCAATTTATATGTCCACCACCAATCATGTGATGCCACATAAGTAATTAATTAAATAATAATGGGCTCCCCTGTATACGTGGCATCACATGATAGGTGATTGATATGCCACATAAGCGGTGGACATATAAATTTGTGTCCACCTGTGGGCATAAGATCAAATCCATTAGTGAAGCTCGTTAGCTGAGGCACCAATTTCGAAAGTAATACTCTATTCGTCCCCCTATTAGCTATCAATTTCAAAATGACGCATGTTAAAAAAAAAAATACTCTCTCTGTTCTATATTCGTTGTGACATTTACTGTTTGACGCAAGTTTTAATGTAAGAGTTATTTAATAATATAATTTTTTTTTAATAGGAGTAAGATAGTCTTTTCAACTTTAATAAGAGGGTTGTTTTAGTATTAAATTGGGATAGTGTTGAAAAAGTAGTGGCATATGATGTAATATTGTAGTGTTTGAGGGATATATAAAAATGAAAAAATTGTTTTATTATCATTTAAGGAAATGATGCAACGAGTACGAGATATACCATTTTGGCAAATGTCATGCATAATGAGTATAAGACGGAAGGAGTAGATTTAATGCGTATGTGAAATCCCTATATTACTAATAGGGAGTTTGTTTTTGCTTATGTGTCGTCATGAGATTAATTTGAATGATGTGTCACATTCTTATTAAATGCATATATATGTTAATAATCTATGTGTCATTTTTCTATTGATTTATAAGTAATATATGGTATCTATGTGGCATTTTAATATAGGAATTAATTAAAAAATATATTTCTAAGGAGGTTTGAACCTTAGACCTCTTGCACAACATGTATATTTTTTAATAAATAAGTTAATATATAAATCTTTAAATATTTTAAATATCTATTTTATATTTAAAATGTGTTATCATATGATATTTTTTAAACATAAAATTATATTTAACTTAAGTCTATAAATGTATGTAAGAAATATTGTGGTTGTATCAACTTTTATAAAAAAAACTTAATATAATCATATATGATATTTATTGTAAATATACGATATATATATATATATATATATATATATATTATTCGGAGTAATATTTATGCATCAATTATATAAAAAAAATTTATTAATCATCTCCTTTTTTTTATTAATTATAAAATAAATTTGAAACAAATCTTATAGTAAATTCTTTCACATAATTATAATAATTCTAATCCCCATCATGAATTGTCATACAATTAATATTACCATTATTTAAATTTAATATTATAATTATAATTTTTTATACATATATATTATTTTAATATATATATATATATACATTATTATTTGAAAATATTATATATAATATATTATATTGTAAAGTTTATTTAACGAAAATACCGCGTAATACGCGGGAGTTCATCTAGTAAAAATTAATTAAGAAGTAGAGAGAAATGTGAAAAAAAAATTAATAACTTGTATTAAGATGCTTGTTTTGACAAATTGGGTAGTCTATAAAGAGATGTAAGTAAGAGAAGTATTTTAACCCAATTTTAAATTATTTAAATGAGTCATAAGAAAATTATATTAGAAAAATGATCAAGTACACGATGGAATTGAATCACATTAATTGTTATCCTATAATTAGTGATTTTAATTTAAGATGGCCCAAGTCAGTACAAAAGAAAGATAAGGCAAGGAGGTAGCTAGGTTCTTGATAGGCAAGATATCATGTGGTGGTCAATTCTCGACTATCAATGCTACATGTGTATTTTCCAATGTATCATATGGTGATCGATTTTTTTTTTTTTTTTATGACGTCAAGTCTGTATATTGTATAAAATTCACTGAAAAAAAATATTCATTTATCGACGGACTTACCAAAGGATTTCTGTCGGTAAAACTGGTAATCCGTCGGTATTTTTCTCGTCACAAAATATCGACAAAAATTAATTCGTCGGTAAATACCGATGGATATTCATCGGTATCCCGTCGATAATTACCGACGAACCTATTCCGTCAGTAATTACCGACGAATATACGTCGAAAAACACTGTTTATAAAAAAATCAAAATTTTGTAGGTAAATCTGAAATTTGAAATTCCGACGGTATTTTATCTGTATTTGTGACGGAATTTGGTCCGGTATTTCACAATTTTTTTGTATTGATTTGGTTAGGTACAATTGATTTCCAAAATTTTTTTAAATCAAATATATCATGTTACTACTGACTTCTTAGCAGGTGGCTTAGTCTATTTGGTCATTGAGTTTTTCACTTTAGTGGGAAACTAAGTTCGATTCCCTTTAAAAATGAATTCCTTTATTGATAAAAAAATATCGTATAATATATTAAAACATACAATGCATTAAAGTATATATTACAATATATTAAAGTACAAATAGACAGTATCCTATAGGACAGTACGTAAAAATACCAAAAATGTGTATAAATTTTACTTTTTATCGAATTTATGTGGAGGGTGAACTAATTTAAGGACCGGAAAATTTAAATGCACGAAAATGCAAATTTGATATTTTGATTGTCTAAATTAAAGAAAAAGAATAAGAAAATTAACATTTTGATGTCCTACTTGTTTGCGAGTGAAATCTTGCAAGAATATTCTTTCAAAACTTTATTTCATATGGCCTTTTTGGGTTCTTTTCCTTCTTTCTATTCCCATTACCCACAAGATAAAAGATTATTAAGTTGTAGCAATAGCATATACATAAAGTTAAAGTAACCTTCGAAGGAATTGATTCCAAATCAATTTATAATTAATTAACATCGATCTAGGGATTAAAATTTAGCAGCATACTTTTCTTTAGGTTTAAGGTTTGAAATTTCAAATGCTATTTATTTCTGTGTTAGATTAATTCGTGTAGAGTTTTGTTCTGATTTTAATTGAGTCTCCACTAGTGGACGGTAAGAATGGTAAAAAATTTATAAATAATTAGAAGCAGACAAGTTAATTAATTATGCATTGTTTGGCTATACTTAATTAGGTTTTTGAAATGTCATCACTTTCTTCAACTTGGTTGACATCAATTGGCTGTCAAGTTGCCCTACTTACATGACAGAAGTTGGATCTAGGGATTAATATTTAGTTGTTTATTGGAGCTATAAATTTGCATCATTACTAATTAATGCTACATATTGCCACCCCATTGACAGGTGAGAAGGAAACCCCGCAGAAATTAATAACCATATAATATTTACCCATTTCTCACCAATAACATGCAATAAAATATTTTATAATATGAAAAAATTGCAATAAAATTAAATAAAAAAACAAAGTCATTATATCACATACTCCCTAATTATATTTAATAAATGTTGTCACTTTTTCAACTTGGTTGACATCAATTGGCTTTAAAGTTGCCCTACTTTCATGACAGAATTAATTATAGTTTTAATCAATTTAGTTGTTTATTTTTTAAAAAATTTGCATTGATAATAATAATTTTTAAAGTATTGCCAAAAATTTGACAGGTGATTAGGAAAGGGCAGAAATTAATAACTAAATAATTTTATTAAAATTTCTCATGAACTTAACATGCAATAAATTATTTTATAATATGAAAAAATTGCAATAAAATTAAATAAAAAAACAAAGTCATAATATCACATACTACTCAATTATATCATCGCTTATACAGTTACTCTCGAATTTCCTAGGATCATTGCATATAGCTAGTATAAAATAAGATATGGTCTCTTAATGAAAATCAATTTATCATTAATTTAAAAATTAATTTGCATTTTTATTTTTTAGTTGGATAGTTGTATTTGCAGTTCCATTACATTAATTTAGATCTGTGAAATGATTTGTTACAAGAATTTACCCTGATTGCATATTAATAATATTTTAATATTTGTTGGTGAAATTAAGGAGGAGTACTGAATAATGCTAAATTTGTCGTTCATTGATAATGAAAAATTTTCCTTTTGGGAATAAGATTTACCATTTTGAAAAAAAGAAAGAAAGAGAAGATTAATTAATAAAAGTAATTTTAAAATTATGAAAAAAAAATTTGAGATTGAAATAAGGGTTCAATTTTAAAAAATGAGTAAAAAAATAACCTATAACGTCAAATAATTCTAAAAAAAAGTGGTATCCTAAACCACCATATAAAAATAAAATAAAAATAAATGGAGGGAGTAGAATTCAACAATATGTAAAAATAAATAAAGAAATCTATTTCCCACACATATATATGTATATTTGAAAAGAAAAGAGAATACTAGCAGGAATTGTACTACATTGGTAGTGACTTCACTTTGTATCCAAAGCAAGACGCAAAAGGCAAACCCGGCCCCCCTCGTGCTGAAGAGCTTCTATATATTTAATTTCTTTCGGGAAATTTTTTTGTATGTGTTAGGTGCACTTTATATATAATTTATAGAATTTTTTTAATAATATTAATTATTTTTATTAAAAAATACAGTTAAATTACACCGTGCGTTTGATGCACACAAGAAGACTAGCATTTTGTCCTAAGCATTTTGCATGCATTTATGAACACCAAAGTCAACGGATTAGAGCTATAATGTTAACATTTGCTGGATCATGCACTAATTAATAACAATAAGTCTAGCTAGTTAATTAATTTATTAGTTCAAGATAAGGTAATTAAAATTATCAAATCATTCACTTTCACCGAGTTATTCATGCAGCCTAATATCAATGCAAAATTAAGATTAATTTGGATTTGTTTCTTTATCGTCAAGTTCAACCTAAAATTTGTTATTGGTCGATCCTTGGTACATACTAAAAATTATTTCAGAAATATATAGTAAAAAATACAACTTAATATTAAGTTCTTCATAATATTCAATTTCATAACCAAGCAGTATACATTATGTACCTAAAAAGTGTTTTTTTTTTTTAATCGAGCAAATGGTGACTCGAACCTATGACGTTTAGGTCATATGTACCTAAAAAGTATAACCATTAATTTGCTATTTTATTTTTGCAGTTAGATTTTTATATTTAAATAAGTGAAAATATGAAGACATTTAAATAACACCTTTTAAAATATGAGATGTGATATTTTTTTATAATTTTTTTATATTATAAAAACTTAAATATTGGGTTTGTATCTGATAAGCGATTGCCCATGAACCTCGATGAGTGTCTAACCATTTCTCTCCCAAACTCGTTTGTGAGTCTACACTACGGATCCGAATCACTGGCTATCGGAGCCCCATTTGTTCATTCGAGATTTGAGATGCGGTGACGATACCCAATATTAAATATCATAAACACATACAAAAATATCACTATGAGACGGTTTTATGGGAGAGTAAGATACAATTTAATAGAGTTAATTGCAAAATAATAATAATAGACAAATTCTTAGTATGTACTAGGTACACCATGTAATTCAATGTATTTTTTAACAATATTAGTTGTTCTCACAATTGTTAATTTACTGAAAATTGCAAAAAATTGTATTTTTTTAACAATATTAGTTGTTAGTTAAATTTTTCACTAAGAAATGTAGTGTCCCAAATAGAGTTTGCACTTTTTAATTTACTACATTTTTGAAAATAATTAAAATAATTGTATTTTTCAATAAAATAATTGGTATTATTAAAAAATACATTTGAATTGTATTTATGATTCACCTGGTACACAAGAGTCTACTCATAATAATAATAAAAATAATAATAATAATTATTATTATTATATTTTATCACGTATTTTTCATTGTTTGCAATTTAATACATTTTTTTTTTTTTTTTTGGGCAATTTATGTGTCCATTTTCGGATAATTTACTGTTGTCGTGGCAGTGAAACTCTTTGAAAAATACATGGAAATTCACTACCTTTTGATATTGTTTCAGCATAATTACAATTTTATTTTACGTTTTTGAAAAAATATATACGCTATCACCTCAATAGGAATTGACATAAAATTATCGTATGATAAAATTGTAATAACTATACAACGTTGTGATATCTAATTGTAAAAATAAAAAAATCAGATTGTTTTACCACTAACACCATATAATAGACATGTTTAAGATTTCGAACCAACGGTTCAATCGTCCAGTTTGCAGTTCGGTTAAGAAAAGTAAATTGAAACCTAAATATATATTGTTTCGGTTTTGATTTAATGGGGGATTAAATCGTCGATTTCAACAGGCGGTTTCAGTTAAATCAACAGTTTTGATTGAATCGTCGGTTTTGACCTTTTTTTTATACTACCTCAATTTCAAAATATCTTTCACACTTTTCGAATCCGATGAATAGGAGACCTCGGCGGAGAAAGAAGGTTGAGCAAACTGACCACCTGAGGAGAGCTGCTCGACAGACGAGTAACTACTCATGAAGAAAAATTGAGGACAAGGTGCGATTGCCTAATCCAAAAGAGCACTTATGCGAGCAAACCTAAGTCGAACAATGAGCTAGACCGACGATCTTGCCAGACTGACAAGATTATTCTTAGTTAGGAAAGAGATTCTTAACAATACTAGTGAATAACATACCTACATAGTATGGAAATAAATCCCTTTTGTATTAGAAAATCTTGTGCCAGCGGATATATGACAGAACGTTAGTAGGCAAAAAATAACACGAATCTTATTGGAAAAGTCGTTTATTAGTTTATTAGAGACATGTTGATTTAGTTTGAGAGGATATAGTAGATAATTGAGTGAAATGAGAGGTAAATAAGAGAAATTTGAAAGAGTTTAGTTTGAGATGATAGAGTTACTTTTTTTTATCATTTTAGGTATATAAAAAAAACAAGACATCTATTTTTGTATTTAAGCAATCTAAAATGATACGCACAGAATATTATTTTTCAAATTTACCGATATTAATATTTTTATTGATATTTCCACAAATTTAAAATTTTGATATTTCTATCTATACCAATAATTTAAACTATCTCTTCTGAAAAAAAATAAATAAATAAATAAATTCAACTATCTCTAGAGGTGAAAAACTGAAAATATTACTACCTCTATCCCACGAAATTATACACACTTTACTTTTCGGTTTGTCCCAACAAGTTATGCACACTCCTAAAAAGGAAACATCACACAATATTAATATCCTACAATATTACTTAAATTTAAAAAATATCACTCTTATTCAACTCTATTTTATTATCACTTCTACTTTATCTAATTAAATTACTCAAAATACTCTTATATTTTATCTTTCTCACTTACCCTTTATTCTCATAAGTGAATAAAATTAATTTTTCTTAATTTCAGTGTCCTAAAAAATATGCACAACTTTTTAGGACACAACGTTTTGAGACGGAGAGGCAGGCAGTGGGAAGGTGTTAACTGTTAAGTAACACAGTGGAAAGGACGTGGGTATTTGGGGGGGACGCGGTGGCCGGTGGTACAACTTAACAAAGCACATGCACACTCCGTGGGTGGCGTCTAGACATCCAAATCCTATGGTCTCACCGCTACTAAAATTAAATATTATCTTAAAATAGAGAATTTCATAAATTTCTTTCTTGTATTTATTCATCTTGAATAATAATAAACATAATAATATCTATTTTAACACATAATAATTATAACTTGAAAACCAATACCACTCTTAAACCTTAGTGGAAAACAGACAATGGGCATGTGATTGACTCCCACCGACACCCCCACCTGTTTTTTTTTTAATAAAATTCTATTTTTCATTTTTTTTCCTTGAGAAAACAAACAACATTCCTTTTGTTTTTGGACACATGTGATGCTGGAAAAAAATAATAATGCTAATTTGTTCCCTAATCAAGAATAGTACAACGAAAATTATATGACCTAATTGCAATTCAAAATTATTCCCTATAGTGATGATTTTTATTAGTTACAATAAAAATAGTTAAGCCTCAAGCTCGATATTCCGATTTAGTTAACAATAAGGATAAATATTATCATGAAACCCAATTTGTAATCAATCCAAAAATAAAGATAGACTTCACTTTTGAAATGACAAATTTAATGGAATGATACTCATCACTAAAACAATCAGATAATTAAATAAAATATCGCATTACATGCCCCAGGATCATAGACGGATGATAAGTAGGCAAGGTGGATCAAGACATACACTCCGACATCCCGGTTCGATTTTCGATTGTGATGACAATTATTTCTCCTTGAAATATTATCAGGTTGTCACATCACATCCTCGATTTACAACCTATCACTCAAGGACACATCCTCGATTTGGAGGGATTACGCCTTCACGTATTTCCTACTTAAAAAAAAATCACATTACATGAAATAAAACTACACTACTCTTTCACCCAATGTAAAAAATGATTAATATTTGAAAAACCCAAAATAGTGCACAACCTTTATCACTCTAATAATTTCACATGTTCCCATTTTTCACCTTTTCCCTAATTAAATTCAAATTTCCAAAATACCAAGTTGAAAACTTTCCCTCTAATATGTTTACATCAAAAGCTAATCAAATCAAATAAAAAAATCTTGACTTCCTAATTTCTTCCATATTTCAATAAAATAAAGTCCATATTAGCCACAGTCTGTATAGCACTTTAAATACGCGGTAGCCATCATTCACTTCACTCTTCTCCTACACCCCCCACCCCTCCCTTTCATCTTCATATCACCTCTGTTCATTCCATTCTTTCATCACTCAAACAAAAACACACAAAAATAATTACAAAAAAAAATAATAATAATAATGCCGCTGAAATTAGCGGTTCTATTTGTGTGTTTTGCCATTGCTGCTGCTGATTCTCCGTACAGATTCTTCAATTGGAATGTCACTTATGGCACCATTTATCCACTTGGTGTTCCTCACAGGTATTTTCACAAAATTTTTTATTATTTTCAACTTAGTGGTATGTATTTTGGATTTATTTTGATTAAATTTTTTTGATGAATCAGGGAATATTGATTAATGGGCAGTTTCCAGGGCCTGAAATTTACTCAGTCACAAATGATAATATCATTGTCAATGTATTTAACAGCTTAAATGAGCCTTTCCTCATCCATTGGTAACACACTCCATCTACATTCTCATTAATTTTTAATCCTCTTCTTCTTCGAATAAAATCTTTTTTTTTTTTTTCTGTTTGAAAAGTAAAAAAGAAGCATTTTTATGGACTTTCTTTTAACAAATTAGCTAGATCAAGCTTTATTTCTTACTGCGTTTAGTGAAATGACAATTCTGCCCCCCTTCACGCTTTTTACTTTCTTTTTTACTTCACTCACATTATAAATTTACGGGATTTAATTGTGTAATTGATTTGTATTTTGTGTGTATTTTAAATAATATTAATTATTTTATTAAAAAATATTTATTAATTATAAAATAGATGATTTATATAAAAAATTAAATTTAGTTTGATAGTGTTAATTATTTTATTAGAGAAATTAATGTCAGCATAGGTCCACGTTAATAGAAAAAAAAAACTCTAAATTTACATGTAATATCTGACATGATTTCTCAAATCATTAAATTGAACTTGATCTGCTCCAAAATATTCTCATTTAAACGGAAAATTATTATATAAATACACACTTTGATCTGACTTTATGATAATCACGTACGATAATTTTCACCTGCTAAAAGAAAAGTTAGAGGTGCCTTTTCAATAATTGCACCACCCCCCAAAATTAAAACTCAGATCTAACCTATTTAATTACAACTATGGTTAGTTTAAAGGTTTTCTTTCACACTATGTATTTAAACCTAGTATATTTTGTTGCCCCCTCATAAAAAAATATGCACTAAAATATGTTTTCAAATAATACAAAATAATTTTTAAAATTAATTTTTTCAATTATAAAAGAATAATAATTTTAGAAGTTATTTGCAGTGATTGAAAATAAATCATAATTTATAAAAATAATTCTAAATTGTTTAAATATTTAAAAAGTGGTTAATATTGGAGAAAGAATCCACATGGTCTGTCACATCATAAATTTGTCAACAAGCAGCACTTTTTTTGTTAACCAGAGTTTAAACTATACCCACTTGGGAATATAGTGCTGCTTCAGAAACAATAATAGTATAAATAAGTACGGAATAATTCAGGTAATTTTTTTTTTTTTTTTTTTAAACATTAATTGGCGGATTACAATTGTGATGCATGTGACATAATCAAATGATCTATTTAATTCCATTTAATAATTTGATTTTTTTTATCTTTATTTATATTTATATCACATGCATATAATATGATACTATCACGATTCAAATTAATGATATGAGTTTGATGGCATCTGCCTGCATGCAAGCAATTAAGAGAGGAGGCATAAATGTGGATGCATTATATATATATATATATATATATATATATATATATTTCTTGAATCTCTCACCACTTCCATTTCACTGGATTTTTTAGCTAATATTAGATTCCATTTCAGAATTGCCATCTGTAATTCTTTAATTATTTCTGGGGATCTTCACAAAAGATAAACAATCTGCTAAAATTGATATGCATTTATATAGTAACCAAGTCATTTTTGGCAAAGTTTTAATATTAAGTAATTTTGGATCTTTTCATTGTTACAATCTTAATTATTCCCATTGTAATTATATAGGTTGATTGGTTTATAAATATTAAAATAAATTGGAAAATTAAATGAGAAAGATCAAAGATAATTTTTTTATACATCAACTGTCAATTATTAATTTGAAAAAATAAATTTGTAGAGACAACCATAGTCAGATCAAAGATAATTATTTTTACACATGTTGTCAATTTTGTTTTTATAAATGATGCTTTCGTCCCATTTTATACTGGTCAAAATAAAAAAAAAAAAATACTGATATTTTTTTTTCTTCATACCAAAACTTGCAAAAAAGTAACTCTTTTAAACATATTTTATTTACACCTTAGGCCCCTCAATTGCCCACACTATCTTCTCATACTAAAGCAACCTCCCTCCAATGAAAGTTGAAATGACTCATATACCCTCAATTTTATAACTTTTAATACTAAGAAACTTCTTTCTCGTCGAAACGTGTGTCATTTTAGATTCAATAATAAAAAATAGAATGGAGGGAGTATCAGTTATTTTCATGGAATAATATTATTAGTTTTTCTTCAATGATTATTACACTTGTAAACTAACAAAAATATTGATTCCGATTATTGGATATATTTTAATTTCTCTTAAAATAACAGGAGTGGAGTACAAAATAGGAGAAATTCATACGAAGATGGTGTGTTTGGGACAACATGCCCAATTCCTCCCGGCCAAAACTTCACATACATTCTTCAAATGAAGGATCAAATTGGTAGCTTCTTCTACTTTCCATCTTTGGCTTTCCACAAAGCTGCTGGTGGTTTTGGAGGCATCAGGATCTTAAGCCGCCCGTTGATCCCCGTCCCGTTCGATCCTCCCACCGACGATTACACTCTCCTCATCGGAGATTGGTACAAAAAAATCACACCGTAAGTTTCTCCTCTTACGCATTCATCATTTATTATAAATTAGAATTGGTCTCGTGTGTACCAGTTACATGGCTAGTAATTGTTGCACCTATCACATTCTAATAAAATATTTTAAAAAAATAAACTTGCAATTGATGTATACATGACTTTTCGGATTTGATCTTATGCCCGGAGGTGGGCACCAATTTATATGTCCACCGCTTATGTGGCATGTCAATCACATATCATGTGATGCCACATATACAGGGCTACTAAGCCTACTATTATTTAATTAATTATTTATGTGACATCACATGATTGGTGGTGGACATACAAATTGACATAAGATCAAATCGGCATGACTTTTTATCTACAAATTTTGTTTCATATTTATTTTAGCATGTGTATTGCATTTACTGCATACATGTTGGTAGTACATATTTATACAAGTGATATATTTGTAAATCTACATTCTGTGTCATATTATACCCGGCCTGAATTTCTTGAATTAAAGGAAGTGGATAAGTACAAAAGAGATAAGAGAATGTATTTTGCTTTTTGCCACGTTTATATGGTGAGGGTCTTTGTTTTTATACAACACTCTATGTCCCATTATATATTTTCTGTTTTTTATTTATCTATTTCACTATAAATTTATATTTTTACACTCTTATTCATATTTATTGCTACTCAATTATCATTTATACTACATCTATTATTTTATTTTAATTTATGTGATGAAAAAAAATAGTGGGAGGATTTGAAATGGGGTTTACTATTTAAAGTGTCGGCAGTTGTGAGTGGGCCCATCAATTAATAGTGGCCAATCCTGACTATCGCTTTCTTCTTTTTGGGCCTGAGCTTTTCACGTTTGTTTGCGCTGGGCCTACTATATTGTTTTCTTCCCCTATTCCTTTTAATCTTTGCCTCAAAAATTCAGCTTCCCTTTTTCAAAAAATTAAAAATAAATACTCCTTCCGTCCAATATTAGTATGCATAAAACTTTTTACACGGGTTTTAAGAAGTATTAATAGTTTATGTGTAAAGTAGATATGTTGGAGGGTATTATGGATATTGTGGGGTCCATTTATGAATAAAATGATTGTTTGTGAATAAAATCAATGACAATTTGAGTAATTAAAGGAATGTTATGAGGGTGAAAATAAAGTATTGTATTCCATTTTAGAACATGTATACTTAAATTGGACGGACAAAAAAAGAAAATATGCATACTAAAATTGGACGGATGGAATAGTAAATTGTTTTTTGTTACAATTGATTTTGGTGGACTCGAACTTGAATTTTTTCCTCAAGCAAGTCATGTACGAGACAGTTATGTATGAGACCATTTATACATGAATGTGATATTCTTGTAAGTTTTTATAGTACCCAAGTTTTAAAAGTATTATGAATACTTATAAAAATATTCACATCTCTCATATATGAGACCGTCTCAAATAAATTTTGTGTTAAAAATAATAAATTAAGTGGGTGGGTGCTCTCACAAGTCACAAGGTTCTTTGACATCCTTGTTATTATGATATCATCATAGCCCTCTCAAGTGCCTACTTGCATAGCTACATTCATTTATTTTTATTTTTATGTACATTTATGAGAATGTATAAAACCAACCATAAACAATACTGCAAAATTAATGACCTTTTTTTTTTTTTGGAATTATTTAATAATTTGGGGACTATTTATGATAATTTCTTGCTGACGTGGCCTTGATGTTGTATTGTACAGGCCTTGAAGGCAATTCTTGATGGGGGTAGGAAATTGCCTTTTCCTGATGGAGTTCTTATTAATGGCCGTGGCCCAAATGGCACCTCTTTCACTGTTCAACAAGGTATTTCATCTATATACTAAACGTTTATTACCCCCACAAAGCAACATTTTCAGTAATATAAAAAAAGTGGACATAAATAAGAGTCTTATATAATATTTATTCTCTATCGTTTCAAAAATATCTTATAAAAAAGTAGACATTAATATCTTATTATTCGTCAAGTAATACTTCAGTACTTATAAAACGCTCCAACATTTTACACGCATAACACACCAAATTGTGTGAAAAATGTCGGGTATTGCTTTATAGTGAGTATTATTTGCTTGATAAATGATAAGATATTATTAATTGCAAGAAAAAAAAAATAAGTTATGCAGAATGCAATCTCTACATACAAGTTGTACATTTACTTATCCTTCATGTTATTACGTTTTCTAACACAATTAACTCAAAATAGATCTAAAAACCCCAATTTTTTAATTTACGTGTGTCATATCAAATTGATAAAGGACAGAGGGAGAACGAAATAATAACACTATTATAAGTGTAGAGTATTACTTAATAAGTGATAAGATATTTGCATAGAATGCAATCTATGCATAAAACAATTAGGGTACATTCAAACATTTATTTATCTTTTGTGTAATTATTTTTTTTTAACACAATTAACTCAAAATAGAGCTAAAAAAACACAATTTTTAATTTACGTGTGCCAGATCAAACTGATCTGGAACAGAGGGAGAACAAAATAATAACACTTCTATAAGTTTTTGTGATACTTCTGAAATATCACAAAAACAAATCGAAGTATCACGCACGTCTCATACATGCAACGGTTTTTTCGTCACCTTACCATCGATTGATCGTAGAAACATAACAATTCATGCGATGACAGGAAAAACTTACCGGCTTAGGTTGTGCAACGTGGGACTGCAAAACTCGCTCAACTTTCGTATTCAAGGACACAAGATGAAGGTGGTTGAGATAGAAGGAACACACACCATGCAGATCAGTTACTCCTCCCTTGATATTCACCTGGGACAATGCATGTCTGTTCTCATTACAGCTGATCAGCCTCCTCAGGACTACTACATTGTAGTCTCATCGCGTTTCACTTACAAAGTCCTCACCACAACTGCCTATCTTCGTTACGCTAACTCTAACCGCCCCGCCTCCGGCCCACTACCCGGTGGCCCAACCACTCAGGTCGATTGGTCCCTCAACCAGGCCCGTTCTTTTAGGTATGTAACACTTGTGTGCACCAATTGCATTTTGTTCAATTTCGATTTAATTTGAATTCATTCCTAACTAGGTCATAACGTATTGAGAATTAAATTGAGACTGAATCAAAAATCCAATTGCACCGTATGTACCAATTACACACAAGAATTTGCTTTCTTTCGCCATCATCAAACACAATGGTCCAGGTTTTTAGCCTTAAATTAAGACAAAACCTTCTAGGAATTTGATTCATAAATATTTTACAGTGAATTCAGTTTTACTCTCGGTAATACTGATTTTTTTTTTTTTTTGCAAAAACTTGTATGAGACGGTCTCATGCATGAGACCGAGTCATTTTTTAATAAATTGTTATCACTTTTTAAGAAAGTGATACAAATTAATATAAAAGTGATAACATATTGAAAAGTGATAACAATTTATGAAAAAGTGACTACGTCGACAGTCTCACACAAGAGTGCCTTTTTTTTATGAACGGACACATTTAGGCCCATAAGTTTTATTTTCCACCTATTTAGGCCAAATTGGGGTGTTTCGAGCTTGCATATTTTTTAAATTTTCGCATATTTAGGCCAAACATGTGAGCATCATGTGACATTTGAGTCCATGTTTGGGCAAAGATTAAAATATAATGACCTAAATATGCCAGACCGTAAACATAATGTCCTATAATTGTCACCCCAAGTTATCGGCCTAAAAGAATATTCCTTTTAGCACATGAAGTATCATCGTTTAGTGAATTTGAAAAGTGTAACATATAAAATCATACATTTTTTAAAACGTAATACTTGATATATTAAAAGGTATTACTTTGAAGAAGAAAGTTCACGTCTCCGAAATTAATTATGTGGTACTACGAATTTCAGGACTAATCTTACAGCAAGCGGGCCAAGGCCGAACCCCCAAGGTTCGTACCACTATGGAATGATAAACACGATGAAGACTATTAGGCTTGCTAGCGGCGCTGGTCAGGTGGGCGGGAAGCAAAGATACGCAATAAACAGCGTGTCGTTTAAAGCACCCGACACTCCTATGAAACTTGCCGACTTTTTCAAGATAAGCGGAGTTTTCCGTGTTGGGAGCATATCCGATGCTCCCAATGGCGGAGGAATATACTTGGATACATCAGTGTTGGGCGTCAACTACAGAGCCTTCATTGAGATCATTTTTGAGAACCCTGAAGATATCCCCCACAGCTATCACCTCAGTGGCTACTCCTTCTGGGTAGTAGGGTGAGCACTCATTACTCAACCTTATTGTATATATATTGCTCCCTCCGTTTCAAATTAACTGTCGTTTTCCTGGTGTTTTACATGGATTAGGAAAGTCATTTAAGGTTAATTATTTGTATAAAGTGACTAATATGCTCTTCTAGGGGAAATATATTTTTTTAAGGACGGTAACTTAGTGTGGGTAGTAAAATGAGGACTGTAACTTTATGACCTGTCAATTTAAGGACAATAACTTTGAAAAGACGCGGATTGAGGCTAAATTAATCCGAATTAACCTAAATCGCCTAATTGGCCCAGTTTGGACTGAATCAGGCTGATTTCCCGATTTGACCTGAATTTGGGCCTGATTCGGGTTGATTCGAATTGATTCGGCATAAATTTGCGACTTTGAAAACTTATTGCCCTTAAATTCTCAGCTCGGTGAGTTATAATCCTCATTTTTTTGCCAGTTTCCTTGAAAAAAATTATTCTCTAAAAGTGGGTGTTCCACATAGATTTTTGTATTTCAATAAATGAAACATATCACAAAAGTCTTCTATTGAAAAATCAAAATCAATAGATAAAACGACAGTTAAATTGGAACGGAGAGAGTATTGATCTTGCTTGACATTGGAATGTGTATGTTTATTAATGTTGTATCTGAATCAGAATGGATGGAGGGCAATGGACTTCAGCTAGTAGGAACGAATACAATCTTCGTGATGCAGTCTCTCGTAGCACAGTTCAGGTAAAAACATCGATAAATGCAATAATCTAAAAAAAAAGAGAACCAAACTTATGATCAAATTATCTGTTGTAATGCAGGTCTACCCCAAGTCATGGACCGCCATATACGTGGCGCTCGATAACGTGGGGATGTGGAACTTGAGATCGGAGTTCTGGGCCCGACAGTACTTGGGGCAGCAAACGTATCTCAGAGTCTACACGGATTCCACCTCGTTGAGAGACGAGTATCCGATCCCAAAGAATGCGCTTCTTTGTGGCAGGGCCAAGGGACGACATACACGTCCGCTCTGAGCCACGACGGCTAGCCAACGACTTGAGCATTCAATCGGTTGGCAATATATAGCTAGAGAGTGAGCTAGGGTGTCACGTTAGATAATTTAATTTGAATTGTTGAGGGTGCTAATTCAGCACCCTAATTAGGAGCATGCATGCATTTTCTTTACTTGTTCATGTTCATCAATTGATGACCTTAGCTCAAGGTCATATTCTTTCTCTTTGAACTCATCTTGTTTTCGTATTTATCAATGGTTTCTATACAATTATAGTATAATAAATGAGATGTTTTTTTTCTTTTGGTGGCTTCATATAAAGACTTGACTGTGTTCTTTGTCATTCATGTCATCCATCCAGGGTGGTAATACATATTTTCATGTCAATATGATACAATAAAATTAACATGAATTAATGAGAAAAATATCGTACTTGTGGGCACGGCACAATAAATAAGTTGAATATACATCGTAATATTTTACGTCATTTAATTTGTTGTGGCATGATACGAAAAATGCAAAATACGAAATCATATATATAATTGATTATTTTTCGAGTTTAATGGGTTGCTTATAACACAACACGGACACGATATCTATATACTAGTTTTTAATTTTCATAAAGTTATCGTATTGTATCCGAAATTTTCTCCCTACATAACTTTAAAATGCATTAAGATCATAAGATTTGCATAAACTTTTTTTTTTCTTTTAAATATGACTTTAGTTTAAATATAAAATAACGAGACATATCGTTTTAAAAGGATACATGTGAAGGTAATCAAATACAATCAGTAGAAACATTATTATGAAAGAACTTAATCTTAACTTCTATAGAGATCCCTGTCAAAAAAAAAAAAAAAGGGGATAAGGTACAAATTGACCCTCAATTAATGTCTCAGGTACAAATTGGATTCTAAACTATTTTTTGATACAAATTGGACCCTGAACTAATGTTTCAGATATAAATTGGACCTCAAACTATTTTTTTTTTATAAATTTGACCCCAAACTATTTTTTTAAAATAAATAAATACTTTTACTTTTAAAATTGAACAAATAAGCCCTTCAACTAATAAAATAAAATATGGAGACCCTTTTATTAAATGAATTGACATAAAATATTATTATATTAGTGGATAAATTGATAAAAAAAAATTAAAAATATTATGACAAATTCTAAAAAATTAGTGAAACATCAACAACATTTTTTTTTTCAATACTGGACTCATTTTTTTAATATACAATATAATGTAAAATTATAAAAAAGAACTATTTTATCAATAAAAAACTATAATAAATTCTAAATTGGACTTTAACTTTTAAAATGAAATACATAAGTGTTTTTTTTTTTGAGCGGGAAATACATATGTTCTTCAACTAATAAAATAAGACATGAAGGTCCCTTTAATTATAGTTTTAAAACAATAAAAGTATATATATAAAAAAATATAAACGTAATAGTCTCGTATTTTTAGAAAATAATTTCTTTATTATTTTTACGGATTTTAATATTATGATTTTTTTAATTTTATTTTATTTTCAATTTATTATATTAAATTAGTTATCTTCTCTTTTATTATAATTTAACATTATATTATAGATTAAAAAATATGAGTCCATTATTTTACATAAAAGTATTGTTGATGTTTCACTCATATTTTAAAATTTATCATAATGTTTTTAACTTTTTTTTTAATTTATACATTAATATAATAATATTCTATGTCAATTCATTTGATTAAAGAGACTCCATATTTTATTTTATTAATTGAAGGGCTTATTTGTTCAATTTTAAAAGTGAAAGTGTTTATTTGTTAAAAAAATAGTTTGGGGTTCAATTTGTACCTGACACATTAGATTATGGTCCAATTTGTATAAAAAAATAATTTAGGATTCAATTTGTACTTGAGACATTAGTTCAGGGTCCAATTTATACTTTATCCCAAAAAAAAAAAACTTCTATAGAGATCCTAAATTAATTCATTTATATTAATGTTTTAACACTCCCTCACTCGTGGGTCGGATTCTCAACTCTCTCCTTTAATACGAGTGAAGTTGCTTTCAGCGGAATTTAATGCTCCATTCAAAAGTGGTAACATGGTGATCTTACCGTGTATACGAAACATATATGACCGACTCAAGAATAAAAATTAAAAATAAAGAATTAAATAACACAATAAAATGATTATATTACTATAATTTTGTGCAACAAAAAGATTGTAAGTAATTGTATTAATTAAAAAATTGTAATTATTTCTCAATTAATGATATAATTATATTATAGCACACCATTTTTCGCACTGTTTTACTTTAAGTCTTGTTTTTTTCCATTTGTCTTAACATTTTAACTTGTAACCTAAATAAAATACATAGTGAATTCTAGTGTCCCATCAAGTATGAAAATTGACATTAAAATATTATAAACAGAAAATTGGGACTCTCAATCTATCTCCCCGCAGAGAGGTCCATACCATCCCATAACTACCCCAATATTTATTATTTGCCCCTGTAGCTACTCCATATTTATTATTTGCCCCTATTACTACTCCAATATTTATTAATTGCCCCGAATTATTTTTCCCAATTTCACTCTCGCTGTCGACTTTTTTCCTGCCTTCTCAAGTTCATCCATGGCTGGAAAACCAGAGTTTGATCCTTCGCTCATCATTTCTCACGAATTTCCCCAGGTAATACAATTCCATATTTTCTCAATTTTCCTGTTACCCTGAGTTTTCCTCCTAATTTACCTTTTTCCCATTTTAAATTTGGTTTTTTTTTTCGGTGGTGAATTACGCTCATCAGACAACATACACTTATACCGAAAGGTTAGTGAACTTGAATTTCTGTATGCTGGACAAAATTTAATCGGATGGTTTTTTAATTTCTTTATGAATAAGGGCATGGGTAAGTGAAAAAGTGAATGTATTGGTTGATGAATAGGGATGCTGCGCTTTATGCACTCGGTATTGGAGCTTGTTCGAGAGATGCTGTAGATGATAAGGAGCTGAAATATGTTTACCATCAAGATGGACAACAATCTATTGAGGTACTTGAAGGATTATATATTGTTTGAAAGTTTTATTACTATTATCGAGCTACATATATATCATATATGGCAGAGTAAAGATGAATATTGTTCTTTTTGCTAGTGGCCATTTACACTTTTTATCATAGATGAGTAACTTTTGAGAGTAGAGAGATGATGCCTGTAGAGGCTGAATTTGAGCTTGGCTTGCTCAGCTGTTAAAACTGTTATTTTGTTTTCTTTTTAGTCTGTTCTTTTTTAATCTTATTTCGTCTACAGGACAAGATTAAAGTTTACTTGCCTGCATATAATAGCTTGATAGCTTGAGTACATTATGAACTGCTCTGAGAAGACCTATAGTTATTTATGTTCATTCATCCACAGGTCTTGCCCACATTCTCTACTTTATTCTCTGCTGAACTTGCGGGAAAGATTTCACAGTTACCAGGTTTGGAGTAAGTACTTCTTCCATTGATTCTTTTGGCTCATTTAGAAGCCTTACGTTATACTATTGTTTTGTAAATTGATCTTGGTTGAGTGTTGGCTAAGCATTTTTGGGCATTGTTTCTCCAGATTTGACCCACGTCTTCTACTACATGGGCAACAATACATCGAGATCTACAAACCCCTTCCGTCTAGTGGTTGTGTAAGGTTCTTACTCATTTATTCATAGATCGGTATCCGTCGGTCCATTTAAATTATCCATGCTTCTGCTCTCTCAATCTTGTTATTTTTAATTTTAATTTTAAATTTGTTGATGCAGCTACTAAACAAGTCAACTGTTGCTGGGTTGCATGATAAAGGTCTGCGTCTAATATTGACCTTTCCTCAAAAAATGGAGCTCGTGTTTTATTGAATGAGACAGCCTAAAAACATGTTTGAAAGCTATACTGATAATTTATTTTTATATAAATTATATATTGATAACTTATGGTGCCTTTGTGCAATAGTGAAAGTAAGATTAGAAGGTATTTGAATTTGAGTACCTGCATTAGTGAAACATGAATTTTCTTTTTAAATAATCTTTCTGAAAGCTAGCTTCTCCAGTTATTCACAAGCGGGTTAGAAGTAGATACTCTTATCTGTTATATAATATTTGGTAAAAAAGTCTCCATGTAATAAAACTGCTTCTGTTAACATGTTAGTTTATCGTATGCTTTTGAGTTGCACAAGAGCCTTTTTTTGGGCATGGTTGAATGTTCTTAAATATTAATAGTACATTTGGCTTTCCTTTCAGGTAAGGCAGCAGTTCTTGAGATTGAAATATTAAGTTATGAAAAGGAGTCAGGCGCATTGCTGTGCATGAACCGGTAAAGTCTCAATCATGCAATGGAGCCATATACATCCATTATGTGCAGTTTTCAGCTCTTTTTATTCTCTTATTTTGCATCCCTCTAGTTGATAAGTATTTATATCCCACAGGATGGCTGTTTATCTGAGAGGTGCTGGTGGCTTCTCAAAATCATCTCAGCCTTACTCTTATACCAAATATCCGTCCAATCAGTCACTGGCTTATAAAATCCCTAAAAGTCAACCGTTTTCTGTATATGAAGAGTGCACACAACCATCACAGGTATATGGGTTGGTTTTTATTGAAATTCAGATATAATATTAGAGCAGACGTGCAAGGGAGAAAAGGAAGTAAAAAGCATGATAATTACAGAAAATGAAATGCTAATTAAGATGTTTATTTGATTATGCTACTAGCAATGACGAATATGTTCACTACCATCTTGGATTTTGTATTATAAGTTTTAAATTGTGCTTTCAAATAATTAGCTGACTGAATAATCCTTATAGATCCACACTATATTACTGTTGCATTATTGCCTAAAGCAACATAGATGTTCCCATCATATGCAACTGAATAGAATTATGAATTATTGGGTATTCAACTGCAAATTCTAAAAAAAGTAAGTTTTGATGAACGGCTTGAATTATGACTGAACTAGGTGTTTTGCTTTATTTTTTAAATCCTTTAATGTTCTTTGCAGCTAACATTGTTTATGTTGTGTCATCAATTTCAGAATTCTTATTTTTGTCATTCAGAAATATGGTGCAAAAATTTACCACAAGTGAATGCAATTCTGAAACCATACTGCTTCTGATGTTTTTTCTCAAAATTTCCTAAATTACGGAAGATTGAATTCTGTATGTATTCAATTTGAGATTTATAAGATTAGACACCAAAATCTTCCTGATACACTATCTTATTTTTTTTATATCTGGAACATGAAATTCTCTTCATGGTCTGCTACTCAAATGATGTATGTATGTAATTGTCTTGCTCTATAGATTTCCTTTCAATCGAAATGGAAATCATTATGTTTATCTTGATCTTTAAATTTAGATATGCATAAGTAAAACTTGAGGACCTACTCTGCTAGGGAATTGCATCTAAAACTAGATTTTCATAACTTTGAAATTCAAAATTGTTGATTATGGACTTCCATTTGGTTTTAAATTTGTATAGAATACTTAAAGTCACTTTCTACTGCTTTATTTCTGTTGAAATTCTTTAATACAATGAATGCAGGCTCTGCTGTACAGGCTCTCTGGTGATTACAATCCATTGCACTCAGATCCTATGATTGCACAAATTGCTGGGTACGTTATTCTCTAAACTGAAAAATATTACTACTAATTCTCCATAGTGTATTTTTTCCTGTGTTTTACGGTATAGAGCATTATTCTCGACTTTGTCGCAGACCTCAGGCACTGGACTGTTAGCATTGTGTTCCATTTCACTATCTGATACGGTGACTTCATGTGTTTAAACTAGATTAAGGCGGTCAAATTCTTCAATGGGAATGGTAATAGATATCATTGAACAGTGAATTATAATGAAAATGATAGTTACATTGTTAGTGTTGTGCTCTAAATATTGAATAATTAGGGACAAAAAAATGATTTTTTGGTTGAGGAATAGTGGAATGATTGAGGATAAATGATTATAGGAGGAGACGTAATTAATCGCAATGCGGTACTGATTAACTTATTTTGAGTTTCATTCTTATTAATATTCTGATTAACCAACACAATTACTCATGCTCATTCTCATCGAAAAATTTGAACCAAACTCCCTCTAAGTTTTCTTATAAATCTTGTGTAGATTCTCTCGTCCAATATTGCATGGACTCTGCTCGCTCGGGTTTGCAATCAGGGCTATCATCAAAAGCATCTGTCGAGGCGAACAAGATATGATCCAAAACATAACTGGGAGATTCCTACTACATGTGTATCCCGGCGAAACTTTAATAACGGAAATGTGGCTTGAAGGTTTGAGGTACGTACGATGATAAGGGTGTGTTTGGCAAGTGAGATTGTTTATGATAGCAGTAGAGCTTACAAGTGGGTAAAATGTGCAGAGTGGTGTATCAGGTGAAGGTCAAAGAACGAAACAAGGCGGTACTTTCTGGCGTTGTAACTCTAAGCCGGTTTACCTCATCTCTTTGATATCTCATATTGTACTTTTAAAAACTCAAATTCATGGACTCATAGAAATGTTATAAAATACTGGCAATTACAACGTTGTTGTTTCATGCTTTAAAAAAAATAAAATAAATAAGTCTTTCGTGTATTAAGTGCATCATGCAATTTTTAATGTATTTTTAAGCAGTCATTTTTAATTTTACAGAATAGTTATGGTTGTTTTCGCTGCAGTCAGTTATGGTTATACTGGTGCATCGTGCAATTTTTAATGTATTTTTAAGCTGTCATTTTTAATTTTACAGAATAGTTATAATTGTTTTCGCTGTTGTAAGTTATGGTTTAACAATCGTATTTGTTCAATGAAGTTGTTCAGTGAAAACAAAAGTAATTAAATGTAGTTGCACGGTGCACATACCGAGAAGAAGAAAAGAAAAAAAGAGCAACCTATGAAAACAAAAATTAATACTCCTAGTTTAGATGTATGTTACTAACCCTTAGATATTTGTTGATGTCTTTACCTAACAGTAATGGTTATTTTACTTAATAGTAATAGTTTAACAACTGTTAAATAAATTGTGATTGTTCAGTGAAAATTTGAAAATAAAAGTAATTGTTTAAAAATGCATTTGAATTGCACGATTCGCTGACCATATAAATCTAAGGTAAAATAATAATAATAATAATAATAATAATAATAATAATAATAATAATAATAACCTATCAAATATAAAAGTTAGAGATTTGTTGATATGTCTTGTGTCATTATAATAGCTCACTCCTTTTCAATATTATACAATTTATAAAAAAAATATCTTATCAATTCAATAAATTAAAATAATCAAGATATTTTTATGAATTATATGGTATGATAGGTTTAAAATTAGATTTTAGAAATATTTAAAATTATTATTATTCCTTATTTGTAATTATAAGACATTTTTCTCTCTTTTTGGTATTTTAAGTTATTCAAAAATTTATTTTTTGATAAGTGATTTTATTGGTTTTTAATATAATTTCAAATTTTATTAAGAATATATTTTGAATTTGTTTACTAATTTTCACAATATGCTTAACTTTTTTATCTCTTTGCATTATCGGTAGATAACATGAGTTTATTCGATTAAAAAATAAATTTAAGTATGATCTGGACTGTCATGTAGAACACCTTTAACTGAAAGATCAAACACTTATAAACGTCATATTATATTTTTAATCGTCACAATATGCTTGCTTGGTACACCATATAAACTTAACACGAATCCGTGTGTATTACACTGACCCGGCATATAAAATTCACATGGATCCATGTGTATTATGTTGACCCGGTACAAAAAGACCATTTATCTGCTCAAATCAAGATTAAATTCTCTTGGCACCTCCCTGTTACTATTTTATTATGAGCTGAAAAGAATTTCATCTCCTTTTTACTCTTCTTCCTCCTTCCTCTTCTTCTCCTCCCTTCAACTTTTTATGCAAGAACGAGGCAGTCCTACCGAACGACCATCATCACCGTCGTTGCTATCATAGCCTCGCCACCGGCATTGCTCTCACAGTCTCTCTACCGCTGCTCATTTCTTCTTTCTGTTTATTTTGGTTAATTGTTGGAGGTTTGTATCGTGAATTTTGGTTAATTGTTGGAGTTTTGAATTTTAACTTTGATTTTTGCAAATTTTAAGGTTCATCACTACCAATTTTATGGTTCTACAAATTGCATCGACAAACTCCCAGAGCCTTGGATGAATGTTAATTGCAATTATAAGTTGATTCATAAGTTTCTTAAATTGTGTAACAAAACTGATTCAAAATTGAGATTATTGAGATTTTGTTTGCATAAGATCTTACAATAGAATTACTAAATGAAACCATTTGGATAGTGAATTTGAAATCAATATTTGAGGATAAGATAAATATTTTTTGAAAAGCTAAATGAAAGATTTGATTTCATCAAAAATTTCTAAGTTAAAGGATTTTAAAATAGGTTTTGAAATCCTTTACTTATAATAATATTTGTTGAATCAAACCATTCATTTAGTTTTTTCCAAAATTTGTTGTTTGATGATCATAATAATAGGCATAATGTAATTTATGGATTTCATTTAATGGTGAATGTTGAATTTTGGATAAATTTGAATCATTCGTTGAATCCTGTCTAGATTTGCAAAAATGCTGTTTGATGATCATAATAATATTATACTATTTGATATGAATAAAGTAGGAGGATAAATTGGGAGTTTTAATATTTTTACTTTTTTTAAATGTTTTATACTATTTTTAATGCTTCCTACCAAGAAGCAATCCAATTTATTAAAAAGTAAAAAAAAAAATAGTTATTGAATTTTATTTATGTATGGATAAAAAAATAATAATATTTTGTGCAAATTAGTAAAAATTATAAAGGTGAAATTTATAAATATTTTTCCATTTTAAAAGAATGAAACTTATAGTAAAACAAACGAAAAAGGAAAGTGTAAAAAATTTTATAAAACGGAGTAATAGAATTTTTTTAATATATGCTACCAAACAAAATTATTAAATCTCTCCACTCAATTCCTCATTCCAATAAAATTGAAAAGACTCCTTTAGTCTTCACATTACACCTTTTAACACTCCCTCCTATTCAAAATATATATCATTTTAAATGAATACACACATATTAAAAAATAATTAATTTTCTATTATATCCTTAATAAATATTTGACTTTTTAATAAAAAAATACAATTTCAAAATATTATAATAAATTTAGTGATAAATTTAAAAGAAATACATTTAATTTGCATAGAAAAATAGGAAACGCCGTCTAATTTACAAATAATATAAAAGATCAAAACGATATTTATTTTATTTATTTTAAATAAGAGTAAGTACTAAACAACAATATATGTCTAATTTAACGCAAACTAAATCACAACAAAGAAAACTAAATCACAACAAAGAAAGTATCTTTTAATAAAATAATTAATACCATCAAAATAATTAAAACTTGTGTCGCAAACTAAATCACAAACTATCAAAATAATTGCATCCAACACTTTGCCCAAACTAACTTCTTAAATATTTTTACAACAAAAAAAAAACTTCTTAAATATTTTGATATAATTCTTTTTAATTTAACAATTTCTAAAAAGTTCTAAGTTTCGTAATTTGATTATTTTAAGAGCATTTATGTGATAAAGAAATATGCCATAAAATTGTTAAAAAGTAAACATGTATGTGATAAAATTGCTTATTTGACCTTTGATCATTTGGACTAATAATCTCCATGTTAAGTCAGCAACCATGAGCAAATGAAATTGGGAATATGACTGACATTTGTGACATATTTTTTACTTTGATTGATACCATTTTGCTGCACATCATACTCTTCGACTCCCACAGAAACCGGAAAGGAAAAAATGTGCATAGTTGATGTGATCAAATTATTGAGATAAATGTCGATGATATGATCATTATTGAGACACAGTTGGATGATTTGATCATTTATTGAGACAAATGTGACCAATTATTGAGAGAAATAATAAAACGAAAGAGTTGAAAGAAGAGACAAGCGATCATCCCTTACACACAAGATGAGACGTGGTCTAGTCAACCCATGTTGCACCCACCGCCTTCGCCATGAAGGCCCACTGATCTACAGCTTCATTAATCTGAAACACGGGTTTCGAGTTAAGCAACCTTGATAGAAAAGGAAACATGATGATGGTGCAGCTTTTATATTAATGTACTCACAAAGTCCTGGGTTGACATTCCAGTTCCGTGCCCGACTTCCAGATCTATACGCCCAATAATGGGGTTTGTCTGAGGACTATTCTCCACGCTCAGGCATAGTTCATATTGCAAGGTCTGTGTGAGCAACAAAGAGATTAAGCCAACAGGTGAAACAATGATGTTCGTTTACAGAACATGAAAGAACGGGGTACCCACCGCCAAGAGCTTGTGGGTGTGGAGGGGGACGACACGATCATCATGGTCAGCAGCACACAACAAAGTGGGTGGATATTGAACATGCTTAGTAGCTGGGTTTTCCCAAGGCCGCTTAACATTATGCAGGGGCGAGTACCTAAGGGAAAAAAGAAAATTACACCTTGTTTCATAAAAGCATTGCAATTTGAAAGACAGAAATTTGAATGAGACGGATCTCATTTACATATTTTATGACTCGTGAGTTTATGGAGCTCCAACTCAATCATGGTTTAAAAGAAAGTATGACTCAAATACCATAGTGGAGTCCTGTCTCACACAAGACTCACTCAATTTGAAATTGGTAAAGTATCTCACTTGATTAGCCAGTGGAACTCTTCCTCCTTGTCTGAACAGCCCCAGTCCGATGCCCAATTATACCCTGGGAAGGCGGAAGAACACCAAAAATGTAAAAAAAAAAATGCAAGGCTCGAAAAAAAATTCTACCATGGAAAACATCCCCTCACCAATGGTGAACTTGTGGAACCTTAACATGTCTGTGACGCTAGCATCAGCAATAGCACAGCCAAACAGATCAGGTCTCTGCAATTGATCACAAGATATATATAAACTGTTTTACTTAAAAGAGAAGTTAAAAGAAAAAGTAGGAGGGATAAGAAGGCCAACCTGATTAATGCAGGTACTAACAAGAAGCCCACCTCCGCTTGCACCTTCAATGCACAGCTTGCTAGACTGGGTGTAACCAGCAGAGATGAGATACTCAGAAACTGATATGAAGTCATCGAAGGTAACCTGCTTCTTATCAAACTGAGCAGCTTTATTCCATTCAATTCCATACTCTCCTCCTCCACGTATGTTTGCAGTGCAGACGACAACATCTAAATGCTTTGTAAGCAGCATGCGGCTGCAAGAAAAACTTGGGGTAATCCTGATATTAAATCCACCATATCCATAAAGTAAAGCGGGGTGGGACCCATCCAGTTTAAGACCCTTTCTAGCCACTATAAACATTGGGATTTTAGCTTTGCCGTCTTTACTGGGCACAAAAACCTGAAGATGAAATACACTGATCAAGGAAGGGCTGAGAAAGAAAATAGAGAATATTGAACTAAATGATCTACAGAATACGATAAATCATAATGATAAGACTCTAAAATAAAGGTTAATTTAATTACTAAGTTTCAATAAACAAGAATTTACCTGAGTGAGATCAAATTCATCCCTGTCAAGGCCAGGGACTACTGATTCTTTAAAGATTCTCATGTCTGGCACCTCTTCTTCCAAATCAACCACATATACAATGCCCGGAATAAGGAAGCTCGCAAATTCAACAAAAATCAGGCTGTCTTTGCGCCGACACTCAACCTCAGATACTGCTCCAATCTCAAGTGGTAAATTGTGTAAAAGTTCACCAGTTCTCAAGTCCCTAATTTGCAAAACATTTTTCACATCTCTCAAATAATTCAATACCAATTTATTGCCATTTGCAACGTCGGCAGTTTCAAGCACGTCCTTTTCATGTTCTTCAACTATGTCAGTCCAGGAACTAGGTTCTTTTAGATCAACTCGGGCAACTTTGTATCTTGGAGCATCCTTATTAGTGACGAATGTGAAAATTGTCTCATCATTTGAAACATAGGTATAGGAAGCATCAAAATTATCGACAAGATTCACCCAAGGAAGCAATTCTTTTGATCCCTTATAACCTTCAAGTCCATTGGGGAGTGAAGATAGGTCACAGTAATAAACCTTGTGGACAGCATCACCGTGCTCGCCGATAAACAAAAGAACATACTGCAAATTCCAAAAGTGCATAAATACATTGCTGCAGTTATTTGAACAGAGAACCATCTGGTTAAAAATTAAATACCTTTCCGTCTTCGGTGACCACAGGCTTACGTGCCTGTGTAGCATTGTCTGTATCTCTAAAACATAAGATATCTTCAGACTGATCAGTACCCAAAAAATGATAATACACATCCTGGTTTATATTGTTCTGGATCCCTGCATCTACTTCCGAATTCTCGTCGCCCCTTTAAAACAAATTATCCAACATGAAGATCAACATGAAGATCACAAATATCCTACTGCGAATTAAAATCAAGTGAACATCTATTCCAATAATCGTTCAAGAACAAAAAAATGAAATAAATTCAGAAGCAAAAATCTATTGCAGAACAGTAATCAGAAAACAATTCAGGAAAAATAGAACATGTTCTTGATATAGAATTATTACTAACCCAGGAGGTGGATAACAGCTGTAGAAAAAACCCTTGTTATCATGCGTCCAACCAACTTTTGTAAACCTTACCTGGTAAAAACAAATACGCATCAGCTTGATAGATCATTTTGGGAATCTACGTGTTCTACAAAATTCAGGTCAATTGATATGGTAGAAATAAGGGTTGCTCTTGATTTATTAATTAAAGAGTATCCAAACAACTGATAAAGCTTACCCATGAAATGGTATCAGGCAAAGTTCTCCTATCATCAATGTGCATAACTTTCAGAGTAAGAAAATCACTTCCACAAATAGTAGTGCCATAGACCATGTATTTCCCATCCTCACTAATTTGAATTATATAATCAGCAAATGTCACATTTTCATCATCAAAATATGTGTTGGGATCAATCAAAACCTCAGGTTTCCCTTCCAACCCATCCTGCAAACAAAACTCTATTAACTTCCGAATTTCAACACAATCTCACTTATAAATCTAAAATGATGAAAATGAACCTGAATATATAAAACACTTTCTGGCTGTAGGCCGCTGTTATGGCTGTAAAGTATCTTATCTCCCCCCCAAAACGGGCAATCATACTTGGCGTATTCGTTTGATTCAGTAAGCCTTTTGTGAATCTTTTCCCTAAGTCCACAACTTTTAAGCACCGTCGCCGTCAATTTGTTCTGCTTATCCACAAAATCTTTCGTCTCCTCTGAATCAGGCTCCTCAAGCCTATACACATTTTTGCAGAAACAGGATATAACAAGTAATTTCTACAAAGCTAAATCTTCAAAATACTGTTGAAATGGTTTAAGCACACATTAGATCCAAGTCCCTAGAACATTTAAACTCGTGGAAAACACACACTAATAATTAAGAGCGGTACGAATTTGAAATTTCACACTGCTAAAAAGTGAAAAGGTTAGATCCAAGTCCAAACATTCCAGCTCTGATAAAAAACGCACAAATAATGAAGTAATCTCTCCCCATTTCAATTAAGAGAATTACATAGCAGTACGAATTCGACATTGTCAAAAAGCGTTCCACCACAATACTCTAAACAACAGCACGAGTTCATTACCATCTATAAGGGTCGGGAATCTTAACGCCGTGATAGTTATCCACCACTGACTCATCTCGACGAACGGCCGGATACTCCAGAACAACATCGTCAAAGGCGGAGGGAAATCCCATTGCTGAAGGTCTGGGCAAAGCAGGAATCAGCAATTGAGAATCAAAGGAGAAATTCTTCAAGTAGCTGAAGAAGAGCAAGAAATGAGTCAACTCTGTAGGAGCTCCGCTTTAATGGAGGATTATTGCAATCAATCAATGGATTAATATATTTACCACACTGTCTGCATGCCTTACAGGTGGGGTGTGGTGACAATGACATTAGTCGTTTATTAAAAAAATGCATAATTCACGTGGCAATTTTTCTCTATAATAATAATAATAATAATCATATAGGATGAAAATAATATTTCCACCTATATATCCATTTTTTTCCATGTCCGATACATCGATATTTCTACCGATATATCAACATTTTCAATGATACATCAACATTTCCACCGATATATCCGTAAATTTAAGGTACCGATATTTCTATCGATACCGATATTTTCATCCTTGCTTACATCTCATTCTAACTCAATGATTTTCAATTTTATAAGCAGAGGTGTATTCAGAAAAAATTGAGGTGTCAAAATATTTTTTGACACAGGTTTAAAATATTAAAACGCGCGTCAACGAGGAAATGAATTTTGAGGACACCACGTCAATGCTACGTCGTTCATACGCGCGTGAAAGATTGTCCAGCGCCGAAATATGCCGGGAGTAAAGTGTTAGCTTGTAGCTAGGGGTGGGAATAAGCCAGGAATTTTTTTACATTTTTAAAAAAATTAAAAGTAAGTTCAAAAATTAATTAAAATTCTAAAAACACATCAAAAGGACAATAATTGCATTGATATAATATTAAGCATTAATATTAAAATTATAAAAACACATCAAAAATAATAAAATTAAGTATTATTGATTAATATAACAACAAAATCTTCAAATAGTGCAAAAATATTTAATATTATTATATATATATAATATAATATATAAAATAAAATATGAATATATATATATATATATATATATATTTATATCGATTTATTCGGTTTATTATTTTAATATTAGTAAATATATACTAACCGAAAACCAAAATTTTAATGTTTCTTCTAATATAATGTATAATATATATTGTAAACCATATACCAAATTTTTTATTATAAATATAAATATAAATATAATATATAATTTTTATATATATTTAAATTATGCACACCCCTAAAAATATTAAAACGCGCGTCAACGAGGAAATGAATAATGAGGACACCACGTCAATGCTACGTCGTTCATACGCGCGTGAAAGATTGTCCAGCGCCGTAGGCCCCGCTGCCGGGAGTAAAGTGTTAGCTTGTAGCTAATAAATATTGATGGATGGCTGGGACCAGAGTAATTGGATGAAGAACCAGAATTTCCAATGGTTATCCAACTTATATATTTTTAGGATTTTTTAATTAATTATTATGATAATTTTTTTATCGGTAAATATTAGTTGTTATTGGTTAGAAATTAGTTTATCAAGTCTTCTTACAATTCTAAATCCTCCCAAAACTTATTATAATTATAATTTTCAAAACCACTATTAAATGTGTAGTAATTTTTGGGGTGATTGCAAATTTGTGAAACGGCGTTATAGTCAATGAAGCTCCCCGCGACGATTTTTGGGGTGATTGCAAATTTGCAACAAACCAACAAAAAAAATTAAATAATTTAATCCCTAGAAGAATTTCAAATTTACCGATATCACCTGACTTCCAATTGCAACCTGAAAAAAAAAAATGGGGCGCTAACGCAATGGCACCCCTAAAGAAATCTTTATTTATGTGGAAGATATAATTATTATAAGTTTAATTAGCAAGAAATAATAAAAAGATGGTATGAAAAATGCTAAATTAATCTAGATTGGGGAGCTGAATTACCTCTAAAAAAACTCAATCGTTACACATTTTTATAAGAATGGAGTACAAATAATATTAATTCTCATTTATTTTAGTCTCACTAACTTTTTATTTTTTTTACCCATCTCATCAATAATTTCACATAGAATGTGTCATCTTGTAAACTTAATTTAAAAAAGGGATGGAATGAAGTATGTAAGACGATCTTATTCTGCTACTTGTCTTTTAGTTTAGAAATTGTTCATGTCTTTTATATTTGGAACTTTAGAAGAATTGATTAGTATTCTGTTTTATTTAAAATATATGTTATTATAAACTAATGCACATATATTAAAAAAATTATTGATTTCCTCATCTTTCTTTAATTAATAACATTGAAATTCTAAATAAGGCTTTGAAAATTATTATTATCTAAGTTATTTTAAAAATATTTAAGGGTAAATTGGAAAGAAACACAATTAATTAACATTGAAAAGTACAAAACAACATTTAAATTGCAAATGTTATGAATAATTAAAAAGACATATATTTTGAATAAGGGAGAATACTTATTTATTAAGTAAAGCATCCTTTGTTGCCATTAAATCAAATCATTCGTTTTATTAATTTGAGTCTATGTTCAAATAATATTCATTTGAATTAGGACTTGTTAACATAAATAAATTCGAATTCAATAATATTTGATTTGTTTGTAAGTTCGTGAGCTAACTCGTATATATTAAAATTATTAATTTGATTTAAATATACAATTTTCACACTTAATATATGTAATAAATATAAAAATATGTAATTAAATTTATTTAATTAATTAAAAGTATATAATTTAGTGGATAATGTGATTTTCAGATAAATATATTTTTATTTTATAATGAATTGGTGAATAATTAAATTTATAATTGATATTGAAACATGTTTAGGTTAAATTAAACGTGAAAATTAATAAAATAATAATAATATATTCCATTGAAAATGATCGTTTTTACTTTTCGTATTATTACAAAATTTAAATATCTTTTGCAAATTTTTAATGTGAATTAATTATAGTTTTTCCAAATTTACCTTTAGTTTTTTTTATTTTTAAAATTACATTGATAATAATAATCTTTAAAGTCATGTGAAAAATTTCAAAGCTATTAATTAAGGGTATAAAAGAAAGTAAATAATTTTTAAAAAGTAACAATACAAAGGATGACATATATTTTGAATGGGAGGGATTTATATATATTTTTTTAAAGGGATTATTTTCTATGTTTTAAAGTTAATTTGAATGAGGTGTCACATTCTTATTAAATGCATATATGTTAATAATCATTTGATTTTTTCATTGATTTATAATCAAAAGCATAAAAGATCGGTTGGACCGGTCCCGATTAATTGAAAAATATAGCTAAAGGGTTTCATCCTCTCTCTCTTCACAATATGTATATTTTTAATACCGCTGTTAATATATAAATCTTTAAATTTTGAAATAGATATTTTAGAACTGAGAATGCATATGACAATTTTTAAACATAAAATTATATTTAACTTAAGTCTTATAAATATATGTGAAAAAATTTACCGTAAATAGGCCCCGCTATCAGATTCACATGCTGCTATTTATTTTTCCTAATATTTAAATCAATTATATAAAAAATTATATTAATTGTTTTTTTTAAATTTATTGTAAAACAAATTTTATCAAATCTTATAGTAAATTCTTTCAATTAATTATAATAATTCTAATCTCTATTTAAAATTGATTTAAAAATAAAATATTATTTAAATTTAATTTATAATTACAATTTTTTTATAAATTAATTATTTTAATATATATATATTTATTATTTGAAAATATTATATATATATAAATTATTTTATAAAGTTTATTTTCTAAAAAATACAATGAGAATGAATTATTAGCTCATCTAGTATATTCTATTGAAAATGATCACATGCTCATCAGTTGACACGAACTTATATATCTCTCCTGAATGATGTAATGCTACATAATTAGGGAAACCCACAAATTAATTATTTATGTGCCACATAACATTCGTGATGGGTATATACATTGACAAAAACTTACGTGAATCGGGTGCATAGATTATACATACGTAATTATAAGTAGGAAAAATTCATTTTTCGATCGAAAAAAAAAAATTGAATCTAACTATCACTGTTACATTTACTTATAATAGTGCATTTGCATGTCAATAATAATAAAAATTAATAATAGTAACAGTAAAAATAAAATTCATTGTATATACTTATTTTTTTTAAAGGGATTGTATCTATATTTTAAAAAATCGATTGAACCGGTCCGACCGCCATGAGAACAGGGCACCGTACTATGCAAAAGCATTCGACCGATCATCATTTGAAACGCTTACGAACCGGTCAAAAGCAAAAAAAGATGGGCTTTTCATTAAATGTAATGTATTTTATTTTCTCCTCTGTAAAATTTTCGTTGGCCGCTGCAAGGAAAAAAAATCATCATTTTGATACAGATTTTGTGAACTGAGAATGCACAATCACGATTAGATGAGATTGCGCGTCTTCTCACGCGCGCGTGAACCCTAGTTACCGCCGTAGGCCCCGCTGCCAGATTCACATGCTATGCTGCTATTTATTTTTCCTGTAAAAAAAATAAACAATCCAATTTTTTAATAAACGACAAAAACAAATTATTATCAACGCCAACTTATATATTATATCGGTCAATTAAGGCCCACCTGCCACTTGAAATTAATTTAAAAATAAAATAATCACTAATTTATTTTAATAATTAATTATTTAATAATTATTTAAAAATATTAAATTTTACACAAGGACCAAACTTTTTGAAAAAAAAAAAAAGTTCGATGGGAATGAATTACTAGTCATTCCCATTACCTAATTCTAATACTCCCAACCAAACGAGTAAATAATAGACGATCCATTCAAATCTCCACGTGCAATATCCGTTAGTGCAATGATGGTGGCCACGTATAAATCAAAAATAGGTAAAGGCGGTAATGATCATATAGAAAAAATGAATTTATACATTTTAATTATAAGTAATTACTCCCTCCGTCCCAGAACTATTTTCACAATTGACTTTTTAACGGTTTTTGTGTGAGAATTATTTCATAGTAATATGTGTACAAAAGTTATTTTATATGAATGATATGTTCTTATCAATTTCAAAGCTTTTGTACACATATTACGATGAAATAATTCTCACACAAAAATCGTTAAAAAGTCAACTATGAAAATAGTTCCGGCACGAAGGGAATATTTTACGAAATTGATACTCACCATTAAACATACCACCATTTCCAAAGTAATATGTATTTAGTCATATTGATTTAAAGATAGCATAGGCGTAGGTAGTTGTCTATTTATTAAGATCTTGTTTCAAGAGGAGAGAATCAAATCCAGAAATAAAATAATCGGTAATTTATTTTTAAAACATGCGGCTTTTTTTTTTTTTTTTTTTTTTTTTTAAAGATGGGAGTGGGCCGACTGGTAGTTAAGCTAACCACGTGATTCCTTACATTCCAAATTAATGCAAGGAAACCTGAAAGTAACAATTCAAATTAGGATGAAGTTTTTTAGAAACAATTTAAATGGTACTTTTTTATTACAGTTTACATTGTTTAAAATTTAAAAATGAATATTATAATTTTAATTTTTTATATTTAAAATATAAAAAAAATAATTATATTCTTCTCTCAAACTAAATACTTATAAATATCTGTTATTTACATCTAGAGTCTCTCAATTCTCCACTATAATTAAATCTCTCCTACTCACATTCTATTTTTAGTAATAATTTTATGTCACATTTATCATCCTCTAAATACCACATTTATATCTATGTTCCTATAAAGTCAACACATTCTCCGATTTTAAAATTCTTCTATTCTTATTCATTTCAATTTTAAGACTTCATCTTAACTATTTATTTTTTCCTTCTAATTTCAATCCTGCAAGATATCTCGCTTTAGCTGTATGTTCTCTTTATAAATTTACATTCTCTCTTTTCATTCTCATTGTAAACCCTTAAATTAATGTCTAATCATATTTTTCATTGTCATCTATATTTTGTTGTGTCGTCTGATTATGATTTGTTTTTCAAAATAAAACTTTGCAGTTATTAATGAAGATTCATTAATCATTCATCAATATATAATCTCTTATATTCTTCTCAACTTTTCATAATTTTTTTGTTATTTTTTTTATTCACATTTGATTTTATATATTTAGTTTTTGACAGATTAAAGCTTTGCCGGTATTATTGGAGATTCATTAATCACTTATCAATTTATAATATATATCTTCTATTCGTCTCCATTTTTCATAATTTTTAATTAGTTCTTTCTTGGTTCACGTCTGATTTCATGTTTATATGTTTAGATTTTTTAAAGATTAAAGTTCTAGAGGTATTAATGGAGCTTTGTTTATCACTAATCGATGTGTAATCTCTTTTATTTGTCTCAACTTTTCATAATTTTCATATTTTTTTAGTTTTTTTTCTACAAATTTCAAATAAATGAATATTTGCATATGAAAGAAGATTGATAGAACAATTTGTGAAGCAGTGGATTCTTCAGAAGATTATGATTCAGATTTAATTTTAGTTTGTTTATATCAATATAATCGAATTTTCGTATAGAAGATCAATATATTTATTTAATTTTATTTATATAAATTAATTATATGGACGATTACACATAAATAATATTCCTATCAAGTCAATACTAAAAAAGGGAAAAAAAAACTAGATTAGAGATTTTTCTTTCATCCTGCGAATTTTGCGGGGTGTAATGATCTACTTTAACTATATATGATATTGTTCCATATCAATTAAGTACCAGTTTGATATGCATGTTTAACAATAATATTAAACCCTATATAAATAGTTAAACCTAAATATCAATAATTCGGATAGAATGCAAATTATTTGACCTAATTTCCTAAATTCATGTAGGTTAAACAAGTAATGATTGTACCCCAAATTCAACCTATTAAAACTAGTGTCCAATAGCTCTTGTCATAGAATTCATGAATGCCATTAGAGAATTAATAATTAAATTGAATTGTTAGAATTAATAATGCCATTTAAAATCTAATCTCTCTTAATCAGTATCCTAAAATATCTCAAAAGAATCCTAATTAACTAGGAAATCAATTAATTAAACTATCCAATTAAAACACCCAAGCCCTATTAATTTCTTCTCTTCAGCCCAACTTGATTCATGTCTTCAAAGTTCAAGAGAATGAGTGGTGCTTGGATGGTTGTGTTTAGTGAAAGGGTTAACTTTTTACTTATTTATAATGTTTAAAAGTCATTATGGAAAATAATAAAAAATTAATAAATTAAAAAGTAAAAAAAAAAAAAAAAGAAATAACAGGGGATAAAAATGTTGTTACTCATTTGCTCAGCACTTTCACATATATACATATATATATGACAGATTAATTGTTCTATTAAAATTAATTAATTTAATAGTACTATTTATTTTATTGAATATCATTAGTTGTTTTTATTATTAAGTGATTCTAGTTGCTAACATGATAAACCTATTATATATATATGTATATATATGTATATATATACTCACTCCGTCCCAAGAAGTTGTGCACACTTCTTGGCACACGAAAATTAAAAAAAATTAATTTTATTGACTTTTATGAGAATAAAGTGTAAGAGTAGGGATGGCAACGGGGCGGGTCTGGGACGGGTTTGCCATGTCCCAGGACCCGCCCCGCCAGAAAATATTAGGACCCGGGACCCGCCCCGTTTAATATTTTAGTAATTTAAAATTAATTTTAATATATCCAATATTTTTATTTTGACTTTAAATAATTCAAATTAAAATCTATAATTACTTAAAATAACACATAATATTCATCTAACACATAAAAATAACATAAATAATATATTTTCACAAATATATACACATTAATATCAATATAAATTACATAATTTCACATATATATATAAAAATATTAATGTATTTATATGTGGCGGGTCCACATACGGGTTGGCGGGACGGGTTTTACAAAAACCACGACCCGTCCCATACCCGCTTGACCGGGTCCAAACCCACCCCAGGCGGGCGGGTTCAATGCGGGTCCGGGTTTGAACCCGCCCCATTGCCATCCCTATATAAGAGAGAGAATAAAGTGTAAGGATATTTTTGGTAATTTAATGAGATAAAGTAGAAGAGAGAATAAAGTAGAGAATAAAATAAGAGTGTCATTTTTGTGATTTAAATGATAATGTGAGGGTATTAATATTGTATGATATTTCCATTTTAGAAATGTGCATAACTTGTTGAGACAAACAAAAAAAGAAAGTGTGAATAACTTCTTTTGATGGAGGAGGGAGTATATAGATTAATGAATTTTGATCACGGCAATATACACCTAAATAGTAAGTACAACCATTGAAACTATAACAAATCAATTTTACTATATCCAGCTACCTTCTTAGCAGATTGTTCATCATCAATTCCTTTCACCAAGTGATTTTCCCTCTTTACTACACTCCTTTGATGTGGTACCATCCCAGCAACGACATAAGTACCACTAAGAGTGATCAAATCAGCTGGATGATCTTCATCCATTAGTTCAAGTTCTTCCTTCACACGCTCCGCCAAATCAACGTTACCATAAACCCGACACGCACCAATCAATGCACGCCAAGCAGTCGCGTCCCTCTCAACCGGCAATCCCTTGATCACCTCGTACGCTTCCTCCAAAACCCCGCGCGACCCAAGAGATCAACCATGCACCCATAGTGTTCGATCGTTGGCTTCATCTTGTACACTTCCACCATTCTTCTGAAACAGATCAACCCTTCTGTAACTAAACCTCCATGGCTACAAGCATTCAAAACTGCCAAAAATGTCACCTCATTAGGTTTAAAGCCCTCCTCCTCCATTCTGTGAAAAAGTGTGATTGCACGATGGGCTTGTCCATGGGCCCCACAACCCGAGATCATGGCTGTCCAACACTTGACATCTTTGGACTCCATTTGGTCAAAAACATTGAATGCCTTCTCGAGCAACCCACTTTTAGCGTACATATCTACGACAGCTGTACCAAGAACTACATCAAACACCAACTTTTGTTCTTCTGCATAGTTCTTTATGTATTCGCCTATTGCTAGAGCCCCAGACGCAGAGCAAGCAGAAAGCAAACTGGCCAAGGTGGAAGAATTTGGCTGTTTATGATGATGCTTCATTAGTTTTAGCAATTCCAATGCTTCTACAAGAAGATCACATCTTGCATATACATCAATTAAACAGTTCCATAAGATAACATCTTTCTTTACATCAATCTCATCAAAGATTTGGCGAGCAGAACGAATGTTACCATGCTTTCCATACATGGAAATTAAAGCAGTAGCCACATTTAAATACGATAAAAATCCAACCTTGAAGCAGAATATGTGTACACACTTTCCAAATGAAATGTTTAGTGCCTCCCTCGAAGCTGATAAAACGGTCAGAATGGTAGTGATAGTGATGTCAAAACCATCTCTGTATAATTCTTTGAACAAATCTACAACCAAAGCATATTGAGCCACGGAGAGGTATCCCCCCATTATTGTATTCCATGATACCAAGTCTTTCCCTGCACCCATTTCATCAAACAGCTGGTGAGCATCTTGAATTCTTCCACAAACACAATAAAAATGCAGGAGAGCATTCATTACATTTAAAAACAAATCAAACCCAGATTTCACAACCACCGAGTGAACTCCTAGCCCTGTACATATGTCGAACAAACGGGAGCAGGATTTCAGAACAGAAACAAAAGTAAACTGATCAAGAGAAAAATCTTGTCTGTAATTCTGAGCCCTTGTGTAATTGAACAAAACCAGAGCCTTTCGTGGATCATCGCTGATGGAATGACCCCTGAGCATGGTATTTAACATGAAAAGATTTGGGGATTTAATCTGTTTGAAAACATAGACTGCATAGTCAATATCTTGCATACAAACTTGTGCAAGAAATTTGCTAAATGGGAACGGAATTTGGTCAAGACCAGCCTTGATCATCAAACCATGAACCTGAGCAGCTTCAGAGATTTGTTCGCATGATTGTATCAGGGAAATGATATTTTCGTGTTGATGTGAGGGAACTCTTGAATAATTCTTGTGATTGGTGAACCAAATTCTGAATTTTTGCCAACATTGTGACTTGATATTTATTTTGAACATAAGCTCCACAGAGATTGCCAAAAAGTGATTACTGACTGTGTTGTAAGTTTCAACCCTGTATGGAGATAGCACAAAACAAGTCTTTAAGCCAAAATAGATAATCCGTAACCTCCAAAACAAAGGGAAGACTAAACGAAAAAACCTTGTTTGTCAAATGACAAATAATCAGTGAAATTTAATAGACCACCAATCTCTGATTATTTATAACTACAATTCATATATTTCAGTTTGTTTGACTTATATACTCCAACAAAAAACGAACACGATGACAACCAACCAACAATAACTAATATGCTCATTGCTGTTACCATCTAAAATATTGACTCATTACAGATTCAGATACTATCTTATCTCGTGATTCCACAATTCTTCTGAACAATGCAGACACTTCAAAGAAAGAACACACAAAGAAAGCATAGAGATGCTCAAGCAAAAAGGAAGTTAGATGCATGTTCTGAAAAAGACAAGTCTCATTTTATTCTTTTAATGAATAGCTTGAAGTAGTATTCAATTTTAAACTTCAATACATACAAAATGAGCAAATTGCCAAGTTATAAAGGCCGTGATGTCTTTAAGTAATACAGATGTGCATCACGTCACCAAAATGAACCACAATAATGCATTTCCTAGAACTTAAACAGGCATTTTCTTTGTCATTTAAGGGCCTCGTAAGGGGCTGCAAGAATGAAATTCCTTTTCAAGCACATGCTCATTGCAACCACTGACACATACCTTGGAATTGTTTGAGAGTAGCAAAAGACGCATCCTCCACCACCCTCAATATCCACTTCAGAAAATCCTTATGCAATCCCAAATTACGGGGCTCCTCTGTCTGATATTTTCTTTAGGCTCAACCAAGCTTGAATTGTGTAAAGGCTTCAAAATATCCCACCATATTGAACATCCAACATGAATTGGATCTAATTCATTCTTGAGAATACCGTTGGTTTGCAACTACCAAGATCCTATATCAACTTTAGCCTACTATTTGATGTCCATGTTCCCCGTTTAATGTACTTATAAATGTATTATATTTATCTGGATTCAAAATTAATCAATACTATGTTTCTAGAACTTCTTAGAAACTAATTTGATGCAGGAGTAAGGTAGCCCATAGAAACACTGCAATAAACCAGACATCGATGTATTTTATTTATGTACTTTGTATCTATATATAATGTTTATGACCGTCTCTAGAGAAGTACATATGCATAGGATTGATGAAGAATTGAATGTGGTCTAATATGAATAGAGAATGCAATCACAGGACTGCAGGTAAACTGCAATAGTCTCCTTGGGAGAGTTTGCATATACATATACCTACTGGCAAATGAAGCTTGCTAAAATAAAAAATACAGTGCAGGGTCAGAAATGTATTAGGGACAAGCAGAGGAAAGTAAAACAATACACTGTAATTTCAGATTTTCACCACATTTAAAAGAATTGGAATTGCATTATCTTTTAATTCATCAATTCTAATTAGGATGTTGTTCATCAATTGCAAATAACTTTGTTTCAGTCTATAGTGATAGCAGTTTTGTCTGCTCTGTTCTATAAAATTGGGAACTTAGTTTGCTTTGCCAAAATCAAAATCTGCTAATCTGCTAATCTGCATCATTATTATGTTTTTGACAGAATCAAACTCAAAACACGTTCTTACCTTTCGCCCTCAGACTTTGACGAAAATGAGCGACGGCGTCACGGCGTGATCGACTGAGCTTTGGGCGGTGGCCGTGCGTGCGTGTGAAGCCGGGAAAGCGGCGGACGGGACTCGGAGTGGGTGGCTCTATAACTTGCTGAATTTGTGACGGCTGTGACTGTGACTGTGACTGTGAGAGAAGAGGGATGAACTGGCAGATAATAATTAAATAGCCCAGATTATTAACACCACCATAATTGATAAAAACCCTATTGAATATGAAAACACAAGCCATTTTAAATAATTATTAGGTAAACACATCATGCTAGTTTACCAATTTTACCCTTTGTATAAAACAAAACCCTATTTCTTCCATCAAAACAACGCACTCTCCACCGTTCAGTTCTCTGCGCCTCTCTCACTCTCCGCGCCGCCTCTTCCTCTTCTTCTCCTTCGCGCCGCGATCTCCTTCTCCTCCCAGTCGCTCCTCCACGCCCTCCTCCTCTCAGTCGCCGCCCCCTCTTCTTCTCCGCCGCGTCGACTTCTCCTTCCTTCATCGCCCTAAGTCGTTCTTCAGGTTCGTTTTTTTGTTTTTTTTTTGTTTTTTCTCTATTTATTGAAAAAAATTGATTAACATTTTTATTTATTTTTTTTTCTGTATTTTTTTTAGAAAAAAACTTATTCAAAGAAATCTGATTTTAAAATTGTGTTCTTATTCAAAAAAATCTGAATCCGTCCAATTATTGAATTTTTTGATTTTCTATCAGACGTGGTTTGTTTATTTTTTATTTATTTTCAAATTTTTTCTTAGAATATTTGTATATTTTTCAAAATATTTGAAATGAAATTTATTATTTTGACTCAGTCCGTGATTTGGCGGTGATTCGATGAAATTCGGTAATATGTTTAATTTACTGCGACAAATATATTTAAATTAATGAAAAGACAATATAGTCTTTCTATGTGTAATTTTTTTTAAAAATTTTGGATGGTGTGTTTATCATACTTGGCCCTTAAATCAGGGCTTACAAGTGTTAACTTTAAAAAATATACCTTTATTTCAGTTCGGTTTCGGTAATATGATAGTTTTACGTTAATAATCAAAATCGAAACGAATACCAAAATTATTGAAAATTCAAAACTTGAAACCGAACCTTTAAAAAAAAATTAAAATGCTTTCATTATCTTCGTGCATAGTGTGCGGAAATATATATTTTCAACTCTTTTTTTCTTCATTTTGGATTTTTCTCACTCCCACTTAGTGAAACTTCTTGCCCTAATTTATCAACCACCTCCGGAGTTATTAACGAACTTGTACAATTTGTGGGTACGAGGGAGGGTGACTAAGGGGTATTTGCAAACTATACTAGCGGCTTAAAATATTTCTAAAAAGTAAAAACTGTGAGAGACTGATTAAAGAAAAAGTACTTCTGACCCCTTAGCGTCTAAAAACACACCCTAAGGTGCATGGATTGGTCACTAGTGGTTGCATAGGTACCACTAACTGCCAGGGTCACTCTCTAATTGCCATCACCCTCAACTATTATTCATACATTTACAAAAATATTTTTAAGGACATATATTTTATGGACCTACAAATGTAGAATAATATATATTTTAATTTTGGCAAATAAAAGTTAAATAGGTTGAATTGCATGTGAGTCTCATGACTGAAAAATAGGTTTTAATCCCTGTAAATTAAGGATAATATTTTTATGTAAATGTATGCTAAATTGGACTAATTTCGGTCAATTTGACCTATATTTATGTAAATTAAAATGTTATATTTAATTTACAAGCACCATAATTATGATGCCCTTCTTTTTGAATTCTAATTGTGGGTCTGAGAAATACTTTTCCCTGATTTCTTCTCCACTTATATATAATTTATTAGATAAATAAAATAATATTTCTATAGTAGTTCCAATAATAGCTTACAAAGCAAACCATGCATGTTATGTATCATGAAAACACTTCTTCTTACTTTGTTGATTCTTTGAATCAACAGATATATGTAAACTTTCAATAATGTACGCGTATTTCCCACTCAAATTAAATAATGCATCACACCTAGAATTACTATGTAATTAAAATAGTAAAAGTGTCTTAATTTACATAAATCATAACTAAAGAGTCCCTAAGGTAATATTTATTTTGAGTTTTGAAACTCAGGATGGGTTTGAAATCCAGTGTTTTAATATAATTAATTATGTCTCCCTATACTTTTTAATATATTTAAATCATGACACACATTGTCCTATCATTACAATTAGACTTAATAATATTCCTTCCGTCCCAAAAAAATTTTCATATGTAGGAGGACACACACTTTAAGAAAAAAAAATAATGATTGAGGTTTTGAGGGGTAATTTTGTAAACGTTTATGTATAAAGTAAAAAAATTTTTTAGATTATGTGTATGTGAGAGTAAAAAGTAATGGCGGTATAAATTATTGAAAATTGTGAAGATGAAGTTTATAGTTTTTCATTTTAAGGGTGTGAAATTTATAATGGGATGGACGAAAAAAAAAAGTGTGAAAACTTTTATAGAACGGAAAAAGTATATAATAATAATAATAATAATAATAATAATAATAATAATAATAATAATAATAATAATAATAATAATAATAATAATAATAATAATAATAATAATAATATAACGTTCATCCTCTCTTTTATATTAATTTGACATAAAATTAAATTTCACATTAATCAGAAATTCAAAACAACACACACTTTATTACTGGACTTTAAAATCATCTACATTTCAAAACCGATTTTAAAGTCAAATAAAACTCAAAACAAATATCATCGAAGAAAATACCAGTGATAGTAGAGTGGCACCTCTATACATAAAAAATATATAAATTGAAAATCATTTAAGTCAAGTTTTTTTTTTTTTTACCAATCTTAAAAATGTGGAGGGAAAGAAATAAGGATATAACTATTTTCGCCCCATGCAACTTTTACCTATTTGCAAAAAGTTCCAAAAAAATATTGACATTATTGATTTAGTCCCATTTTTTTTTTTTTAAGATTTGGCCATTTTTGTTTCAAAAGTTACCAAATTTTGGAAAGCGGCGTCGTTTTATATATCATCAAAAATTAATTTGGAAATTCCGGCAAAATTGTTGATTAGACTGCACAGTCGGCACAAGGTGATATGGTTGATTTGTGTTTTAAATAGTTAATATTGTAACATGTAACACAACATTACACAGCTAAAGATTTAAACACAGATTTGCAAAATGGGTTTAAAAAATTTTCATACACTAAATTAGTCTATGCATGATTGTCTCATGGCGAAATTTTTGCTCCTCCTCTATCTCACATCAGTTTTCACACTTTCCTTTTTGGTTTGTCCCATATTAGTTTTCACATTCCAAAAAAGGAAATCCCTCCTTAAATTTCACCCTCACAATATTTATATATTTACACAAAATGTCATTACTTTTTACACTCAATACAATCATCTCCCTTTAATAATAATAATTTACAAAATTACTCTTTAATACTCCACTCATTACACTTTTTTTTTAAATGCGTGCCCAAATTAGTATGAAAACTAATCTGGGACTGGGACGGAGGGAGTATATCACTGTAGTGATACAAATCAAGATCGTATACAATGTATTACAATCTAAAGGGTTAAGTGTATAAATATACACATTCCCAAATCAAAACATTTTCAACCACATTTGAATCAACAACTCTGCGATTGTTTCCAACATTAGGACTTGGTATGGGTAGATCAATTATTTTAATTTGATTCCCTACCAAAAAAACTGCCACAGACGAGGGCTATGGCGAGGGGAATCCCTCGCTAAAGAGGTTTGACGAGACTTTGGCTATATTACCTTGGAATATTGTTAGATTAAGGGGTGTTTGCAAACTCAAGTGGAGGGGGCTGAATCACTTATTTTTAAAGTTGTCCTCTCACAGTGATGAGAACCGTGATGTGAAATTTCAATTTATCGTAACCCTGACTTAGGCCGGCAAGTTATCGATAATTTTGCAAAGAAAAAGCTATGAAAGCTAATCAATTTTATCATTATTCCAAAACAAGAGCTACAAGCCCTATTTACATATGTATTTCATCATGAAATATATAGCACCTAACAACCAATTAACTTTCTAACCACTGAAAAACTAACAAACTAACAACTAACAACTTAAAGAAAGAAATCTATCAAAAGAATTACAAAAAACCAAGTTCAAAAAATTACTAGACCAATATTGAAAAATTAAGTTTGCATCACACAACTTCAACATCTGAGAAATGTTTCTAAGATGCTAGTAAAGGTTTTTTTTTTTTTTTTTTTTTTTTTGAAAAGTCTAGTAAAGTTTTCAAACACCCCAAAAATTTTTTAAGGTTAAATGGCTATATTCATGAAATCCGCATATTAGGTTTCAAATCCAATATAGAATCCCTATAAACAAATACACCATATATAAATATTTTCTTAATAACTCGGTATCCAGCCCAAAAACCGACTAATCTGGGACCCCACCGTCCACTAGAAAGGGCCCTATCTAATCCCAAAGCAAAATTCTGTATGGACTGACCCAAATACACCATATATAAATTAACTATATCCTACACATTTATCCTTTCAAATGTCTAAATAGTTCACATCCAGATGGTAATCAATCCATACCACAAGATGGGTATGATCATCTAGTCGATCCAGGGTACACCCATCACCTTCGCCATGAACGCGTACGCATCTGCAGCTTCATCAATCTAAAACATGTACAAGTATCAAGTTAATGGAGGTATCCTAATGTTTAGAAAAATTAATATAAATAAATTAATTCTGCACCACACTACAAGTTCAGGCTTTTAAATGAGATAAAAAAAAAAAAATCAGCATCCTTAACATGAAAAGAAAATGGTAAGAATGTACGTACCACTTTTTGGGTAGGCATTCCATAACCGTGACCAGCATTTTGTTCTATGCGACCAATAATTGAGTGTGTTTGGGGACTTTTCTCCAAGCTCGTGCATAGTACATACTGCATGGTCTGTACATGCACATAACAAAAATGAAAACAACGCGACGTGATCAATTACCGCCAATAACTTGAGAGAGTGTAGCGGGACGACACGATCGTCGTGGTCAGCCGTCAACAACATCGTCGAAGGATACTGAATCACGTTATCGCACGCCTTATCCCAAGGCCTCCTAACATTATGAAGGGGCGAATACCTAATTGGAAACAAACATAAATAAGATCATCTAAAGATAACAGATATGTTAAGGATATAACAATTTACATCTCGTATCTTTTTACTTTTTCGATTTAGTCCCACAGTTATTCATTTTTCGTATTTAGTTCCATTGAAAATGATCATATGTCTACAGGTAGACATCAACTTATATGCACACGACTTATAATGTGATTCCACATAATCAAGGGAACCACTATTATTTAATTAACTGTTTATGTGGCATCACAATATAAGTAGTGGGCATATGATCATTTCTGTTAGTTCAATATGTATTCAAATTGTGTTAATTTAGTCCCAAATCGTCGCAAAGCACAATGTCTTTCTAATCATGTGTCAGTCAAGTGCACCCATTTTCCGGCTGACTTGACCAAATTAAAGTCAAATTTGTCCCATAACTTTTTATCTTTTTCAAAATGGTCCCCTATTTTTTTATTTTTCCATATTAATCTCATATATATATATGTATTTCAAATCATACCATTTTAGTCTCAGGTCATAAATGGATGCACGTGATCGGCACATAATCAATACGACACTATTTCGAGCAATTTTTTTGCGATTTTGGATTAAATTGACACAATCTAAATACATCTAGAACTAAATACGAAAAGTAAATAACTATGGGACTAAATTGGTTTCTATCCCGATTAAAAAAGAAATCAGTCCATTCCAAATCTGAAATAGCTCACTTGATTAGCCAATTGAACTCTTCCTCTTTATCTGAACAACCATAGTCTGAGGTCCATGCATGGCCTAGATTGAAGAAAGAAAACAAAAAAATTGTGTAAAAAGATATTCTTATGCAAAAAGATCCTCTCATGGAAAATGTCCCCTTACCAATGGTGAACATATGGAACCTTAGCATATCCATAACACCAACATGAGCAAGAGCACAACCAAATAGATCAGGTCTCTGCAATCGATCCAAGATTTCTCAAGTTTACGTTTTCGTCATTCATTTTAATAAAAAGTAGGAAAAGACACCAGTGTTAGAGAATCAATACAAATGAATTAATTTCACACTTCTCTCAAAGTTGGTCCTTTCAGATGAGATAAAATTCTTTCAAAGATATTAAGTGCTACCTACCTGATTAATAGAAGCTCCAACAAGAAGCCCGCCATTGCTTTCACCTTCAATACATAACTTGCCAGGCCGAGTGTAGCCAGCCGAGATGAGATACTCAGCCATCAAAGCAAAGTCATCGAAGCAATTCTGCTTCTTCGCAAGGGCGCCGCCTTTATGCCATTCCTCTCCATATTCTCCTCCTCCGCGTATGTTTGCGCTGCAGTACACGACGTCTAAATTCTTTGCCAGCACAATTCGACTGCTTTTAAAATCAGGCATAATACTTATGTTAAATCCGCCATATCCATAAAGCAAACAGGGATGTGACCCGTCCAGCTCAAGATCTTTTTTAGCCACTATAAACATCGGTATTTTAATGCCATCTTTGTTACTCACAAATACCTGAGAACAAATACTTAATTGCAACTCAAATCCATATTAATTTTATAGTTGTAACTGAACGTACTGCCTCCGTCCCAAATCAGTTTTCACATTTTCGTTATTGGCACGTCCCACATCAATTTTTACACCCAAAAAGAAAATTTCTTCATTAACTCCACCCTCACAATATTCACATATTTATATAAAATACAATTACTTTTTACACTCTATCTAACCAATTTTTTTACTTTAATAATAAAATTTTACAAGATTTACACCTCAACGCTCTACTCATTATACATTTTTCTTAAAGTGTGCACAAAAATATGTGAAAACTAACGTGGGACGGAGGGAATAATTAATTTACCTGAGTGACTTCAAATTCAGTCCTATCAAAGCCAGTAACCGTTGTTTCTCTCAAGACTCTCATGTCTGGTACTTCACCTTCCAAGTTGCACGTATATATAATTCCCGGAACAAGGAAACTTGTGAATCCGATATAAAAAGTGTTATCTTTGCGTCGACAAGAAATCTCAGATACTGCTCCTATATCAAGCGGCAAATGGTGCAAGAGGTCACCATTTCTCAAGTCCCTTATTTGCACAACATTTTTAACATCACTCATATAATTCACCACAATTTGATTGTCATTTACTGATTTTACAGATTGAAGCACGTCCGTGTCGTCTTCTTCAAGTACTACAGTCCATGATGTAGGTTCTTTTAGATCAACGCGTACGAGCTTGTTTCTTGGAGCATCTTTGTTCGTGAGAAAGGTGAAAATCGTATCATCATTAGCAACATAAGTGTAGGACGCAACAAATTTATCGACAAGTTTCACAAAAGGCAGCGATTCCTTAGACCCCTTATAAGCTTCAAGTCCTAATGACAGGTCATAGTAATAGATCTTGTTGACAGGATCACAATCATCAGGGATAGACATTACAACATACTGCAAATGGAAATTAACCAGTTTCAAAATATATCTTAATCCAAGTTTCTCCTTAGCAACAAGAATCCATCAATGAATTTACTTTTCAAGAATTGAAAATACTCCCCTAAGTTTATAGTTTATAGGCCCATAAGTTTTTATAATTTCGATTTCTGTCCTGTTTACTTTCAAGAATTGAAAATAGTCCGGAAGTTTAACTTTTTTACTTTTTGGTCAGATAAATTGGCTAGAAGATGTTAAACATCTGTTTGACCAATCAAACTTTGTCATGTCAAAATTATAAGACAATTTTCAATTTATCAAAGGGGAAAATTGTAGTTTTGGTCCCATGAGAATTTTTCAATGACAATATTAATCCCACGTTCTTTTTTGGTTTTTTTTTTTTTTTTTTGCAAAAATAGTCCCGACCATTATTTTTTAGGACCAAAACTGCAATTTTATCTCATTCTCTTTGGTCCAAAACTGCAATTTATCATTCTTTTAGGATCAAAACTGCAATTTTCTTGGAACTAAAAATGTCAAAAAAAACTACGGGACCAAAAGTGTCAAAAAATGACCATTTTGCAGACCACTCATTATCTTAGGACCAAAAATATAATTTACCCTTTATCAAAGTCAACAGGGCTAAAACCAAAATAAAAATAACAGGATTAAAAACATCGAATGGCATTCCGTGCGACGAATGTAAGATCAAAGTTTTAATACCTTTCCATCTTCTGTGACTAAAGCCGAACATGTATATGTAGGATTTTTTGGATCTCTCCAACATAAAATATCCTCACTTTGATTTGTACCCAAAAAATGATAAAACAATTCATGGTTTAGATTTGCATCGGTCTCTGTGCCTCCATCCTTCTCTCCATCTCTTCCAAACAAACCAATAATATTATGAGTATCACATTGCAATTGAAACATAAATTATAATCACAAAATATATATATATATATATATATATATATATATATATATATAAACAATTCAAGGAAATTAAATAAAACATATATGTTTATATAGAGTAGAACTATTCTTACTTAGGAGCTGGAAAACGACTGTAGAAAAAACCCTTGTTATCATGCGTCCAATTTATAGTTGAAAACTTAACCTGTGGTGTAATCAAATAAATTCATTGTTTCATATCTACAATAACATTCTTCTGATATAATCCTATAATTAATTTTAAAGCTTAACGAGTTAAAAAGTGTTTTGTTCCCATACACGTCTACTATTTAATTTTGATCCCAAAAAATATAATTATTTTGATTTTGTCCAATTTTGACCCCTAAATCGCTGCATTAAAATTGAAAGATGTGCTATTTTATGTCACATATGGAGCCAGAATTGGACATTCACGTGAAATAAAATGATATTGTTTTAAATTTTTCGACTATTTTGGTAAAAAGTTGGATAATTTTTTAATAATATTAATACTAAATCGAAATAATTAAAAATTTTGGGACGATATTGAACTAAATTGAAAAATTATGGGACGAAAAAACTTTTTTACTCGTGTTTACCCATGAAATGGTATCAGGCAGAGTGGTGTTGTCATCAACTCGTTTAACGTTAATGGTGACCCAATCGCTTCCATCAGAACTAGTTCCATAGGCCAAATATTTTGCATCCTCACTAACAGCATAGGTAATCAACGCCACAGTTCCATCATCACTTAATGCATTCGGATCGAGCAAAACCTTGGCTTTTCCATCCAAACTATCCTGCAACACCGATACACGTACTATTAATTACTCTGTCCGTTTTATAATGTTTGTCTATTGGGGCTATTTTGTTTCAAAATGTTTGTCGTTTTAGCTTCTTTTTTTTCCAGTTTCGTCCTAATTTACCCCTTTCCTAAAATACTTCCTCAATTTTGCACCCCCTAATTTCTTTTCCTAAAGAATATAATTATTTTGATTTTGTCCAAATATTGAAAAAGTTGTCCAATTTTGACCCTAAATCGCTGCATTAAAATTGAAAGCGGTGCTATTTTATGTCACATATGGAGCCAGAATTGGACATTCACATGAAATAAAATGATATTGTTTTAAATTTTTCGGCTATTTTAGTAAAAAGTTGGATAATTTTTTAATAATATTGATACTAAATCGAAATAGTTAAAAATTTTGGGACGATATTGAACTAAATTGAAAAATTATGGGACGAAAAAACTTTTTTTACTCGTGTTTACCCATGAAATGGTATCAGGCTGAGTGGTGTTGTCATCAACTCGTTTAACGTTAATGGTGACCCAATCGCTTCCACTAGAACTAGTTCCATAGGCCAAATATTTTGCATCCTCACTAACATCATAGGTAATCAACGCCACAGTTCCATCATCACTTAACGCATTCGGATCGAGCAAAACCTCGGCTTTTCCATCCAAACTATCCTGCAACACCGATACACGTACTATTAATTATGTCCGTTTTATAATGTTTGTCTATTGGAGCTATTTTGTTTCAAAATGTTTGTCGTTTTAACATTTTTTTTCTAGTTTCGTCCTAATTTACCCCTTTCCTAAAATATTTCCTCAATTTTGCACCCCCTAATTTCTTTTTTCTTTTTTTTTTTAAATTTGCATTCATAAATATATTAAGAAAAAATTATAGTTTTGGTCCCATAAGAATTTTTCAACGACAATTTTAATCTCAAATTCTTTTTTGGTCCTTTTTTTTGTAAAAATAGTCTCAATCATTATTTTTAGAATCAAATATGCAATTTTATCCCATTCTCTTGGAACCAAAACTGCAATTTATCATTCTTTGGGATCAAAACTGCAATTTTCTTGGGACTAAAACTGTCGAAAAAACTATCGGACCAAAAGTGTCAAAAAAATACCATTTTGCAGATCACTCATTCTCTTGGAACAAAAAATGCAACTTACCCAATATATCAAAAATGAATTGGTATCCCATATTTAGTTGCCCAACTAATAAGGGCAAATTTGTAAAAAAAAAAAATTGTTCTTTAATTCTATACAAAATGCGAAAAGCGACAAACATCTCTCTATTACTAATAGGGAGTTTACGTTTGCTTAGGTGTCAACTTGTGGTGAATTCTGCTTACGTGTCAATTTTTAAGGAGTTTGTTTATGTGTCAATGTATAATTAGTCACCTATAATTATTAACATATTGAGTAAAATAATTAAAAAGGATTGACTCAATTAATTTACTTTATTTCACCCTAATGAATATATATATATATATATATATATATATAAATATAAGTATTATTAAAAAAAACTTAATATAATCATATGTGATATTTATTGCAAATATACTATATATATATTATTCAGAGTAATATTTATGCATCAATTATATAAAAAAAATATATTAATCGTCTCTTTTTTTTATTAATTGAAATATAAATTTGAAACAAATCTTATAGTAAATTTTCACATAATTATATAATTCTAATACCTAGCATGATTGTCATACAATTAATATTACCATGATTTAAATTTAATATTATAATTACACAAAATTTTATACATATACATTATTTTAATATATATATATATATATATATTATTTGAAAATATATATATATATAATATATTATATTATAAATTTTATTTAACGAACATACCGCGTAATACGCGGGAGCTCATCTAGTATATTATGAAACGAATGGAGTATGATACAAAACATGATATATAAAAAAAAATAAAAAATTGGAATGAATTACCTGAACATAAAGGACTGATTGTGGCTGTAAACCAGTGTTGTACAAGTAAAAGTACTTATCACCAGCCCTAAATGGAGCATTGTACTTGGGAAAATCATATAATTGAGTAAGCTTTTGGACTAATTTTTCCCTAATATCGCATGTTTTAAGCACAGAATCCGTTAATTTCATCTGCTTCTCCACAAACTCTTTTGTCTCCTCTGAATCAGCATCCTCAAGCCTAATCACATTAATTCATGTTAGAAAATTAATATAAATGAAATAATTATACATTTCTCTATAAGTTCGAACTTTTAGATGAGACACAATTTTATTATGGTATCAGTATCTTAGACTAATGTCCTCGTCCTGGGTTCAACTTCACCCACATTAAACCTCCCCAAAAGTGCGAAGCAGAGAATTCAGCTCACAAGTGAAAGGAGTACTAGGCAATGAATTAATTTTACATTTTTCATACTCCCTACTATTTAAAATATATGTCATCCTAAACTCATGCACACATTTCACCCACATTATACCTCCCCAAAAGTACGAAGCAGAGAATTCAACTCACAAGTGAAAGGGAGTACTAGGAAATGAATTAATTTCACATTTTTCATACTCCCTCCTATTCAAAATATATGTCATCCTAAACTCATGCACATATTTTAAAAAAATATTTACTTCCTTCTATACCCTTAATTAATAGCTTTGAAATTTTCCACATGACTTTAAAGATTATTATTATCAATGTAATTTTTTTTAAAAAAAACTAAGGGTAAATTGAGAAAAACTATAATTAATTCACATTGAAAAGTCAAAACGACATATATTATGAATAGGAGGGAGTATAAGTTTGAACTTTTAGATAATTAAATCATGAGATGAAATTATTTCATAGTATCAGAGCTTTAGACTTACACCCACGTCCTGAGTTCGAATACCACTGAAAAAAAAAAACTTCACTCATATTAAATTGTATACTCGTTGAATTTTCTCCACAAAGGTGAGAATTGAGAATTGAGAATTCAGCCCACGAGTGAGTGTGAGTGCTATAAAATTTTTAACTATAAAACCTCCAAATGTATGGTGACCATGACAAGGTAAAACAACATTTTCGAGGTCTTGAGAAACAAAGTGTCCATTAAGTGATGTTTTAAAAGAATTTCGTATAGAGACATATCTAGAATTTTGCTTCAATGATGTATTATATCTTCATATATTAGTGGGGTTAATGCACCTCAAAAGTTGTTAAATATTCCCACCACTTTGTAAGAACCATAAAGAGGGTTTTCTATGATAATGACTGACTTGTAGTCTTATAATTCTAGAAACACTTTCATAGTCATTAATTTTATTTGGTTTAACAAAAAAAATTAGGAATATAATCAATTTTTTAGAGAGGTCGACATTACTTTAATGGTATATGTATTATTTAATTAGGAGGGAAAAAAAATATAATAGCATTTCACAAAGAATCTGAAGAAATTGTTATTTTGTTAGAATATTAGGTTATAAAATTATTGTATCAATGAATCAAGGTATTTTACCAAACACCTATTTTTCATTCTTTTACCATTGCCCACTTCCAGAGCAAATCAGAAAATGATGATAGGATGGACAAATATTTTTTTATAAGATAAAATTTATGCAACAAAATCAATGACATAATTTTATAGCTCAAGTGGTTAATCAGACCTAAAGGTTATGGATTTGAGTCATCATTTATCCGAATAAATAAAAAACATAATTTATGTGTAACAAAAATTGTTTAATGTTATATTAAAAAAGTCAAAATTGGATGTTCCTAGTCATACTAATCCCAACATTATAATTAATGACGTCCAGTATAAAGTTAAAAATTTAATTAAAATTAAAAATCATATAGTAATATTTTATATTACCTATAAACATGACAGATTTTTTTTTTTATAAACTAATAAAATTATACATATGAGATATTTGGAAGGTTGAAGTGACCCGGCCCAACATAGCCCAATGACCCAATAGATGTGCACTGGCTGGGCCGAGTCAACTCATTGCTTTATCGGGCCTAAAAAGGTACTTCAACCAAACCCAGACCTCACGGGCTAACAAGCCCAAATAGTCAAACAATTTTTTTCTAAAAATAAGTAATTAATTTAATTGATAGATGATATTACAAAAGTAAGTATTCAAATAACTAATTACTATATATATAAAGTTATTGGAATGCAATAAAATAAATTTAACCATTTTAAAATTTATCTATTATTTATATTTAAATGAATTAATTATTTTTATTTGTAAAATTGTATAAATTTGTGTTAATATCTATATTTTTTGCCCGATTAAAAAAAATCTATACTTTTTATATTTTTCTAGATAATCATGTATCCTATTAAAAATGTCACAATTACATAAATATAGAAACTCTTTTTAAAATGAGTTGGTCTTGCGTGTTTCACTTGCAAAGTAAGTTTATCGTGTATCATTTTTCAATTTCATTCAATTTTTTATACTCATGGTCAAAAATTGATATTTTGTGTTAAATACTTGATACTTTCAATAACATGGTAAAGTTATCGTGCACCAAATTTGAAAAAATTGTAGTTTTAAATATTTGATCAACAGTATTGAGAATCTCATCAGGAGTATAAAAAATTAGGGTTAGTGATAAACTGATATTATATTATTTTTTCAGGAGTATCAACAAAAATTTAATATTTTTACTATTTAAACTATTCATATTTAATATAAAAAAAAATACACTATTATAATATTTAAATTTAAAAAATAACATTTAAAGTATCATATTTTTAACCAAGAGTATAAACAATTGGACAAAATTGATAACTGATACACAGTAACCTTATCGTGTAAGTGAAATGTACAACATTAAATATGTGATATTCCATGATTAGTTTTAGAGAATTTTTCAATTAAGATTTTAAAATATAACTTAAAGTTTGATAAAATTGTCCTAAACTAAAACATATAAAATCTCAATTTGATATCAAAATAACATATCAAATTGAATTTATTTCATTAAAGTCAGAATCAGTCAACTTACACCAATCTCAATTTCAATCTTTAATTAGTTCTTTTAATTATGCTATGCCCACTTGTATATTTAGCTAATTATTCAATACACAAATCAATCCATTTTAACTCAAACAAAGTCGTGGAACAATTTTAATTTCATGTTTTTGTCTCTTTGCTTTGTCAAATAGATCTACTTTAATTGGAACCAGAAAATGACCCCTGTTTGATATGTCAGTCCAAATAGCCCGTGAAAAAAGTTGGACTAGGTTAAAAAATGAAGATCACTAAAAAATATAGCTCTTACTATCTACACTTCCATTTTTATTAAATACACTCATTCTATAGCTATGCTTGAAGGTATATTAAGCTAAAAATTATTATACATATGAGTGTATCTAATAAAAATAGAGGTGTAAATAGTAGGGCCCAAAAATATTGAGATTATTGGGCCTAGCCCAAAGTTGCTCGTGGGCTGATGGACTCGGGCCCATTTGGCTCGCGTGTCGAGCTCGGGCTGGCCACTGAACCGCCTTTATATACATACAACCTCATGTTGCTTTTCCTAATATAGAATGATATCATCATGTCATTTTTCGATATTTCACTTTACATTTTACATTGATATACGAATGATGAAAAAAATCAAGAAATCAATGGTGTATATAAGATTAACATAAACAAAATTCATGTATTCCATCATGATGAAAAACAATCAAGAAATCAACGTTATATACTATTCTCTCCGTCTCATACTCATTGTGATATTTGTCAAAAAGGTGTGAGACTCGAACACATGACCTTTAGGCCATAGGTAGTGGAGCTCGTTACTAACCCAATTTATTACTATTAGACAACCCTCTTATTAAAGTTCATGAAAATACTATCTGGCCTACCCCATAAAAAACAACTTATATATATTATTAAATAACTATTATATTACCGTAAATATCATGACGAGTATAAAAACGAAAGGAATATAAGATTAACATAAACAAAATTCATGTAGTCCATCATGATGAAAAACAATCAATGAATCTATATATATACCACCCAATATATGATAATATTTTAGAGTGATTGGCACAAGGAATCGAATTGCATTAAGATACTTCCATGCCAGTTTTCAAGCAACCAAGCTTTCTCTAAAAGCAGACTATGTACTGTTAAAATAAAATATGAGTTTAAAAAATCAAAATAATTATTTCTACATATTCAGTTAAATTATTACCATCGATAAGGGTCGGGCACCATAACGCCATGATAATTATCAACCACAGATTCATCTCGACGAGCCACGGGGTACTGCAGAGTCTCGAGCGGTCCTGTTTTCGACGAGGCGGACAAAGAAAGAGAACTTATGGACAAATATTGACCCATATTGTTTCAAAAAACAAAAAAATTTGAAGAAGAAGAAGAATAACACTGAATGCAATAAAGAATGGTGTACACCTGACCTGGATAAATATATATTGATAGAATGTCCATAATTTTTTTTTTTTCAAAAGCAGAATTGTCCATAATTAATGCTGCGTACTTGCGATTGGCTAAATATATTTTGTAGGGAATCTTGGATATAAAAAAAAAAAAAAAATAAGTAGGACGTCTCATGCATATGACCGTGAGACGAGTCACATTTTAATGAGACGGACTTTTATACTTAATTTGTATCACTTTTTAATAAATTGTTATCATTTTATTAAAAAGTGTACCGTCTCATTCAAATTTTTATCGAAAAGTAAAAGTGTAATGTAGGATGTTAGAAAGATAATTTTATAAATTTATATGAATAAAATAAATTAATTAGTTGAATTGAGTGTACGTGGATTCTAAATATAATGTCAATTTGTTTAAATATATAAATATTGTGATTGTGGAGTTCAATGAGAAGATTCATTTTCTAGATATGTAAACTTTTGTGGGATGTCTCAATAAAAAATAGTATGAAAATATTTATAAATGGTTCTTTTAGAGTATGTCTTGTGTGAACCGTTTTATTATGAAATAAAATATAATTTGATAATAAAATTTTAAAAGAGATATATATTAATTCATGCTAATTTGTGAATGGTTTTACAGTAGAATCGTTTCATAGAAGTTTGATGTTGATTTTGGGATATATTTCTTTCTTTTTTTCTTGGAGTGGATGATGTTGATTTGGAATAATGATGGGGTAGAAATTGTCCACACAATGAATTGCGATTGATGAATGTTTTTATACAGCATAATGGATAAGACCCTTCAACTATCAAAATTTGTTTCGAAATATTCTTAAATTATTTATTTCTTTAAAAAACTCTTAAATTTATTATTCTTGTTTCATAAGGCCCCCAAACTAATTTCATTAAGGTATGTAATTTTAGTTTTATAAGTTCTTTTTTTTTTTTTTTAATTGTTAGTAGTTAGTTAAAGTTAGTTAATTGTTAGTGCATACGATGAACTATTTTTATTATCAGATCATCACATTCCACCCAAACATCATTTATCATCATATACATTATTATAAGTAAATATGACGGTGATAATATATGTACATGATGACAAATGACAACGAATGTGCATGACGATGATAGTAAAATAACTCCAATGCACCCGTTCCACATAAGTTTTTGGATCAAACACTCCTAAATTTCTCTAAGTCGCCTTATAATTCCAATTCGTTCCCAAAGGATCAAACCTGGATCTCCCACTAAAATAAGGATCCCAGTGGTCAGGTGGGTTAAACCTCCTGATTATAAGTCCATTTTTTATAGTTTGTTGGAGATTTTTTTTTCTTTTTTTGAAATTTGATCTTAATAGCACTGAATTGAATGATCATCATATTTTAACTGAGAATATTAAACTGGTCTATCAAAATCCATGAGTTCCCGTTATTAGGAGCTTCATAAAACAAAAATTATATAGTTTAATAACTTTTTAAAATAAAAAATAATTAAAGTTCTTTCAAAATAAAATTTTGTAGTTTGTCTTTTAATGGATTATATGCCTTTTTATATCCCTACGCAATGTTTTGACTTTAAAGTACATTTGATATCCCTACGTAACTAAATTCATTGCGCCCGTTGTATAATTACATGTGCCTCCATCCAAACACAGTTAAAAAATTGATTTGATTGATAAATTGTGTATTTGTGTGTAACGTAATTGTCACACATTAAATTAAATAATAGCCTAAGTCCATATATAATTGTTTGCGAGTTGAAATTGTTCTCAGGCCCATAGATGAAACACGTATGAAAATAGACGATTTTGAAATAAAGAATGCATCTTTTATATTATCAGAAGAAATTAAACCCATGAAATTTTTTATTAATTTAATTTAATTTAATTTAAATATAGTTAACTTTTTTTAATATTCTATATGCGCTATATATTTCCTTTCAATTTTTTTTTTAAATATGTTGAATATTAATTATATAATTTGATTTGAAACAAGTTCATTCAAAATAAAAATTAGAGGTGTACATTTTATTTTGTAGAGGTGTATAATTTTTTTAGTAATATATATAAAGATGTAATTAATTTAACTAATTAAGTAATTATATATATATATATATATATATATATATATATATATATATATATATAAAAGGAGTTTCATGCAGTATTATTTAGTCAAAGTTTCTGGATAAAATATATATATATATATATATATATATATATATATATATATTCTTTCAAAAACAAATTCAAAAAACATCGTATATATATATTGTAATTAATAAATTAATATTGAAAAAATATGAAAAAAAATGTACAAGTACAGTGAGTATAAATTTTATTTTTTAAAAAATTGTTAGAAATAGTAAAAATAGTGGCTTATAGCAAATAGGGGATGCAAATTGCAATTAAAAAACACTATAAATAATTTCAACGCATGCAAATTCAAAAATCAAAATAGTGGCTTATATCAAATAGGGGATGCTTCATAGATAGGTACAATTGAACAACAATGTATTCGACTCGACTCATTTACAATCCTACCTCTATGTTTATTAAAAATCACAACCTCTTCGCAAATTACTCCCTACGTCCACTAAAATTATGTTCACTTGTCTTATTTGTCTGTCTATGTTCATTCTTTTTTATAGAAACAATCATTTTATTATCAACCTTCAACAATAACTTAATTACTCAGAATATTATTAACTTTCCACACACAGACAATCACTTTATTCCTAAATGAACCCCACAATGCCTCAATATATTCTTATTTTATCTATTGTTTTCTTAAATTTTGTGTCCAACCCTTTGATCATTGTCTAAACTAAACTTTCGAAATTTGGTAAACATAACCTTAATTTTATTTATTTTCATTTTGCACTTCTAACCAACATGCTCCGACCCGAAATGATGTATCACCTACCTAACAACGGATAAGTAATCGTCATTTCCAATTTGGAGGTCCATTTGACGGCCATTGACATAACCATTTCAGCAAAGAAGCCATGCCCACATTCTTAGCACAATGATGTCGGCAACAACATAAAGAAGAAAGGACAATGTGTGCTCACGTGATATCTTTCATGTTATGAAAGCAATTTTCAATACATCCAATTGCAAAATTATCGATGGAGACGCTTGGTTGTAAATTCTTTAATGGGAATAGGAATGAGAATGAGGATAATGCAATTATGATGATTAATGAGAACAAAAAATGATTATGACACCATTTTGAGATTTATGTTAAATAAGTGGGTTGATTTTGAATTTTTTTTTGTTTAACTTTAAAAAAAAATTAAATTAAATTGAATTCAAACTAAAATAAAATTGATTATGTGTTATGTAAATATTGAATTTCAAGTATACATAAATTAAGTGATGATGTGTAATAATTGAATTTAATCTTGTTTAAAAAGAAATGTTAACTCTGATTTTTTTTTTTTAGTAAATTCTTAGTGGAAATATTTTTTTTTACTTTAATTTATTCTTTAAAAATTAACTTTTGTGAATATTACACGTAGAACGCAGGGTAATCATCTAGTGTTATATATTATACATAATAGTTAAAAAAAAAAATCAAACTCCTCTAAATCATGACAGATGAACATCAATTAATATTATGTTACGTTGCTAATACGGAATTCAACCCCTTGAATATTCTATTTTATCTGAGTTTTGGTTAGATAGGACGAAAAAGTGGTTAAAACATATTCGATCTAATAACTATTTGATAAAATAAAATTAATCCCAAAATAATTAATTCTGTCCATTTATCCCAATATTCTTTTTAGGAATAGATCCAGCTAATGACAAAAACGTATGTTCATCCATTGCATTAGGTGCAATTTTAATTTAATTTTGAATAAAATTTGACTCATTCAAAAAACACTGCAAATACGTTTTAATCGGTTGACATGATAATCAAAATAATTAATTCTACTTAATTAATTATATACTTCCTACGTCCAACAAAATATGTCACACTTTTTTTTTTGTCCATCCCAATGTAAATTTTACACCTTTAAAATGAAAAACTCTTTATAAACTTTACCCTCACAATTTCCATTAATTTACACAAAATGTTATTACCTATTTATTCAAACATACACACAACCCAATAATTTTTTTCACTTTATACATAAAAATTTACAAAATTATCTGTCAAAATCAATTTTTTTTTTTTAAAAGTGTACGCACTCTCGAAAACTTATGTAAAACGGAGGGAGTAATTTTTAATTATTTACCAACCCCACCCCGGTCCGGATCTCCTGTTACATAATGGTGTTACATCTCATGTTACATTAATTAGATTTGCGCCACGTGTACATACATCAAAATTTACAAATAAGAGAATAACATCCTAATATAATCGTATGTAGATATACGTGGCGCAAATCTAATTAATGTAACAGAAGATGTAACACCATTATGCAACAGGAGATCCTATGTGACCCCCACCAACTTGTGAAGTAGAGATTCCATAATGGGATGGACCACTTCATCTGAATTTATCAAGCCATTAAGATTCCATGTTCGTGTCTTTTACCAATTGGTGTATATTGTTATGAAGATTCAATAATTAGGCATCCATCAAATCTATTGAAACTTACCTGTCAAAAAAAAAATCTATTGAAACTTGGAAGTGTTTCTTGATGGTAGTTGTTCACATTTATGCCCTCCATATTACAATATTCTTATTTTTTTCACACATATTAAAAGAAATATTTAATAAAGTTAATTAAATTCTAAACTTTTGTGTTTTTTTCTATTATATTCTGTATTAAATAAATTAAAAGAATTTTGTGTAAAATTGACATGATTAAATAGGGTTATTTTGGTCTAAAAGAAAATATTTAATAACTAAAACAAGACAATATGACCATAATTAGTACATATTAAGAAGAAAAATAGAACAATTATAGTATGAGAGGAGTAATAATTTGCTTAATTTTTTTAAATGGATTATATTCACCAATAGTACAAACTTAAACAGTCGGGATCATTTGGAAAGTGTCCTATTTTTAGGACCATGTCAAATAAATTTCCAAAGAAAAATATAATTTTGTCGTGTACAAATTTTTTTTTTCTTTTTAACATCATATTCATAACTGAGAATAGGGCGAATTTGAGTTATGACAACAGCGTAACAACAAAGATTTAGGTTAAGTCTGTACTAATAGGTCTTAAAATCCCTATATTACTAATAGGGAGTTTGTTTTTGCTTAGGTGTCGTAATGACAATAAATTGAATGAGGTGTCACATTCTTATTAAATGCATATATATGTTAATAATTTATGTGTCATTTTCCTATTGATTTATAATTAATATATGGCATCTATGTGGTATTTTAATATAGAAATTAATTAAAAAAATATATTTCTAAGGAGGTTTGAACCTTAGACCTCTTACACAATATGTATATTTTTTAATAAATAAGTTAATATATAATTCTTTAAATATTTTAAATATTTATTTTATATCTAAAAAGTGTTATCATATGACAATTTTTAAACATAAAACTATATTTAACTTAAACCTATAAATATATGTAAGAAAAATTGTGGTTGTATCAACTTTTATTAAAAAAAAAAAACTTAACATAATCATATATGATATTTATTGTAAATATACGATATATATATATATATATATATATATATATATATATATTATTCGGAGTAATATTTATGCATCAATTACATAAAAAAAATTCTATTAATCGTCTCATTTTTTTATTAATTGTAAAATAAATTTGAAACAAATCTTATAGTAAATTCTTTCACATAATTATAATAATTCTAATCCATAGCATGGATTGTCATACAATTAATACTACTATTATTTAAATTTAATATTATAATACAATTTTTTTGTACATATACATTATTTTAATATATATATATATATTATTTAAAAATATTATATATAATATATTATATTATAAAGTTTATTTAATAAAGTTTATTTAACGAAAATACCGCGTAATACGCGGGAGCTCATCTAGTAGTTCATAATTAGTTCATATTTTTGGAGGAAAGAAATCAGGTTTAATTAAATGTCCGTGCAAATCGTCCAACTAAATATTTGTGGATCCTATTACACTATTTTATTATATTAGGAAAATTCACTATGTCATTTCATTAATTCTTCCACAAATTTACATAGCAATGGCTGTATTTTTCTTCTTGCTATTCTATCTTCTTCTCTTGCAGTGAATATTTTTAATTCATCCAACAAACATGATGGAGGATTGTCAAGATTTTGATCTTCAAACACTACATAAATTTCTTAAGGATTTCTATCGGTACAAAACTTGAAAGATATATTAATTATCAATTCGGGGCCTAAAAGATAAAATTTATCAATTCGGGACCTGAAAGATGTTTATATTAAGAGATTTTATCAATTCGGGATCCGAAAGATAGGACGATTATCAATCCGGGGCCTTAATTTCAGGTCCCCGATTGATAAGTTTTATCTTTCAGGCCCCGAATTGATAATAAATATATCTTTTAGGACTTGTACCGATAAAAACACTTTCTTAAATTAGCATCTTTCATGGTTCACTTAATTGCCTCATTGGATCATATGGAACTAATTTGACGAGAAGCTTCGAGTCCTCTAATTATCTACAACAACAAATAAGTGTTGAATGATCATCTAAAAGTTAGAGCTAGATTGAAAGTTTATTTTTTTATTTTGTTATTATATTACTCTATCAGTCCAATAAAACTTTTCATAGGAGGAAGAACACACAATTTAAAAAGTTAAAGAATGAGTAGGAATTTGAGGGACGATAATTTTGTAAATTTATATGTATAAAGTAAGAAAATAAGTTAGATGATGTGTATGTGTTGGTCCAAAAATAATGTATAATTGAGCATGTTGGAGATTAAGTTCATGGAGTTTTTTCATTTTAAGAGTGTGAAAGATATTGTGGGACGGAAGAAAAAAAAGTATAAAATATATTATGGAACAGAGGAATAATATTTTGTGACTTTGTTGTGGCTTTTTTTGGTGTATTCCTGCGTTGTGTGAATCATAGTTCCTGAGTTGTAAATTCTTATAAAATTGATCTTTTAATTAATGGGAAAATTGTCGTTAAATGAATGAATGAGTTGTGTGTATTATCATGCAATTCAAGTGAAATTTTGAATAGTATCAATTATTTTTATTAAAAATACATTTATTTTTACTGAAAACACAATTAAATTACACAATACACCCTGAACGTGCAAGACTTTGTCATAGTTTGAGAACATGGAAGATATTTGTGATTATCGTGAATAATCTCATCATCCAGCTTTTTTTTTTTTTTTCTTTCAGAATTGACTTTTTTTGAACCACATAAATAGTAGTGGAGTCATAAATCTAGCAGAAGAATGATCGATGGTGACCATCAAACCAATTGAAGGTAGTTTGTCAAATATTGTGATGATAATTTATTTTAATACTAAAATACAATGATGAAATTCAAGGTTTGGATGTAGTGCGAGTGTGAAACATCATGTTCCAATAGTCATAGATCAAGTGTAATATTCAAGATTCAATAATTGTGCATTCGTTTAATAAATCAAATGCTATGATAATAATTTGTTGAAAAATAAATAAAATGATAAAATCAAGTTTTGGATGTATATCCGTTCATTCATAGAGACGTATATATGGGGTCTCTCTCGAAAAATGTGACGACGTACATGTATTCAAGGTTTTCAGTTCCACCAGTGTATTCATTCTAAAATCAGTATATATTTTAATAAAAAGTAGTATAAAATAATAAAATATATTTGTGGATCCTTTTACTCTTTTTTAAAAATAATTTGATAAATATTTATGCATGTATAAAATAAAATAATTGGTTGGATTGGTTTTAATGTAAACCTAAAAATTAAGAATATTTTGTGTATATATGTAAATATTGTGAGCGTAAAGTTTGTAAATTAAAATGATTTTTCTTTAAGGCTCCATTTGGATGGACTCATTTGAAATCAAGGGATTTGAGGATAATACACCATACATTTACAAATCAAAATGGAGAAAAACTAAATGAATGGATTTAGTTCACACAAATATTACTTATAAGCGGGAGGATTTCAAATACCCAACAAAACCTAGTCATTTGAAATCCTCTCACTTTTCCCACTTGTGCTTAATATTTGAGTGATTCAAATCCATTCATTTAGTTTTTCTCCATTTTAGTTTGTGAGAATGCATGGTATATTATCTTCAAATCCCTTGATTTCAAATTCACTCCATCCAAATGGAGCCTTAGTGTATAAATAATTATGGAAAGTACAAATAACATAAATGTCCAAATAATTATATATGAGACAGAGTTCGCAAAATAAAAAAATATATGAGACAGGTGGTAGTAATGAGTATTTACTAGTAGTACATTTTAGAATGACTATTTACCCTTGGATACAAGTTTACTATTTCACTCTCCCAATTAGTGTTGCACACAACCTTGTACATTTCTGCACTATTTTGATTTCACAATAATCGATGCAAATTTTCTTCCCAAGTAAAAAGACTTCCTTTCTCAATAATTAATAATTTCGAATTTTGTAATTAAAACATTGGTGTGGTAACCTAATTATTTGCAAATATTAAATTAATTTACCATTTATTTTGAATTTTATAATTAAATTTTGAGATTATTACAAATAAGTTCAAAAGGTATCTCAAAATTGCAAATAAATTCATTTTTTGCAAATATTTGTGTGCTTTTGTGCAAATTTAATTTATGCTCTTGTGCAAATATTTTTTAACCTATTTGCAATTTTAAATTTTTTTGAACCCAAGATATTAAATTTTTCCATTAAATCTAGAGCTTGGCAAATACGCAAGTAAATTTGCACATACATCAGAAAATCTTATTATTTTCATATTTGTTATTTTTGTATGTATGCAAAATAAAGTTTTCACATATGCACATATACCCAAGGATGACAATATCGCGAAATATTGTGAATATGTCGTAAAAAATGAGATTGTAATATAGATATTAGGGATAATGTATCTTTTCACGGATATCGTGAAAATATCATGAAATAATTACACTTTCTTTATTAAGTATACTGATCAAAATATGAAAAGCAATCAAAAGGGATGGAAGGTTTTGATGTTTGTTTCTATGACTACCAGAATGCAAGAAATAAACCAAATATAAAAAAGGTCTAGTTCTCTAATAACTTCTCCCTACATTATTCTCCATTCAATTAAAAACTCACGGTATTCTTTGACTCCATTTGAATCTTGACCCTATGCTTTAAAATAGCCCTTTTTAATAAAGTTAAAATATCAATTTACCCTTCACTTTATATCTTTTAATACTAATAACGCATTTCTTAATCTTTGTGTCAATTTCTCTTGAGCAAACAAAATTGGGACGGAGGGAGTACAATTTATTTGCAAAGTTTTATAAAATAAAGAAAAATTATTAGACTTATCGTGAGTTAATCTTCCACCTTTCTTCTAAAAACTATTTTATTGAATGACTTATTTTAACTTTTAATTATTGTTACGTTTGATATTGTTATAAAAAAAAAAAAAAATTGTTGTCCAACCTATCAACAATTAATTTCTGATTTTTCAGGATAACTTCGAGGCGTGGAGTGGTGGAACCCAATAGATGGAGAGAAAGTTAACAAATCCATGCAAATTTGATTGAGATGGAGGCAACTTGCGTTGCAGATTGCTTGTTTGAAAAGACTACCCTGATCATTATTCATGAACTGCCCAAGTTTTCCATTTATATATTTTTGTTTTATTGCAATCTTTTAGATACATGTTGCACTTCAGATCCACTTTCCTTTTATGGGAAATTAAAGGATATGCCGATTGAGATAGGGAAATGTTTTTGTCTTTAGCTGACAATAACCCTAGTTGAAGATTGGGTGTGTTCATCATGCATTCCTGTTTCAATATTCTAATATTAATGCATGTCTTGCATGCCGTTATTAAAAATTATCTTAACAGTTGCAACGACCATTATCTCTCTCTTCACGGGATTACTATGGGTAACTGTGAAGACTTGTTTTATTCATTTAGTTTCGCAGCCATGTTTGGCCAATTATTATTCTAGTTTGAGGAAATACAAAATTATAAATGAATCAAACGATTTGAGAATAATACACATATATTTACAAGTCAAAATAGAGAAAAACTAAATGAATGGATTTAGTTCACACAAATATTACTTATAAGTGGAAGAATTTCAAATACCCAACAAAACTTAGTCATTTGAAATCCTCTCATTTCTCTCACTTGTGCTTAATATTTGAGTGAATCAAATCTATTCATTTAACTTTTCTCTATTTTAGTGTGTGTGAATGTGTATTATCCTCAAATTCACTTCATCCAAATGGAGCCTGAGATTCTTTAAATTAGTATCGATTTTCTAACCTTTATTTATTTATTTGTTATTTAGTTTATGTTATGCCTGCATGATCACCTTGCTTAATTAGGGGCGCTTGTTACGAGCTCTTCAATGGGAATGCGAATGAAATTGACTTTTTCCTCTATGCCCCCAAATTTATTGGAAGAATGAATGTCTCCATGTTGGTTGCATCATTGGTGTTGTGCTCCAATTTTGAAAAAAATAAAACAAAAGAAGCTTCTTATTGGTGGTGGAGTAGAATGCTTGAGACGAAATGATTATAGATGGATAGAAGGTTAATCATAATGGATAATGATTACCTTATTTAGGAGGGAAAATAATATCATTCACCATTTTTTATTCTCATTAAGCACCACAATTGTCTTATACTAATTCTTATTCCTATTGCCATTGAAGAATTTTCAACCAAGCGTCTCCCTAGTTTATTGTTCATAGCTAGATTGCACAATATAATCCGTAATTATTATATTTGTGTGATCATAGTAGCAAATAGAGCAAAACACCCTAAGGATAATAAAATCTAGATTATATAATGATTCGAACGTTTCACTTTCATAATCTAGTTTGTCCTATTATTTTGAAACATTAATTAATGCATTTTATAAATTAAACCTTGAATACATGTTTTGAGATTATTCATTAGAATAGGTTAATTTGGCCGGGTCGTACTTCTTAATTCATATAACATAAAGAAACAACTCGAACTAGTTTGGTCGTACCACCAACTTTATTGAGAGGATTAATTGAGTGACATTGAGGTGTAAATATATAAGAGATGTTTGTGAGGGTTTGATTTAAAAGGCTATTGTTATTTTTTTGCTATTTTGGGTATGAAAAAACAAAAATAAGACATTTATTTTTTAATTTTGAACAATAAAAAAAAAAAAGACATTTATTTTTTAATTTTGAACAATAAAAAAAAAAAAAAAAAAAAAGAGATGTGAACAGACTTGAAAAAGTAAAAACCAAAACCTAACACACAACTTATTTTATGTGTGGCTATGTGTTAAAGTTAATTGGCTTGGATCAATTAGTTGAATTAATGAACATGAAATAATTTTTTATTTTTTTTTAAAAGTAAGAAGATTGAAAATTTGTGTTAAATAGGCGACTTTTGTGAAAAAAGTTAGATACGTTTGGAAAAAAAAAATTTAGATTTAGATATGTTCGCCTTTAGGTTTAGACGAAAATAATTTTTTTTATCAAATCCAAACTAAATTGAGAAATATAAATATAAAATAGTCTTTTGTGCACCAATTGAATCGTGTAATTGGATATAAAGGTAAAATGTACAAGTTAATATAATTAAAATGTGTGGGCGAATATAATTAAAACGTGCAGACAAATTTAACTGAAAAGTAGTGAGTGCTCATGAGACTTCATATGTTTTTTTTTATCGGTAAATGTTAGTTGTTAGTAGTTAGAAGTTAGTTCGCCAATGTTGGTCATATAAGAATAGTTAAATGAAAATTTAGGATCATCAGGGAATCTCCAAATTTATTCTCGCGGGATCTAAGAAAAATCATTCCCCAATGGTGGGGACGGGGATCATATTTTCCACCCCACAGGATTCCCACAACGTTTTTCATGGGGATTTTATATATATTAAATATTATTTTATATATTAATATGTATATTTAATTTTAAAATAATATTTTACATAATTTAATTTTTATAGATTAATGAATTTTATATTGTATGTATTTTAATATAATTGATACAATACATAAAATATAAAAAAAATATGCAACTAAATGAAGACAGGGAATCCCAAATTTCACGAGGACGACCCCATCTGATCTCTACCCCGTTGTTATCCCTAGATGGGATGCGCTGGGCAATGCTGCCACGTTGACAGGGGTGGAAAACAACCAACAAAGTACCACAACAGATTTTACCACTCAAAAAAATGAAGCAAATCTCCTCAAATATTTCATTAAGAATAGCTGAGACAAATGGGGTCATTAAAAGATATTTCATTAAGAATTCAACTATAGATATCCTCATAGTTTTGGATTAATTGCAAAAATGACTCAAGCATTGCTGCCATTTAATGTTCACATTGCATTATTAAGAACTCAACATAAATGAAAAATTCGAATGGTTGGTTCGAGCACCATTATCCATACCGTGAGATTATAAATTTATATATATATATATATATATATATAGAGAGAGAGAGAGAGAGAGAGAGAGAGAGAGTGTGTTTGCAAACAAAAATGGATGGGACAGAAACACTTAGAGCTCCTTTGGTAGGTTTCATTAATTGTAGGCCAGATTTACAATTAATCGTGTCATACCAGATTATTTGACTTTAATTGATTCTAGTGTGTTCTTTGGTATACACACAGCTGAAGGTGAAATATCTGATTATTACGTGAAGAAAACTTTTCCATTACCCAAAAAATTCTATTGTGCAGGTGAGATGAAAAATCAGACCAATTCGATCTGATAAGTTCTTCAAAGATGAATAGTGATATCTGCCGGGCTTTGGAGATGTCATGGGCCCATTAAATAGGAATCAAAGCACTATTATGGACTCATAATTAGTCAATCGTGTCTTTAACATGCCTGCCAAAGAGCCCCTTATTTTTAAAGATGTCCTCACAACTTTAGCTTTTGAAAACTATTTATAAACTGTTAGTAGAGTTTGCAAACACCTCATATATCCATCCATGCATATTTTATAATCATCTCTTTACTAATGATGTTTTAATATATTATCGAAGATTTTAGTCCACTTGGCCACCGGGCTCCTCACTTAAGTGGGAGACCTGGGTTCGATTCCCTTTGGGAACGAATTGGAGTGGGAGGTATAAAGAGGCTTGGAAAATTTGGATTTGTAAGGAGACTTGGTGAACTAATTTCTAACCACTAACAACTAACATTTACCGATAAAAAAAAAAATTATCGAAGATAAACAATTACAATCTCCATAATCAAATGAATTTGAAGATAACTTACCTGTTTTACAATTGTCATCTTGAATTCTTGATCCAAATGGATAATAAAAGGCAAAATATATCATATTGTTTGTCAATTGAATTCTTGGGAACAAGTTTGGCTATGTTCGATTTCGGGTTCCGAAAAATCGGATTTGGAATTTTCAAATTCAAATATTATTCTATGCAAACAATTGACACAAATGGATAATAAAATATATAAACTCCAATAATTTTGTGCTTTTGTGCAAATTTATCTTGTGCTGTCTTGCAAATATTTTTGAATCTATTTGCAATTTTGAATTTTTTTAACTTATTTGTAACTGACCCCTCAGAAGAATTATTAATCACGGCAAGCTTAGGTTTTTTTAAAAGTTTATTTATTTGTACAATTAGATTTAGGTTCGTTTAAGTTTATTATATATATATATATATATATATATATATATATATATAAGTATTAATTATTTATTTATGTTATCCAATATAAAATATTATATATTGTATTAATAATATAGAATAATGGAGTATAATTTAAATGGACTATTCAATTAAAACAACTTTATTATCAATAAATTCCAAGCCTTGCTAAAAAAATGACATGTAAACTTTGTAATCATAATAATAATATAATTATTTAAAAAAATTTGATGTTCACGATGGAATGAACTTAAAAGAGATTTTAAATTTTTTCTTCCTTAAACATGTAATAAATAAAATGTGAAATTGTATCATGTGAGATTATCAATGATCATGTTTACTAAATTATTTATCATTTGAATGTTGGTTTTTTTTTTTTTATAACCTATCATTTGAATGTAGGTTTGAGTTTTGTTTATTAGTTGAATAATTGATTTTGGAGTTCTATCTCTGGGTGAGTCTCAGACAATTTCTAACAAGAAATTTTTGTGATCGAATAATTAATTCAATTTATTGCTCTCCTAAAGTAAGGTACCATATTTTTTTTCTATTTCAATTTGTCTTATTACAGGGCCATCTATTAATAGACTAAAGCATGCCTAGCCTAGAGATGTGACAATGAGATGCATTGCATTTGGGAACTCGTAAAAGAATTACAAAATCTACTATTAACATTTAATATTTTTTAAAAAAAAAAACCATTAAAATTATATATATAATATATATCTTTCATGACATTTGTCCTTTATGTGATATTTGTAAGAAAAATGCTAATCTCATGAGCATGAGCATCTATGATTTCAGATTATGATTATTAATTTTTAAGCAAATTATATGTCCAATCTTAATTATTAAGGTAGTTTTCGTAATTTTATTGAGAAAGAAATAGCAAAGAAGGATTCAACTATATAGGGTTCTTTGTTGTGTTGTTAGGCTCATGCGCAAGCCAATAAGGACCACTAACAAACTTTTGTTTTTTATAACATGATATTCCCCTTTTCCACCGTTTACTTTGAGGGTTATTCAGGATGATTCGAAATAAAAAATCATTTTATGCTTAAAATATTTTTTTTATTTCGAATTATCCCTAATTAACCTTCAAAGCAAACGTACACTTAATAATGTTATTATACCCAATTCATTTTCCCCTCTCCACGCCTCCAAATTAAGGAAGATTAATATTATTATTTTTGAAAAGAAGTTTATACATACAATATATGATACACATGCGTATCACTAATATTCGGTTAAAATAATAGTCGGGGCGAGTTGAGATGGGACGGATCCAAAATTCTGGTGGAACGGGACGAGTCCCAAATTCATAAAAAACCAGACAGGACGGGTCCAGAAATAGGTTAAACAGGGTTAAAATCGGCACATTGCCATTCTTATTAATAACAAAAAGAATATAATATTAAGAAAAAAGGTCTGTTTCAATTAATGTCCTTTCTTAAAAAGGCATTATCCCAAAACTGATATAAATATCTAAAAAAAGGTAATGCCCAACTAAAATAATTGTAATACAGATATGCCAAAATTCCTTTATTTACAAATAATAAAGATAGGTCGGCATGCACAATGTATACGTGGAGTAGCCATTAGTTTCGTTATTTACATCCGTACCTACATTTTCATATTTATATTTATAAAAACTCATGTAGTCCACTACATAAAATAAATTACTATCTATGAATTTATAGAATTCAAATTTAATTATAATAACTCAAATATCATAAAATTATTTTCAACTTAAAACTTTAAGATGTAGATTCCTATAATCAGTTAAAAAACAAATTCAACTCTATACTCTGTATTTTACTCTATTTATATTTTATTCATTTTCAATATATTTCAATAATTAACCTACATTTATATTATAATATTAATCAAATTAATTTCTATAATTGGATATTCGATTAGTTAATTAAATCACTTAATTAAATTAGTTAATGAAATACAAATATATATCTTTTAAAATCAAAATCATAATAACTCATACAATGAAAGGATTGTAATTATATTAACAAATGAATTACAATTAATGTTGTCAATAAATTGTATAATTATATTTATAAATATTAATATACTCAATCCCCTATCACCTATTTCATATTATATCAATATGGAGTTTAGTTTAATGATGTATCAATTGTTGGTGAAATTTGATTATGTGTCGGCTAACGGGGATCCATCCATGCATATATTTTATAATAATATTGAAGGTAAACAATTACAATCTCCATAATCAAATGAATTCGAAGATAAGTTACCTATTTTACAATTGTCATCTTGAATTCTTGATCCAAATGGATAATAAAAGGCAAAATATATCATATTGTTTGTCAATTGAATTCTTGGGAACAAGTTCGGCTATGTTTGATTTCGGGTTTCGAAAAAACAGATTTGGAATTTTCAAATTCAAATATTATTCTATAGAAGAAATTTTGAATTTGTGTCAATTGTTTGTATAGAATAACTGAACCCGAAATTTTCAATTTCAATTATGTTCGGTTTGGAGTCAATTTGGTTTGGTTCCAATTATTTATACTATATTTTCGATTCAGTTTGGTTCAATTTACCGAACAAACCGATGCACACCCCTACTCACATGATTGATGTGAAATAAGAAAATATTTTACCCTTATCAAAATTTCAAAACAAACACACACAAGTAATATTCAATAAAATTTTCAAATCCAAATTTTAAAAAGCCACTTAAAACCCAAATAATATGGATAGGTTAACATTGAAGTTTTAAAATTGTTCATATGAATTTGAATTAAAGTTTCCAAATCATTATAATCCAACTAAAACTTCCTTGCAAGAAATTAAAGGAAGGAGTAAACACAATTTAATTCGATGATTCTTTTATATCTTTTGAATTTGTATATCAATCATTCATATGCTTTTGCCAGATCCTATATTAAACCTGTGTCCTAAAGTAAATGAACTCCTATAACATTGTAGTCCTTTGGAAAAAAAAATTATCTATAAAGTTAACAGATGCAGGATGCTAATCCAAATTCCAATCTATCCGAATCAAATCTTACCACAAGATCGGTATGATCGTCTAATCGATCCAAGATGAACCCACAACCTTCGCCATGAAAGCGTATCTGTCTGCAGCTTCATCGATCTAAAACACACGTTTTAAAGTTATTCGAGCCCAGATAGAAAATTTATAAATGTCATGAATGTACGTACAATTTTCTGCGTCGGCATTCCAGCACCGTGTCCAGCCTTCTGTTCTATTCGTCCAATAATCGGGTTCAGTTGAGGACTTTTCTCCACGCTCGTGCATAGTGTATGTTGCATGGTCTGTGTAAGGAACAAAGAGTTGAGCCAACAGGCATATTACATTAAATTGCTGTTTGTTCAGAATTCATACATAATTAATCCACCAGAAAATAGAATCAACAGTAGCATTCCTTATTAGGAATTCTGTCGAAAAATAGTAAAATGATAAATTAGGGACTTCAAAAATTTTCCATCAATTTGGACTTGAAAAATTATTCTTTATAAGGTAAGACTGAAAAATAATAAAATGATAAATTAGGGACTTTAAAAAATTTCCATCAATTTGAACTTGAAAAATTGACAACTTTATATTAGAATTGTGATTTATAAAAATATATTTGGATAACTTGATGAAAAATATAATTTTAAAATATGTGAGTCCTGAAAACTTTTATCAATTTAAGACATGTGTGAGTCTAAATTGATGACAAAAAAACTTTAAACTTGTTTCCACATTTGCATCTAATAATAAATTTAACAATAGTAATTATTTGAGAAACTGTTTTATACTAAATATAAATTTAAAACTCCTACATTTTATCAGAAAGTAGAATTCAAGAATTAAAGCAAGATGATATTCCAAAACTGTGACAGTGGCCCTAGTGGAGTGTGATTTGATTTAGCACAAGCAAGAATCGTGAGATAGTTCAGAACTGCAACCCAACCCGCCCCCAAAAGGAAAGGTAAAAGGCAATGATGAATAATGAAAACAACACAACACCAGCAATTGGTAAAAGACTGACCGCCAATAACTTGAGGGAGTGTAGTGGGACAACACGATCATCATGATCAGCCGTCAACAACATAGTTGATGGATACTGAATCACCTTATCAGATGCCTTTTCCCAAGGTCTCGAAACATTATGCAAGGGCGAGTACCTAAAAGAGGGGGGGGGATTTGAAGAAAATTAGCAAACATGCAGATGGAGAGTTAACAGGTGTATTGAACACTCAAAGTCATTCTTCAAATTATAAATCACTAGGTCCATTAGCAACAATGTAGACCAGAATACAGAATACACAAAAAAAAAAAAAATTAGTTCATTCCAAATCTAGCTAACCAAATAAGAGTTCAAAAGAGAAAATGTCAGATAAGAAAATTTAAAAAGTATGATGTATAATTTAATTTGAAAAATCTTTCAATTTCATTGATCATTTTGAAGAAGGTAAAATGGCTCACTTGATTAGCCAGTTAAACTCTTCATCTTTATCTGAACAGCCATAGTCTGAGGTCCATGCATGGCCTAGATTGAAGAAAGAAAACCAAAAAAGTCAAAAAAAAAAAAAAAAAAACCTATTACAAAAAGATCCTCTATGGAAAACGTCCCATTACGTACCAATGGTGAACTTGTGGAACCTAAGCATGTCCATAACACCAACATGAGCAAGAGCACAGCCAAACAAATCAGGTCTCTGCAATCACAAAGATTTCTAAATTGTTTACTTTAAGTTAGTACAGTATACAGAAAAAAAGTATGGGAAAATTGAAAAAAATGCACTGTAACTTAGATGATATTATAAATATGCCCTCTAACTTTTGATTTATATGAAAATGCCTTGTAACCTTAAATTTATTGATAAAACTCCCCCACAACTGGTTGTTCCCAGTTTCTCAACAAGAGAAGAGGCTAACGTGGCAATTTAAGAATAAGCTACGTCTGGCAAAAAACTTGACAAAAAATGCCAATAACTTGATGCATTCGGTCGGGGGGCACTTTTACCAACTTTTTTAAAGTTACAACTTACAAACATTTTCATATAATTCAAAATTTACATGACATTTTTCATAAATCATCAATGCTACAGGCATTTTTTCAATTTACTCAAAAAAGTATGAAGACAGAGGAAGTTGTACCTGATTAATACAAGCCCCAACAAGAAGCCCTCCATTGCTTCCACCTTCAATGCACAGCTTGCTAGGCTGGGTGTAACCAGCAGAGATGAGATACTCAGCAGCTGATATGAAGTCATCAAAGCAATTCTGCTTCTTTGCAAGCCCACCAGCTTTATGCCATTCCTTTCCATATTCTCCTCCTCCACGTATGTTTGCAATGCAGAAGACAACATCTAAATGCTTTGCGAGCAGAATACGGCTGGCGGTAAAGTATGGGGTAATACTGATGTTAAATCCGCCGTATCCATAAAGTAAACAGGGGTGTGATCCATCCAAATTAAGACCCTTTCTAGCCACTATAAACATTGGGATTTTAGTGCCATCTTTGCTGGAAACAAAAACCTGAAAAATGAATACGCTGGATCAAGGGAGGTACTAGGACTAGGAACAAAATGGATAATGACTTCTTTTTACTGAAACCCACCAAATGCTGCAGCTGGAGTTTATTTTATGCGACACAAAAATCACTATGATATTTATTACTCAAAGGCACAAATTTTTACTCAGAGTTTAATATAGAAGTTGAATGCCCATTTTATTACTCATCCAAACTCTGACTCAACTCCACTATTACACTGAAGGTCAAGGTATATAGCTGTTGTCCAAGAGATGTTAGAGCTGCAGAAAATTTGATTACCGTAATTATCAGAAATTAAAAGAAAGGTAGTACATAATTATTCTTTTCCTTTATGGTCTGTCCTGTTTTTTTTTACCAAAATTTGGAACAGTAGTCCAGATTATAGAAACTAGTAGCTTCTACACTATGCAACCCACAGCTTAACTGCGAATTTTCAACAAACTAGAATTTACCTGATTGGCTTCAAATTCCGTCCTATCAAAGCCAGGAATCACTATTTCTCTGAAGATTCTCATCACTGGCACCTCACCTTCCAAATTGCACATATATATAATTCCAGGAACAAGGAAGTTTGTAAATCTGACAAAGATCATCCTGTCTTTGCGTCGAGAAGAAATCTCAGATACTGTTCCAATATCAAGTGGTAAATGGTGCAAAAGGTCACCTGTTCTCAAGTCCCTCATTTGCAAAACATTTTTAACATCACTCAAATAACTCACTACAAGATGATTGCCATTCACTGCTGAGGCAGATTCAAGAACATCCTTGTTATCTTCTTGAAGTACTACAGTCCAGGAGCTAGGTTCTTTTAGATCAACTCGTACAAGTTTGTTTCTGGGAGCATCTTGATTAGTGAGAAAGGTGAAAATAGTCTCATCGTTCGCAACATAGTGATAGGAAGCATCAAACTTATCGACAAGCTTTACAAAAGGAAGAAATTCATTGAACCCCTTATAACCTTCAAGACCTTTTGGCAGCAATGACAGGTCACAGTAATAAACCTTGTTGACTGGATCACAATTTTCAAAGATATACAAAAGAACATACTGCAAATTCCAACAGAGTTAGGGAAACCAGTTAATTCAAAATATTAAATATAAGGAAGATTTTCATTTAAATAAAGATTATCAATGCTCATAATGAAAATGTATATTTCCTTGTGCATTAAATTACATGGAACTCTCCTTTGCTACAAAATAAATCATACAAGGAGTCTAGAGGAATAGCCTTAGCTCATGATAATGTCGGAAGCATCATCAACAGTCAGACCTGAATAGTCTTTGGCATGTATTGCACTAACAGTCAGGATATTCCTCTATCACATCAATAATTAAATAAAAATCTTTAGATAATTTTCAAATTACTAGTGCACAAGATTACAACTATGTAAATCAAATCGAAAATTTTCCAAATGCTAAAGCTTTGGTTTGGTAATATAACTCATCAAAAGTTTTAAATAATGTAACTTATTTCCCTTATCTTTGAATGAGTTGTTGATTTGGGTACTTCAAGGACAGCCACATCTTTGTGTATTTTTTTTTATCATCATTGCATCAAGTGTGTAAAAACATGTAGCAGTGATTTGAATAAATTAAGAACAACCTGATTTGCATTCCTCCTGAACAATATAAGATCAAAGTTTTAGTACCTTTCCATCTTCCGTGACTGAAGCCGAGCGTGTATGTTTAGGATTGTCTGGGTCTCTCCAACATAAAATATCCTCAGACTGATCTGTACCCAAAAAGTGATAATACAATTCATGGTTTAGATTGGCATGTGTCTCTGTGCCTGCATCCAACTTCTCTCCATCCCTTCCAAATAAACCATCAAATATGAGTAAAAGTGCAAGTAAAACATCTATTTATACTACATAATTTAACAACAGCAGTTCTAATTTAATGGCATTCTAAACTACACATTTCAAGGAAAACAGAACATGTTTATAGTATAGAATTTTTTCTTACTCAGGAGCTGGATAACGGCTGTAGAAAAAACCTTTGTTATCATGCGTCCAACTAATACTTGAAAACTTAACCTGTTGTAAACAAATATGCATCAGAATTTTGCACATGGTTATATCTCTAAAATATCAATCTTCTGGAATTATTTTCAAAAGAAAAGAAACATAGAAAATATCACAACAATTGATCAAGTTTATACCCATGAAATGGTATCAGGCTCATTGGTTTTATCATCAACCCTCAAAACTTTAATGGTCACCCAATCACTTCCACTAGAACTAGTGCCATATGCCAAATATTTTGCATCCTCACTAACTGCATAATCACTCAATGCCACAGTTCCATCATCACTTAATGTGTTTGGATCAAGCAAAACCTCAGGTTTTCCATCCAAACTATCCTGCAACACCAAAAGAGTAATAATTTTGAATTTTAAAAATGGCTAATAAATACACTTTAAACATGACACAATTCAATGTATTGGCAATTAATTACCTGAACATAAAGGACTGATTGCGGCTGTAAACCAGTGTTATGGAAGTAAAAGAACTTATCACCAGCCCTAAACGGAGCACTATACTTGGGAAAATCATATAATTTAGTAAGCCTTTCGCGGATTTTTTCCCTTACATCGCAAGTTTTAAGCACGGAATCCGTCAATTTCATCTGCTTTTCCACAAACTCTTTCGTCTCCTCTGAATCAGGATCCTCAAGCCTAATTCAAAATTATCGTATAAACATTTGCCAAAATGAAACAAAAACAACTTCAACAAAAACAAAACCTCCAGGTAGAAACAAAAAGGTTAAAAAAACACTTTGCAAGGTTTTGCGAAACACAGAAATTACGAAACAAACCATCCGTTAAGTGGTCCTTCAATTCCTGTTTCAATAGAATCAATTACAGAATCCAAATTCGATGCCGCCAAAAGCTAAAATAGACTTTCAACATCACCATTTTATTACCATCGGTAAGGGTCTGGGACCATAGCGCCGTGATAATTATCAACCACGGATTCATCTCGACGAGCGACGGGATACTGCAGAATCTCGTTGAAGGCGGAGAGCGATCCCATGCTGCGGGAGGCGGATAAACAACGAGATGCGAAGAAATTTTGAGAGAAATTCTCTCGCGAGAGGATTTGTTTGTTGAAAATTATGTTAGAAGAAAAGCAACGACTCTGAATCCGAAAAAGGGGGACGATATAATGGTGGACATATGTCGCCTGGCGAGTGCACGGCAACATTTTGACGTATTAATGAAAACTTCCATTTCTGAAATGCATTCTCATGTTGATTTGGAATATATTGCACGTATATTTTTTCAAAAAAAAAAAGAAAAAAAAAACTAGTACGTATGTTATACTCACTCCATCTCATAGTTGTTTGCACAGTTGATTGGATACAGAGGTTAAGAAAATATATTATTTTTTCGGAAAAAAATATTATGTGTAAGTGGAGGGTATAATTGAGAAACTATGTGTATATAAAGTAAGTAGGTAGTTAATTGAGTTGAAAAAGTAATGATAGGTGTAAATAAATATGTATTGTGAGGATGTTAAAATTGAAATGTGTTTCCATTTATAGGTGTGTAAACAAGTATGGGACGGACAAATAAAGTAAGTGTGCAAACATCTATGAAACGGGGGGAATATTATATAACTCTGTCTGTTCCATAAATCCAATAGTTATTTTCGCACAAATCAAAAAATAAAAGTTACATTATATTTTTTAATTTTACTTTTAAATAAGTACCTACGTATTGATTTGAAAAAAAAAAAAAAAAAAAAAAAGATACATTAAGGGTCCGCTTGGTTGGGGGTATTAGAAATAAGTAATAGGAATGACTCATTAATCATTCCATTGATGATACTTGGTAATATTTACAATTTGGAATTGATTTAAAAATAAAATAATTACTAATTTATTTTGATTACATAATCTCACTCTTATAATCAATTATTTAACAATCATTCATTTTTTCTCGCTCAAATTTTTTCGTGCTCAACTTTCTTTCCAAAATTCATCAATGGGAATGAATCCTATTACCTAATTCTAATATCCCTACCAAATTGCCCCTAAATAGGAGTAAAGTTGTAAATGAAAAATAAATTACCTATTAAATATAGTAATTGGTCTATCTTTATGAGACAAATAAAAATCAAAAGTAAATCTATTTTTGTGGGATGGATGGAGTATATTTAAAGAAATTATATTTCATTTTTTGAAGTGTGTTCGGATGTTGATTTGAGATACTCTCCTATATATTATTTTTGGAGAAATCGTTTCATTTTCTTTTAGATGAAGAGCATTGTATTCTTAAGTTGACTTAAGATATTTTTATTAGTAGGTGTTTCGTCTTATTTGAACTCGAATTCAGTTGAACTTTTTTTTAGTATTCTCGTTGTGTGTACAAATGTTACTATTTTATAAAATATTTGATTTTTGAATATTGATATTTCATATACACAATAATTATACTTGAAAAAAAAATCACATGAATTATATTTTATATTTTACTAAATTATTTTATCTAATTTTTATAATTTAAAATATTATTAATTTATGAGACTAATGGACCATATATTTATGTAGGAGTTTTTAGAAAAAATATTATCTTATTATTTATCAAAATTATTAATTAATATTAAGGGTAAAAGTTAGGAGTTGGAGAAAATTATTATTTTAGAGAAGTTATTAATTTATGGAATTATTAATTTAAAGAGGTTCTACTGTAGTATTTATTATTATTTATTAGAAGATGGACTAAAGTCATATTTATTGTGTAGTTTTTTTCCTTAATTGAAGGAAAATCAAATTTATTATTTTTATAATTTTATGGGAGATGTTTGGTTCTACGCAATAAAATTGATTCTCTTTTCTCCAATTTTTTATAAAGCAAATCACATTTATTATTATTATTTTAAGACTCCTTTTTTTAAGGCAAATCTAAGTTCTTATAATTTTCAGAAGATGGAATGGAGTCACATTAACTGTCTTATAGTACTCCCCTAAAATTTATAGGGGTCGCCTATGGAATAAAAGTAATTCTTTTTCTCTAATTATAAACATTGTTATAAAAATTGAATTAGGCAATTGGTGGTCGATTCAACGTTCTATGTTTTAGGCGAAAATGAACCTAGGCGGGACCTAAACGGTCGACGATTATGACTTTAAGGCGGGCTAAGCAGGGTTTAGGTGGATCCTAGGCAGTCGAGACAAAATAAATATATATATCGGACCGCCTAGGCGGCAATTAGGTGGCCAAAAATCATCCCCTTATCAATTTTTTACTTCTGCACTGCAAATCACATTTATTATTATTACTATTTTAAGACTCTCATTTTTTTAGGCAAATCACATTTATTATTATTTGTCAAAGGAAGTCACATTTATTGTGTAGTCTCTTTCTCTTCACATTTGTTATAATAATAAATTTTTATTTTACCTACAAAAATAATAAAACAAAACATTTCTCATTTTAAGTGTAATAAATCGACAATTAGAGAATTATTTAAAATATTGATATTTTTTACAAGTCTTACTTTAAATTTTAAAATCGACATCTAAATAAAAAAAAAAACATACATAGTATTTAAAATGTATTTAAATTTAATTTATATATTTATATAATTATCTGAAATTATTTTTAAAATTATAAATATCAATCTTACCTATTACTTGATTCTTGTACCTAATACTTCACCCCTTACAATTTTACAAATAATTCTCTGATTTTTTTAAAGGAATTTATTATAAATTGATAAAAAATAAAAAAACTATGAATTTTCTGAAAGTATTTCTTTTCTCTGAAGTTGCTCCTTTTTCTCATGAACTTATCTACATCGTACTATATTGGTTTCCACCAAGATTTTTATCACCTTAAATTTTTTTCAACCAAAGGTACTTAGGTTTCATTTTTTTAAAAGACATTATAATAGCTCGCTACTTGTAAATTGCTTGTGTATTTTGGTAATGATTTTGTAATTATAGTCTTGATTTGGTGGTAATTTGCTTTGGTTGTCTCCTTTCTCCACTTAATTTACCGAACTTAAAAAAAAAAAAAAAAAGTACTTTTTTTATGGTGAATCTTTGTTCTAATCCATATATGTTAAATAAAATAAAGGTCAACATTAATGAAAATAATTTTTTGAATTATCATGTTAGAAATAGGTTTAAAAAAGTTTATCCCGGCATGAAATGGTCTCATAAATAAAATATATATTTTTACAATTTTTTATAATATTTAAATTTTAAAAATATTATAAATACTTACAAAATATCATGTCAACGTTTATTGATGCACTTTTAATTTACAACTGCTGCAATATTCTGTATAGAAACAAAAGAAATATAGTGATATTAAATAAACTTTGTTTTATATTGTACATTAATATTTATATTGCACAATTTGTTCACAATATAAAATTAATATTATTATATTCATTCAATAATATGATATTGTTCATTTAGTAATATAATTACACTTATAAATTAATATTATAGTGTAAAATATTATAATATTAATTTATAAAAGTAATGATAAATCTAGAAATACAGTGACTGCATCTCAATAGTATTTAAATTTAATGCTGAAAATTAGTAATCATGGGAGACCTACAAATATTTTAAAAATATAAAAAAATTTTCACAAGTCTAAAAATAATTTAAAATTAATATTAAAAGAACTCTATAAACTTTGTTTTATAAATCATTAATATTTATAGAAAAAATTTGTTCACAATATAAAATTAATATTATTATATCCATTCAATAATATTATTTTTATTTAGTTAAATTACATTTATTCCCTTAATAATTTGAAGTTAAAATATTATAATATTAGGAGGCTTGGAGAATTTGAAATTGTAAAGAGACTTGACTTGGTGAACTAACTTCTAACCGCTAACAACTAATATTTACCGATAAAAAAAAATCAGATTATAAGAATAGTATTATTTAGGGGCATTATTAACATTCTTTAAAAGAACTTAAACACAAATATCAGAAGGAATAATATTATTTATTTACCTTAACAATATAAATAGTTCAATTTTAAATAATACAAATTGCAATTTGTAAATAATATAAAAAAAAATTGCATAATTTATAGTACGCATTATTGGTTAACCGATTTTGACCTGTAAGTTTTTTTAACCAGTGAAACTTTTATATTTTATATTTAAGGGATATTGCATATACGTTTTATATATATACCTCATTATCAAATTATAAGAATAAAATATTTTGAGGGCATTAATTAACATTCTTTAAGGGAACACACAAATATCTAAAAAGGAACAAAAATTGAATTGAGATATCAATAGTTCAATTTTATATAATATAAATTGCAATTTGTTAAATAAAATAGAACATGTTTCAAATTGAAAAATGTATTATATTACAAATTATAAATTAATATTAATCCTTGTTAATTCAATAGATTTTCATTAGCATATAGGATAGGAATACCATATTATAATTTTTTTATTGTTTTTTTTTTTTTTTAATTTTTGTTCCATCACCCTCGGTTTCATCTTATTGTTTTTCTCTTGTTGGACAATTCAATACATCGAATTAATGCATAGTAATATTTCTATTTGCATTTATATATACGACCATTAAGCATTGTTTATAACGAATCAAGTAGAGACAAATCTAGAAAATTTTTGTAGGGGTCCACTTAATATGTTACAATAAAATTTTTATTTTTTTATGGAAAAAAAAAAATATCATTACGGGAGGATTAGAAGTACTCATGAAAGAGAAGTGCAAGTGTTGTGTTACAAATAGAGTTTGAGCACCTCTACAGTCTTCTAGACATGCTTTACCTAACTACGACACAATCTATGATTTAAACACCAATCTTGGAAAAGATAACTTCACTACAAAAAAATAGTTATTTGTCGACGGACTTACCAGAAAATTTCATCCGGTATTTTTTTGCAAAATAGAGCAAAAAATTAATTCATCGGTAAATGATTTTAATTATCGAACCCATTTCGGTAATTTCTTGCGAATATTAAATCGGAAAATACCGTTTATAAAAAATTCAAAATTTTGTAGGTAAATCTAAAATTTGAAATTCCGACAATATTTTGTCAGTATTTTATCGGTATTTGTGATGGAATTTGGTCCATAGTATTTCACAGTTTTTTTGTAATGCTTGTTTATTCGATTTCTTATCCTTTGTAGAGATTAAACACAATGATTTTGTTCGAATTTCAAAAATCTCTCATTTTTTTTTTCTCAATTTTGATAGCAACACCATAAAAAATGCGATGATTTCTATTTTTCCACAAAAACCATATCACACAACACCAAATATACTCCAATGATTTCTCTTTAAAAGCCGTTTCTTGTAGGGTATCTTTGCCAAAGTTTATTCCATGCCAAGGTTGAGTATTTTGAGGGGAGTGCAGAGCATTCCAAATTTTAGGGAAAACAACCTTTGAGTCCACTATAAAAATGAAATGATATTAAAGTTATCACTCTTTTTAATATAATATAGCATAACATTTAAATTCATTATAGTAGATACATTTATATACATAAATGTGTACAATCTTTAAAATCATTTAAGACGTTTACATATACTCCATCAATATGTAAAAAAATTAGAAAAAGAAAAAAAAAAAGAATAAATACATACACATATTAATTTGCAAAAACACAAAAAGTTAAGGAAAAAAATTTGTAAAAAAAAATAGAAAAATAAAAAAAATAACACTTAATTTTTTTTTGTAAAAAAGACTAGAGAAAGAAAAGCAAAAAAAAAAAAAAATAGGAAAGAAAGGAAGAGTATGAATCGAACAAATTTGTAAAAAAATAGAAAAAAAGAAAAAATAAAAACATAATTTTTTTTATAAAAATGACTTAGACACCAGAGAAAGAAAGGTAAAATAAAAAAGACAAGAAAGAATGGAAGAGAGAATCGATATTGACCTTGCATTATGCAGGAGAGACTTATACTCAACCTCCAATTAAATCCACTCAAACAAAGGTTAATATATCATTTGTATATAGAAACATATATATATATATATATATATATATATATATATATATATAAAATTTCAAAGGGGGTCAGTGCCCCCAGTTCCATTATGGTTCCATCCATGGATTTATTATCATCTTCATATTTATGAAACCAACTTCAAATTAAAGATTAAGATAAATTTTTGTGTGATTCACATATTTGATTATTCTGATTTTAATTGAATATGACACACACATATTTAATTCTTATACGTAAATAGAGTAATATGTATTAGGGTAATGATATAAATGAATGAAGGGAAATTCTTTCATCTCATGCTTTTAATTCATTAATTATCTCTATATTTCATATATCATAAATAATTATTTACTCCATCCCATGATTTCTTTTATATGGAGGGAAGCACACTTATTAAGAAAAAGTGAGTAAGTGTAGGAGAGAGAATAAAGTGTAAGGGTATTTTGGGTGGTTGAATGAGATAAAGTGTAGGAGAGAGAATAAAGTAGAATAAAACAAGAGTGACATTATTGAAATTTAAATGATATTGTGAGGGTGTAGTTTATGGAGGGTATTCCATTTTAAGGATGTGAAAGTAATAGTTTTGATATTTCGAAAAAGGAATTATGAAAGTAATAAATAAATAGAGGGAGTATTGATTGAAAAAAATTAAGCTCTTTAATTATGTTGTAAATCTATATAAAAAAAAACATTAATTCAAAACGAATATACTAAAAAAATATATATTTGTAACTATTTTATAGAGTTTGCAAACACCACCTAAATTAGAAGACCCGATTATTTGATCCCGTACCCATTGAATTAGTACATCCATTACTATTTTGAAAATTAATATGTACACCCACCTTGAAGTTCTTATCTACCCTTCATTCTCAACTACACCCAACCAAACCATGTTTCAATTTCTCTCCTCCCTCTTTCTTCTCTTCTTCCACTTCTGCCGCCTCCTTCCGCCATTGCTACTGCTCGCTCTCACGAGTTTTTATTTCTAATATTTAACTTTGGTTCGTTGAAAATTATGATCAATTTTTGGATTTTTTTTTAAATAATGTGTTCTTTTTTTTTTTTTTTTTTTTTTGAAAACTACATATTAAATGAAAAAAAATATGTATCAATTTTCAATCAACCAAAGTTGAAATTTATCAGGTTGAAAAAATTTTGAAAAACATCGTGCATAAGAGCGAGCAAAGCGGAGGAAGTGGAAGATGATGAAAAATTGAGAAAAGAAAAAAAAAAGGTTTGGGTGGTTATAATTGAGGAAGAATCATAGTTTTGATATTTCATAATTATATTAAAATAAATAAATAGAATGGGTGTCCTAATTAAAAATTGGGGCGCAAATAAGCTTAGAAATATCTGATTTCAAACATGAACATGTACTACTGAAAGAAGAGTTGTGGGCCATACGTGATCCAGCCCATAAAGAAAATATTAGATGGGCTTAAGATAGGTTCAGCTAGGGGAAATAAACAAGAAATTAATAAGTACTTGCAAAAAACACAAGAAGACCTTTTAAAAATTTAGCATTGATTTTTCTTGATTTGTATGAATTGAATATTATAAATTTTAAATATGAAATTGTATAATTAGATGAATTATAAAAGAAATTTATATTAAATTTATCTCTGTCTACCTACCCATTAATCTTTATTAAATATTTTTACTACTACCTTTCATTAATATATAAAAATTCAACAGTGTCCATATGTGCATGTATTATAATTATTTAATTAATCATATAATTTTTAAATATATATATATACTAAATTATATCAATTTTTATAATTAAAATCTATTTTAAAAAAACACTACCAAAATAATAAAATAAATATTTTAAATCTGATTTTATTTTTTATATGTGCAACATATATGTTAAACTAAAAAAATTTAAGATAATTAATTTTTTATATAGTGTTGAAAATATATTTTAAAGTTAAAAACTTATACATATTTAAAATTATTATTTTTGATAAAATGTTATTTGTTAGTAATTAGTTCACCAAACGCCCAAACACTCCTAGATTTCTCCATTTTATTATAACTCCATACGTTCTCAAATGAAATCGAACTTGGATCACCCACTAAAGGTTACATTTTCTCTTTTCTCTACTTAAATATATATATTAAAAAACAAATAAAGTTTAATTTTATCAGAAAAATGAGTATAGGTGGGACCCAAAATCTGGGTCCAAGGGCTAATTAAAAGAATATCTACACTCACTAAAAATCCTAAGCTAAAAACCTCCTTCAAAAAAAAAAAAAAAAATTAAAAAAATTATGATATTTAGAATTTTTATCAATACAATGTATTATTTTTTTCTTTATAATTCAATATATTATATTTTTACATTTTACAATTTGATATATCGACAATTTTAAGTAACAATTAAATGACGTGGATATTGGATATGCCACATAAATGTTCATATAGATGCTCGTAAAATAAAATTTCAAATAATTTTTAGGTTGAAAGTAATAACTTTAAAAATATTTTTAACATAATTTAATATGCCTATTTTTATAAAAATAATTTTAAATAACCTTACTTTTATTTTTATTTTTATTTTTTTGAAAAGATTTTATTTGTTGGTACCTAAAACGACATCTATGTGGCGTTCATGCCATTAAAAACAACTCAACAAAAAAATAAATATATATATCGAATTACAAATATAAAAAGATGGGGTGATGGTGTATAATTGCAAAAAAATATATACTATAATTAATAAAAATTATTTTCTTTTTTTAATCGTGATTTGTTTTTCAATTAATCAAAAAAAAAAAACGGTCTAGAATGAAAAAAGATCACGGTAGATGAACTGAAATTTCAATGGGAGAGCCCAAAATGAAAGGCTTTGAAAAGAGAGGGAAGCCCAACTCTCTATCTCAAGAGACTGAATAGAAAGAAGGCCCAAAGGAGCCCAAAATACAAGGCTAAAATTGGGCCGAAATCTTGATCCAAAAAGAAAATAAATAGGCCCAGATTATTGGCACCACCATAATTTGGTAGCATGAAGACATCACCAATTAATTAGTATATTTGATAAATACATCACTCTTTAATGGCCTAAAATGCCATATTTCAATTTTGTAAATTTATTAAAAATTGATGAATACCACCCACCTTTCTCAACATTTCCCTCTATTTCAAAATTTTGAATCGGAGAACGTTGAATCGATGTCGCCACCGTCATCGATCATCATGGTTAATAGTAAGTATTTAATGTTCAAGGTTTGAAGATTGAGATTGAAGTCAAAAATGTGATCTTGTATTTTCAGCACTGATTTTTCGATAATATATCTGTGTTTGGGAAAAAAATTAGAAAATTATGAATATTTTCGAAGAAAAAAATTTGAAACTCATTTTTAGCAGATACACTCCCCAAATTAGTAAATACACCGGCCTAAATTTTGAAAATATAATTTTAATATTTAAAAATATACATGATTTCCAAAAATATGTTTCATAATTTAATGGGGTATATTTAATAAAAATGAGTTTCAGTTTTTTTTTTTTTTTCGAAAAATTTCACAATTTAATAAAAAAAATCTGAAATACTGATATCCACTGCCGAAAATTGGTGGTTGCCAAAAAAAAAAAAAGCCGACAAAAAAAAATATATATTATAACATTATCCTACTCATATCATTTTATTCACCCAAACTACAACAATATGAATAATAAACATAATATGAACAACAAACATAATTATATTTAAAAATCCAAAATCTAGTTAAAAAATATATAAAAATATTTACACATGTGTTGTAAGTATTCTTTTCTTTGTATTGGTTGATGTATTTACTAATAAATATCGGAGGAAAAGTGAAAAAGTTTTTCAAAATTGTTGGTGTATTTACTAATACAATGATGTAGAAGAATTGAAAAATATAATATTGACATTTCATGTGTTTACTTAAGAAATAAAAATTAAAGAATAGTGTATTGACCTTTTTATCAAGGGACACTCTTGTCTAAGACCGTCTCTTGCATGAGACGGACATGAGACGGAGTCACTTTTTAATAAATTATTATCACTTTTTCATAATTTGTTATCATTTTTTCATAATTTGTTATCACTTTTTCATAAATTGTTATCACTTTTCATAAATTGTTATCAATTTTTAATTGGTTATCACTTTTATATTAATTTGTATCACTTTTTTAAAAAATGATAACAATTTATTAAAAAGTGATTCGATCTCATGCATGAAACGGTCTCATACAAATTTTTGTCTTTTATCAAATATAGCTGATGCAAATAACCTGAGCCAAATAACTCTAAAATATTTAGAAGTGTTAAATGGGGATGTTCATAGAAATTTCAAATCAAACAGAATACAAGATAAAAATTCAAAACTATACATCTGTAATTTTAAATAATTAATTCATAATACGGTTAGCATTCAAACTTAAAATATAAATTTAACCGATACATAAATATAATAAAAAGATCTTGAACCAAATAATATTACAAAAAATTTTAAAGTCAAAAAATTAACCAAAAACTCAAGGATTCTAAGAGACATTCCAAAAGCATTACAAGTTTTTCAAATATTTCATCATTTGAGAGAGTTTACTAGTGTGTTCAGAGTCTAGAAGATAGTATATCCTTAAAAAAACAAAAAATTGTAAAATAAAAAATTATCATTTTTATTAAAATTTATCTCCTCCCACCAAACAATCATAATATGATTTCAAGTGAGATGACCTCATATGTAAAAAAATATTTCAATTTATTACTAATTGAGTCATGTTTTTTTTTTTTTTTTTTTTAAATTTTAAAATATGGTTGAACTTGTACCTCATAAATTAATAAGTCATACTCCCTCCATCCGAAACTATCTTCACAGTTGATTTTTTAACGGTTTTTGTGTAAGAATTATTTTATAGTAATATGTGTACAAAAGTTGTTTTATATGAATGATATGCTAGTTAATAAAACAATTTTTGTACACATATTACTATGAAATAATTTTCACACAAAAACCGTTAAAAATTCAACTGTGAAAATAGTTGCGGGACGGAGGGAGTATAATGTAATAAATATAATTTAGGGGATATTTCAATCCCCAAGAAGTAATGTAGAAGCACTTTTTCAAACTCTTTCAAGTTAGCACAAATTAACATCCATTAAAACTTTATGTCCAAATTATATTTTGTCTCATCGTGAGACGGTATCACACAAATCCTACTCATCTCGTGTATAAGATCATCACGCTCTGATTTTTGTTGTCTATGATATATACATTTTATCTCATCTCTCCCGTCAAGCTCACCTAAGACAAGGAAAAATGACCAACTTTTGAATAAGTGTTGAATTAGGAGGAAAAGCGTGGTTAAAACATAATTAATATGTAAACTTTGTTTCTGTAGAAAACAACACATTTTCATGATTTGACTCGGTGGGTTGTTCTAACTTCTAGGATGCAATGATTCTGATATTGAAATGTACTCAATTCAAGATTTTTTTAAATTTTCTTTATGCACTCATGTTTCCCATAACATGCATATACATACTTTGCAGACAATTATATATGTTTTTATTTGATTTTTAATATAATAGGTATTTGTATTTTAAAATTAATTTAAATACAAATGAAGTGTTGGAGTGGGAGGTATAAGGAGACTTGGAGAATTTGGAATTGTAAGGAGACTTGATGAACTAATTTCTAACCACTAACAATTAACATTTACCGAGAAAAAAAAAATACAAATGAAGTGGGACGAGTTTGGCCCGACGAATCCACGGGGAGTTGGGCGGGTCCTGAGATTGGTTAAATTTGCCCCTACACGTCTCATTGTTATTTCTATACTTATAAAATTGAAATAATTATATCTCATCTAAAAGTCAAAATTTATAGAGAAATGTTGTTTTATTTCATTTATATACTTCATGAGTAAACAATTTAATATGATTGGAGATTTTTTTTTATAAGAATCAAACACAAATTTGA